>JAECXP010000240.1:0-410000 GCA_018152965.1 Scaptomyza pallida
CGTGGGACCAATTTTATGGAGGAAAAAATTTTTAATAAAGATAGGCGGGGCTTAACCGCAACTCAGGTAGCAGAGCGGATGGAAGAGGAGGCTCTGGACATGGGTGGAAGCTTGACACCGCGCGGGGGCAAGGCCCCCACTCGAAGAGTGTTGCCAAGCCAAGGGGCTCGTCCCCAAAGCAAGGCACCTCCGGTAGTGTAGAGGCTTTCAAGCCTCGAGTGGTGGGCAAGAAAGACACCATACGAACGGACGTAGGGGTGGGAGAGCAGTGCCCGGCACTGCCCCGGTGGCTGTCCCGCAGACAGGCAATGTCGGCAGGACAGACACTGCAACACCCTCATCTGGTCAGAAGAGGAGAATGATGCCGCCCATTCCGGCACCAGGCCAACCCGGTGGGGCTGGTGACCCGCTAAGGCATGGCCTAAGCGGAGCCGGCCGCAAATGGTATCTCAGATACCTGGGTCGTGGCTTGAAGCCGGAGGAAGCGCGCAAGAGAGCGCTGGAGCACCGGGCCCCGACCGTGTCTCCGGGTGAGAGGAAGGGAGAGGAAGCGGGCGTGGGGAAGAAGCGGCAATGGATTCAAACATCGCCTGCTGAGGCCCCCAACGACGCCAACAAGAGGGTGAAGCATAAAGGCATCACAGTTCCGGAAGGCCCAAGTACTTCAAAGGATTCGAAGCGTCCGAAGGCAGCCTCGTATGCCAGTGTAGCCAAGGGTACAATCTTGGCTATAATGGCGTCTGAGCACCCGAAGAGGCTTCTGTCCAAAGAGGAACTGTCGGCGGTAGAGCTTGCTCTTGTCGAGGAGATGAGGAAGGGCCATACCGCCAGCCTAAACTTCAACGGGATACACTTCCGGACAGGTCTTCTACTGGTGGAGTGCATGGACGATGCTACCAGGAAGTGGCTAGAGCTGAAAGCTCCTAGCATCAGCTCTGCGGTGGGCGTGCAGCTCTGCACCTGCCCAAAAGATTAAATCCCGTTACCGAACATACTAACGGTTTTTCTGCCACGGACGGCTGGCGAGCCGGTGGCAAAATCTTTTGGGCTGCTCACCGAGCAGAACCGTGGGCTTAGCACGGATACGTGGAAGCTCCTGAGGTGGAAGGAGGCAGAAGGAGGCAAAATCTTAACGCTAGGCGTGGAAGATGATGCTCTAGCTCTGCTGAAGACCCGGGGCTTGATGGTCAGCTTCCGTTTTGGACAGCTGAAATGCAAGCTCCATGCCAAGAAGGAGGAAGCGGCGGCGGCGGTTGCGGAGGCGAAAGCTGACATTGTGCCTGGCACTTCGTCAGCCTCAGCCGAAGCTAACTGCGCTACGGAAGGTGGAGCGGAAGCGGAGGCTAAAGCTGTCGTTGTGCCTGGCACTTCGGCAGCCTCAGCCGAACCGAAGCGGAGAGGAAGCTGGCAGCCATAGATGCCGAGTTGGACTCGGCCTCTCTGCAGGGTCTTGACCTGTCAAGGCTAAATGTCGAAGGAGATGGTGATACCACCAACGAGGATGGGCCATCCGATGATGAGCGAACGCCCACCGGGGCGCAGTCAGAGACCTATCTGACGCTCTCGGAGGGTGAAGAAGAGCTCTAGGGATGGAGACCACCAGCGTGGCACAGATCAACCTGCATCACGCGAGGGCAGCTTCAGCTGTCATCGGCAGGTTGGTCACCAGGTTGGACCTGGGGCTGGTGCTCATCCAAGAGCCATGGGTCGTCAGAGGCAGGATCTGCGGCCTTAACCACGTAAGTGCAAGAGTTATTGCGGATGTTAGAGAGACATCGCCGAGAGCCTGCATCTTGGTACGGAAGAATATTAACTTTCTATGTCTTTCTAATTTTCTCACTAAAGATCTAGTAGCAGTGATGATCACTGGAGAGCGCGGGAGTATCGTGGTGGCATCGGCATACTTCCCGGGAGACGAGGCGGAGACTCCTCCAACAGAAGTCCAGAACCTAGTGGACTACTGCATCAGCAAGAAGCTGCCATTGCTGCTGGGGTGCGATGCAAACGCACATAGCATCACGTGGGGCAGTACTGATACCAACAGCAGAGGTGAGTGTTTACTTGATTTTCTACTAGTTAAGGATCTCACCGTCTTCAACGTAGGGGCAGAACCTACGTTTGTTACCAAAAGCAGGGCCGAGGTGTTAGATATCACCTTCGGTAATGATGGAGGCTCCAGGTTGGCCCGCAACTGGAGAGTCTCCAATGAACCTTCATTGTCGGACCATAGGATCATCCTATTCGACATATGTAGCAATCTGAGCTTTAGTAAGGACATCAGAAATCCTCGGCAGACTGACTGGCAACAATATCAGTCCTGTCTGGAGGCTAATCTGAGTAGGCTTAACTATAGCAAAAGAACTTCCTCACAGGAAGAGATAGAGCAGCTTTCTATAGACGTGGGCAAAACTATCTTGGATGCTTATCATTCAAGCTGTCCCTTAAAAAGTATAAGATCCAGCAGGGATAATCCATGGTGGACTAATAAGCTAGGACGTCTTCGGGTGGAGGTTAGAAAGCTGTTTAACGCAGCTAAAAAGTCTAACGATAAATGGGATTGTTATACCAGGAAGCTTACTGAGTATAACAAGGAGATACGCAATAGCAAACGTGATCATTTCAGGAAGTTTTGTTCCACTCTGGAGCAGGCCTTGCCCGCTGCTAGAGTGTTCAAAGCCATCTCGAAAGGCAAAGTGCTCTCGGAACTTTGCCTCAAGAGACAGGATGGGACATTTACGGACAATGAGGTAGAGAAGGCCGAACTTCTCTTGCAAACTCATTTCCGCTATGTAGGACCATTTCAGATAGTGATAGTAGTTACGTACAGGCATCTGGGAGAAGACCCGACTTCAAACTAGCTGCGGAAATCGTAACTGAGCATAGGATCAGATGGGCAATCGGTGCACTTAGTCCCTATAAAGCCCCGGGGGTTGATGGCATTCTTCCCATCCACTTACAGAAGGGCATCGACCCTCTCATAGTTTTCTTAATCAGAATCTTCCGAGGTAGCATTGCCCTAGGGTACATACCTATGGCGTGGAGGACGGCGAGGGTGATTTTCATCCCGAAGGTAGGAAAAAAGGACCCGTTTCTTCCTAAATCCTTCAGGCCAATCAGCCTTACCTCATTCCTGCTAAAAACTCTAGAGAAGATAGTTGATAACCACATAAGATCGGTGCACCTAGTGGCTAAGCCACTACATGCACATCAACATGCGTACAGGGCAGGAATGTCAACGGAGTCAGCTCTGCTTGACCTAGTGAACACTCTCCAGAAGTCTGTGAAAGCAAAAGAGGTTGCACTCTGCGCCTTTATGGACATAGAGGGTGCTTTTGACAACACGGCGCATGACGTGGTCGTTAGAGCTCTTGAGAGAAAAGGAGTGGAATCAGGACTCACGTTCTGGTTAGGCAAACTCCTGGACTCTCGCATAGCAGAAGTCACTGTTAGTAATTCGACGATCAGAGCTCAAACCACCAGAGGCTGTCCTCAGGGGGGTGTCCTATCACCTCTTCTCTGGAGCCTGGTGGTGGATGATCTCTTAGTTAAGCTTACGGATAATGGATTTCGGTGTCTTGGCTACGCTGATGACATTACCATTATCTGCAGAGGGAATTTTGAGAACACACTTTGTGATAAAGTCACCTTGGGTCTACAACTTAGCTTGGACTGGTGTAGGGACGTGGGGCTGAGCATCAACCCAGCAAAGACCACAATCGTTGCCTTCACAAATCGGTACAAGCTCAAATCGATTAGACCTATTATCATTGGGGGTACAATCATACCTTTGTCCACGGAGGTCAAATATCTGGGGGTCATACTAGATAAAAGACTTCTCTGGAAACAGCATGTGGATCATGCTGTTCAGAAGGGAACCTTAGCCCTGATGAGCTGCAGAACTCTTGCGGGAAAAAACTCGGGGCTTTCACCTAAGATTCTGATGTGGATGTATACTGCTATGGTGAGGCCCATGGTATGCTACGGAGCAGTGGTCTGGGCTGGTCGCATGGACCGGGAAGGTGCGAGGAAGCAACTGGGCAAACTCCAGAGGCTTGCCTGCTCGTGCATCTCGGGAGCTATGCGCACCTGCCCAGCCACGGCTCTTGACGTACTACTTGGGCTCCCACCGTTGCACCTATACATAAAACACAACGCAAGCAGAAGTCATATGAGATTAACGGGAGCATTAGCAACCGGATCGGAGGCAGGAGCCACGGGCTCACTTTTAGAATACCCACAGGATGCGCAGATGGCGCAATTTAGTTTCAGTAAGCTCTATAAGATAGAGCTTAGCAATAAGGCAAATTGGACCAGCCTGTCCACTACCTATAATGTGAAAACACATGCTATAAGGTGGTACACAGATGGTTCACTCACAGAGGAGGGGGCTGGGATCGGAGTCTGTGGACCTCGACTCAAATACCATGAACCTCTTGGTAAGTTCACTAGTATATTCCAAGCGGAAATACTCGCAATAGAGAGATGTGCCTCTTTCAACTTAGACAGAGGCTACGATCGCAGGGACATTGCCATCTTTTCAGACAGTCAGGCGGCAATAAAAGCACTAAGTGCATACAAAATTGTCTCAAGGCTGGTTTGGCAGTGTATAGAATTACTTAACAGGTTAGGGGCCAATAATAGAGTCACCATCTATTGGGTCCCTGGGCATGCGGGAATTCCAGGCAATGAGGTAGCAGACCAAATGGCCAGAAAGGGGGCTAGCACTCCTTTCTACGGGCCAGAACCTTTCTGTGGGCTAGGCCCTGGGGTCATCGAGCAGAGCAGTCGCTATGACCTCTGGTCTGCTAGTGAAAACTTCTGGCTGTGCTCGCAGGGGGCGAGACAGAGTAAAAGGCTCATAGGTAACTACAACAAGACGAGGACTGAAGACTGTCTGAAGCTGAGCAAAGTATCTCTTCGGATTGTTACAGGCTTCTTGACGGGACACTGCAGATTGCGTAGGCATTTACAAAGGTTACGCATAGGAAACGAGAGCACTTGCAGGCTCTGTCTGGAGGGGGATGAAACTCCAGAGCATCTATTAGAAGAGTGCCCGGCCATAGGTCGGCTGAGATTATCTCAGCTAGGGCGGGTCTCACTTAATTCTGAGGAGATGAGGGCTCTTCGTCCAAGCGACATCATCGCGTTTCTGCGATCAATCGCACTATACGAGGAGCTGTAGCTCATACACTAGGAAGAGGGCACAATAGATCCAGGCGGTCGCAGTGCACAGACCTCCATTTCATAATAATAATAATAGTCTCTGAGATCTACGCGTTCATATAGACGGACAGACAGACATGGCTAGATCGACTCGGCTGTTGATGCTGATCAAGAATATGTATACTTTATAGGGTCGGAGATGCTTCCTTCTGTCTGTTACATACATTTGCACAAAATCATCATACCCTTATTTACCCATTTTATGGGTTAAGGGTATAAAAAAGGCCCGTTTTAACTTTCTGTGAAGGAACATAACTTTACGGACAAAGTAAACGAACATAAATTTGAAGCGACTATTGATGATCTTCGCTTCGCATTACTAAAACTTAAAAGCTGCCTACACCTAGTCGGGTAGTTCCTATTATATTTATCGTACAAAGTGTTATAACAAATACTGGTTCCCACGCCCAAGTCATCAGACCTATACAGAGAAGTCAATCAGAGATAAAAGCCAAATAAGTTTCAAATTCTACTTTCGAAATTGACGACCACGCCTTGTAGGTTTACTACTGTCCCATGTGTATTTCCATGAGCGGAATCTGTACTTTCGTTTGATGTAACATAATCAAATGCGCCTGAGATGCCCAGAAAGATTTGCCCTTCATATATGCGTATTGATTCTGTTCCAGAGTCACGGTTGTCTTCTCTCTTATACACCGACTCAACTACAAGCAGAATGCATGCATGTAATTGGAACTCAAAAATGCAGCATTAATCGTGTTTGATTCGAGTTTCCAGAATGGTTATCATAATAGTTCCTTAGCTTGTTTTACGAGTTTGAAGAGCTCCAGTACATCTTCGCTCGGCCGCTTTAACTCTAGAATCCTTGTGTCACTTCCTCTCTTATGACGGTCTGCACGATTTATCGTAGGTCACCACCAGATTTTTATTGAGTGTCTGCAGAGACTTCTCTTATTTATCTGGGAAGGCTACCTTGACTCGTCTAAAGGAATACAGTTCGTGTTGCGAAAATTTCTGTAATCATTCTTTTACACTATTCTTTCAAACTTTATTTGATTTAGAATGTAACTGTGATCTGAAAGGGAAAGGGAAAGGGTCTCAGGACCCTCGGTTCTGTGACCAACACGATAGGTAATATCTAAGATGAAAGATGAGCTTGTACCAAAATATTTTTTAACATTTTTTTTATTGGGCGTATATGTACTAACTTTACGTGCGGCTACTAACATCGTGAAGAGAAAACAAGTAAAAACGTTGCAGTCGGACGCAACCGACTGCGATATACTTTGATACCAGTTCACATAGCTGTGTTAAGGATTCTGAGTGCAAATAGTAATATATGAGGGTTTTGGGTATAAAATTGGAGACTCTAGCTCAAAAACTGACAAAGATATAGAGGTGGGCGGTATAAGTGGGCGTGGCATCCAAAACATTGATGCAGATCTGTTACGGATGCCACTAACAATGTTCATACCAAATTTGAAGAGCCTAGCTCAAAAACTGAGAGAGATATAGCGGTGGGCGGAATAAGTGGGCGTGGCATCCAAAACATTGATGTACACCTGCTACGGATGTCACTACCAATGTTCATACCAAATTTGGTGACTCTAGCTTAAAAACTGGCGAAGTTACATGCCTTCCGGCTTTTTTTAGGGCGGTGGGGCATATCCCGTTGTTTGGGGGCGTGGCATCCAATGTTTTGATGCATAACTTTGTCAGATGTCAGTATCTACCTTCATGTCAATTTTGGTGGCTATAGCTTCAAAACTGTAGAAGATACAGGCATTTTTGTTTATAATATTATTATATATTATAATTTATAATTCCAAACTTTTAATGCACTTTTTGAGGAATGTTACCAGCTATCTTGCCATCAAATTTGGTGACTCTAGCTGCTAAAATGTGGGATGTATTTGTGTTTTATCGATTCGCACATCGAGGTGTATCGACTTGTTATCGATTTCCCAGGCCCCCTGAGGTCGTAGAGCCCCAAATTTAACACTTTGTCTGACGAAGACATGTACCAAGATATTTGCAAAGTTGCAAGGCTCTAGCTTTAAGGGTGTCGAAAAAAGTTGCGTTCATACGGACGGACGGACAGACGGACAGACACCATGACGGACATTGCACAAACCCAATATACTATGATACCTTTGGTATCAAAGTATAAAAACCGGTTTTCTAAAACTCGCCAACATTTTAGATTTTCGACTTTTAAGTATATATTGTCAAATCTTTGGAATTCATACCGGTTTGTTTGACCTATTTGGCTTACCGATCCGGATACACAAATCGAAAAAAAGTAATGCTGCATTCACACTGAATGCAGTAAAAAGGTTTTAGTGATAGCCTTCACTTATTAGCTGTTCATACCATTAACCCATAAAACGCGTAAATAAGGATATAATGGTTTTGTGCAAATGTATGTAACGGACAGAAGGAAACATCTCCGACCCTATAAAGTATATATGTTCTTGATCAGCATCAACAGCCGAGTCGATCTAGCCATGTCCGTCTGTCCGTCTGTCTGTCTGTCTGTATGAACGCGCCGATCTCAGAGACTATAAGAGGTAGAGACTTCAAACTTTTAACTTAAACTCTCCTAAACCATAAGCAGATCAAGTTTGTTTTAGATTATCGATAACACTTCTGGTTTCCGATATACACATGTGATCGATAACAAAATATTCTTGAATTTCAAAATTGCAAAAACGAGGTTTCAAACTATTGATAAAATAATGAAGATTTCAAAAAATTTGATTAAAATCGGTTAAGAATCACCGAAGATATCGTAGTTTTAAATTTTGTCATTTTTGCCATATTGGTCACTGGGTAAATGACTGTACACGATACGTATGGGGTTAAGGGTATGTCCTAGTCGGGATTTCTCGACTAGAGCCTTCTTTCTTGTTATACCCTTAACCCATAAAATGGGTAAATAAGGGTATAATGGTTTTGTGCAAATGTATGTAACAGGCAGAAGGAAGCATCTCCGACCCTATAAAGTATATATATTCTTGATCAGCATCAACAGCCGAGTCGATCTAGCCATGTCCGTCTGTCCGTCTGTCTGTCTGTCTGTCTGTCTGTCTGTCTGTCCGTCTGTCTGTATGAACGCGCCGATCTCAGAGACTATAAGAGCTAGAGAGTTCAAACTTGAAACTTAAACTCTCGTATGCCATGCGCAGTACAAGTTTGCTTCAAATTATCGATAACATTTCTGGTTCTCGATATATACATGTGATCGATAACAAAAATATCTTGAATTTCAAAATTGTGAAAATGAGGTTTGAAACTATTGATAAAATAATGAACATTTGAAAAAATTTGAACAAAATCGGTTAAGAAATACCGGAGATATCGCAGTTTGAAGTTTGGTCACATACGCGTTACGTATGGGGTTAAGGGTATGTCCTAGTCGGGATTTCTCGACAAGAACCTTCTTACTTGTTTTCTATGTAGATTTGAATTCACACAACTGACTGTACGCATTTTGTAACGGGTTAAGGACATGTCCTAGTCAGGATTACATGACTCATTCTTGTTTTTGGTTTGTTTTATAACTTGTTGTTTAAACTTGGTATTTGACTAGAATTTCACTTCAGGTCGAATTCAAATCTTGTTTAATCTAATTAAAGTAAAAGGCATACTGTAAGTTTTATCGGTGTATAATTTATTATTTAAATATGTTATAAAATTTGTTTATGATATAAAATATACTCTTATTCTTGTCCCACCATTATATGTATTTGTTTGCATGTATATAGAAAAATTACAAAGTATTGTTTTTTTTTTGTGTTTTTTTTTTCGGTTTTTTCTTTTCACACCATTACAATTACAATTTTTAACTGCAACTTGTTATTGTTATAATTCGTCGCCATGATCTAAGAGCATTGTCATTCTTATATGTGTATAGATAGGTATATATACAAATACAACACAACAATACATACTAGCTACTTTGCACATGTTTATAACTGTATACAGATGCAAAATAGCTTCAATACATTGTAGTGTTTGTAATGTAATTACTTGGTAACCTAGTACATGCTGTTCTAAGTTTGTGAATATGTATGTACGTAATGTCATTTAGTGATAAGTGTATTAGTATATAGGCAAATATCTATAGCCTAAAACTGTTTGTTTTTGTAAGCAGATCATAAATCATAGAGAAGGTGTTGCTTCTTTTATTTATTTCGTATATGCTTCATCTAGTATTTTATATTCAGTTTATTTGGCTATTACTATGTATTTAGTTATGCTGTTGTATATGCGTATAGTATGTATGTAAGTAGGTAAAACTTCAAATTTATGTATGTATTTGTTAAATTTTTCGTGTGAAAGAAGAAGTCGTATAAAATAAATACATTTTTTTCAGCATTTAAGTCGTCATTGTGACTCGTGTGTGTCACATTATTACAAGTCACAGTTAAGCTATTTGTACATATGTATGTACATATGTATATATTTACCTATGTTGAATGTATTTTGAATGTGCCTATATGTTGTAAGTATTTTAACTACATACATATATGTACAAGCAAAACCAGTAGCTGGCCTACATTTATTTATATAGAGATAAATATTTTTTTTTGTTTTTTTTTTAATGTTTTTAGTTGTGTTTAAGTACTTATCTAGTTTTTTTTTATTTTTTTGTATTTTATTCTTAAATATTAATTTGTACTCGTTTTGTACTCAATTGCTCCATAATTATAACATATGTATGTATGTAAATATGCGTATTTTATATGTACATATACATATATGTATGTCTGTTTGGTACAAACCTATGTTAATTGGATAATGCTTGACTTGTTTAATACACATGTACATATATGTAAAAATGTAGCTATCCTTTTTTTTACAGATCTCAAATACAAAATTGTTTGGGAGTTTGTTGGTGTGTCATATAAATATTTATTCAAAATTGTATTTTGATAGAATTCATTTTAGCATCCTTTAAAGAGATGTTGTGTGTGAAAAATGTAGATTACGGAAAGGTTCGTGATTTTTCTTGCTTCCCATTTTTTTTTTTGGTAAAATATTTTTCACATTTAATTAGTTGATAGTTGCTCCTTATACCTTTAGTCATTAGTTTAATGTTTTGCTTACAACAACATATTTATGTATCGTATTAGTCTGTGTGTAGACATTTGAAATGACAATAAAATTGAATACCTGATATAAGTTTTGGATTCGTTTTAGTATGTTATTAATCTACTTATATATGAGCATCCATGTATGTATACATCTATTTTCTTTAAGATATCGATTTAGCATTACTCGCAGTTGGTTATATTCTCATTTTTGTTTTCTAGTTTGCATTTTCTTTCTTCATTATTCATTTTTGGTATGGGTTGTGGTTGTGTAAATGTCTATTTATTAATTTAATGCATAAGCTATCCGTATATCTGTCTATGAGTGTGATTGATACTTATAAATTTTAATTGATTTTTATTATCTCATTTCTTATGATTCTTTATCTTTTTTTTTGTCGTTTCTGAATGTTAAGCCTTTGGCAAATAGTTCAGTATATATGACTTTCAGCTCGTCAGTTTAAACACACTTAACTATTATATTTAGTACAAATATGTTATATACAAGCGTTGAAATGCATTTTATTTTTAATTATGGCATTCGGTAGTACTTAAATTCTCAATATAGAAAACGGCGTTCATTTGTCAAATAAAAAAATGTATAATAAAAGTTAAAAGTTATAAATCTCACAATTTTCGACATTAGTAAAATATGGCAACTCTCTTATATGTACATATGTTTTATGTTATGTTTAAACATAAACACTTGTCGATTATGTATTTATATTTTAATTCGTATGCTTGTAAGTATGATTTGCAAAATGTTAGAAAACGTTTTGTTTATTTGTTTTGTTTTAGGAGCAACTACCAGCAATCACAAAAGAATGAACGGCGTTTTGGGATATAAGAGTTTGCGTCTATACGAATATATGTATATACTATGTTATAAGTTGTAAGAATGTTCTTTTTTTTTTGTTATTTAAAATAGTTTTATGGCAATTTCATACAAAAACTGTGTGTACTCAAATAAACTCTGTTGTAGGTTGCTTAGGAAGGGTATAAGGTTTAATTTGATAAAAAAAAAAGCGATGAAAACTCTTTGAATTCGAATTTCTACCATATATTTAGTCGCTTAATAGTTTAACTTCGATTTTGTCAGTAATAATATACACCTTTGTTTATGTATGCCTAAGGGCGGCTACATTTCTTGTCTCAAAAAGCTTAAACCAAAATAGGATTCTATGAAAAATTGTAAAATATTTTTATAATTTTTAGCTTTGCTATAACATGGCTTATTTGGCAAATCTCTTTGAACACAAAATAATTGTAAGTATTGAATAATCAAAGTGCATATTTGAAAAATATTGTGAATAGATCTGTGTACAAATGTTTTAAATTTCTTCGTAGAAGCAGGTTTTGGTGGACGCGTATTGACAAAATAATAATAATAAAAGTAAAAATTGACATGCTGCATATCTATACGGCTATATTTACGGACAAGCTATGTTTGAAAACATTTATTTTTGTTATGTTAAACTTTATATATATATATAAATTTTTTTTTTTTTAGTTTTGCGCATTTTATGCGTGTTGCTTTATATATGTGGAAGGAGTGTTAGCTAATGCTTAATGCCCGGGTTTTTTTCACAAACGCTTTTTTCGTTCGTATCGGTTGTCAGTAAATTAAATTGAGAACATCAAATATTAAAAAATAAGAATTGACATTAAAAATAATTATTTAAAATTTGTATGAAATGGTTATAAAATAGGTTTAAATATAAACAATACTTCGTTACAAGTAACTAGTTGGGTTATTCATTTTTAGGCGCGTTTTAAGCGCACTGCAACTTTTATTTGCATTTTAATTCTAGATCTACAACAATAATCAATAATTGTCAGGTTTAAGTAAGTATCTCACAAATCAGTACATTAATTGTCAGAAACTCATCATGGCTTTGCTATCAATTTGTAGGTTAGATACGAGTTTGACAGGCGGCATTGTACCGCAATCCAATTTCATTGCTGCAGTTGCTGTTAGTATTGATAATAATTTACAATATTGTTTTTTTGATGAATACGTTTAAGTGGCGAGAAACAAACTAAATGATGTGGACAATAGCAAACATGAAATTGTTTTAAATGCATTTCAACACGTTAAAACTTAATAGCGTTGGCCATATGCATAAGCATATAGACATCGAAAAGTTGCATGCAGCTAATTACACGCGACAGCTTTCAAAAAAATAAATCAAAAAAGCGCCACTCAATTAACTGCACCGTGTCAGGACTTTGTTTATTCATGTTTGCTGCATATATTTGTATTTATTTCTTTTGTTTTTTTTTTTTTACTAGCAAGGAACATGTCACCTAGGCATGTATTCAATACGCGCATATTGCTCTGGAGTTTTGTTTTAATATGTTTGCAATGTTCCACCATCGTGCCGAGACATTACACTACAGGTCTTTACTAAATGCTAATGAACACATTCAAGTCGAAAAATATTTGATAACTTGTTGACAATCTTTTGGTACCACGCACTTAATAATAATACACAATTAGAATAAAAATATATAATAAGAATAATGATGCGAACGAAATAATTTCTGGTGATGTAACGTATGTATGTATAAACGCATTTATGCATGAACATGCGCATATATGCATGTTTCATTTTTTTTGTATGTATGTACATATGTATATGTACTTCAGTTAAACTCGGTTTAAGCTATGCCCATATGTATGTATGTGTATTAATGAATTTATGTGACTTTATGGCAGAGGTGGGCAAGCTCACATACTATCAAAGTTTTTACACGCATTAGTATGCGTAATTTGCATTGAAGCAGCGGATGTTTATAGTGTACGTGTAATTTTGTGCTGCTTGCCGCGGCAGAGGGCCTATGCACGCGTGTATACGAATTTCGACTTGTGCCCACCTCTGCTTTATGGGCTTGTGACTTTCAATGTATTGTGTGCTTTGTGTTTTAAGTTTAAGCTATGTTACTTTACGTTGCGTTATCAATGTCATTGCAATTTTTTGGCCTCACCATATAAGGTGTTAAATTGGCTGCACAATTGCTGTTTAGTTAATCAGTCTTCGTTTAAAGTTCAACCAAAAGTCATCGGGTTTCATTTACAATTACTTTTTTGTGTGTTTCATTCCATTCTTTACCTATTGAAAAGTTTTATACTCACGATGGATCTCAGTCTCAATTATAAGAAATTAGTATAAAATAGTATAAACCAATTTTAAAATACGTTTACATAAATTAATTGAAAATTGTATATATAAAAATTCAAAATAAACGCAATAGAACTAATATTTAATATCCACTATGCAGATTACTGAGTAAATTCTTATTTTGAATAAAGCATTCAAAACTTATTAAGTTAGATTCAAATTTCAGGGCCTTTGTTTTTATAGTTTTCTTAAATGCAACTTTCTAATCTCGGATTTGTTTTGCAAAGAACCGCAAGCAAGTTAACTGCCCTCAGTTTAACTAACGGCTACAATTGTTTTTGTATATTGTGTTAATTTTCTTTGTTTTTTTTTTTTTTTGTTCTCTAACATAAGTTTCTACTGAGCTCTTTGTAGTTGATATTTTTCAACTTTAGTTTTCTAGTTGGTTTGTTAGTTGTTGTTGTGTTATTTTTGTTTTTGTATATTCACTATATATATGTGTTTTTATATATATATATACTATATATATGAAAATTACCAAATCTTAACCGAGTTTCATAATTCTTAAGAATCATCGAGGTAATCGTTGTAGCACTTATGCTAAAAAATTTCTTACTAATTTTAATGCAATTTTTTTTTTTTGTATAGTTTATGTTTTTTTGGGCTAAATATTTTAGCGCTTGTAAATGGTCTAAAAAAAACTTCGTCTGTCTTTTTAACTGCTTTTTGGTAACAGCAATTTGTTGCCTCTTTTGTAAATAAATTAATTTAGAATACGTGCACAAACCGCTTGTAAGGGTTTGACCCTTCTTTGGAGTCTGGCGACAGTTCTATAAGGAATACAATACGTCCATCTGGCATTAAAGCCACATCGCAAGTGCGATCCTTTTCATCCAGCGTTGGAGGCATCGACGGATTAATGGAGGGACGCACCTCAATCTGTAGTAGCACAAATAAAAATAAATAAAGACACAATTATAAATTTGTTTTAAGCAAAAATACAT
Organism: Scaptomyza pallida; assembly: GCA_018152965.1. Taxonomy (NCBI): domain Eukaryota; kingdom Metazoa; phylum Arthropoda; class Insecta; order Diptera; family Drosophilidae; genus Scaptomyza; species Scaptomyza pallida. Next base: position 14,407 of record JAECXP010000240.1, read on the forward strand.
AAATGTATATGCATCCTTTTACTTACATCCCACATAAAGTCCAGATTTTGATTAAAAACAAGTATGCGTTGATTCTTCGAATCGGCAACTATAATGCGACCCTCGTCATCGCAGCACAGTCCAGACGGTCGATTAAACTCATGAAAACCAGAGCCCTCATGTCCCTTGACAGATAAAATCTACGTTCCCACAAAAATGAATTGGTTATAATTACATAAAAATACAGGCAAACAATGTAGATATGTAAATAAAAAAAAAATAAGATCTTACGTCATTAATATCCGGATCAATCAAATACAAGCAATGGTTGTCAAAATCTGATACAATAATATTTCCGGTTGGCGTATAGCAGACGCCTCGCGGTGATGCAATACCCTTGGTCTGGCCATGATTATCAAACACAATCTGGCGTATGAAGCGTCCCTCGGAGTCAAATTGCTGTATGCGATGATTGCGTGAGTCGGTTACGACAATTTGTCGGCGCGAGTTAACAGCTACATCCCAGGGATACTGAAACTGCCCGTACTCTTTGCCATAGCTGCCAAATTTAAGCAAAAAGACGCCGCTAGCCGTAAAGATTTGCACGCGATGATTATCCTTATCGACAACAATGATGCGGTTGTCCACATCCACACAGATTCCAGCCGGAAGATCAAACTCCCCATTACCGACACCCTTTCGACCGAATTTGAACTTGAGCGAACCATCCGGATTGAATACCTGTACTCGATTGTTGCGCCTATCGGACACGAGCACATGTCCCATCTTGTCCACACATAAGCCCCACGGACGGCTCACCTGACCATCTTCGTGACCCTCTGTTGCAAAAGACAGAGATAGGGCATTCGAGTTGCGAACCTTCACCAAATCCATGCAACCCGGTATGGCCTGTGTGGTGCGTGGCGCACTAAAATGCAGGCCTGGCGAGCTCCGGAGTCCATTGAGTTCCCAATCTAAAGCAGCACTGGTCATACCACAGGCGCTTCCACCTCGAGGCTGCATCACGGGCGATGGTATGCGGAAACTATTGTCTCGCAACAGCGGTCGACGCACAGTTGAGGCGGCGACATTTAATTGACCAGTGCCTACCGTATTGGTATTGGCTAAGCTGGACAAGCCGAAGGCCATGTCGATGCCAGTGGCGGTGGCGGCAACAGCTGGTGCGGTGACCACATTGCTGGCGACAATACCATTGCTGCTGGAGACGATTGGCATGTTCTTGTCGTCGACAAGAATGACGCCACCCTGATTACGTATGTCCTGCAGCAGACTGTAATCTGGTGGGGCGAAGGCAAATACCTCCTGCTTCGGCTGCAGATCCTTGTAGATGCCAGCGAACTGTTCCATTTGCCGCTGACCATTGGTTAGCTTCATGGCAATCTCAATTTGATCCATGCTGCAGGCATTTTCCGCCACCTTGCTGAGCATATCCGATGTCTCCGATAGCCCAGCAAGAGCCGACTTCAAGCCGGCCATTTGATCATGTAGAATGGCGAGACGACGCTGACGCAACTTCTCGACAAAGTCGAGCAGGAAGCGCTCACGATCCTCGATTGCAATGATAAACTGACGGAACGCCTTGCGTATATTATCGCTTAGCTCGCTGCAATTGCGTTCAATGAGCCGAATGAACGCTAAGGCCTTGTCTATGCTACTTTTGATGCAGCGCGTCCCCACCTGGCTGCTTTCGATAGCGCCCTCCAGTTTTTCTTTGGAGCCAACCATAAAGTTTTGTATGGACGCATAGCTATGCTCCTTGTGCTCGTGCAGCGTACAAAACTGGCACACCAATTTACGGCAATAATCGCACACATAACGCAACATTTCATTGTGTATATCACAGATGAAATTGCTGCTCGGTGTTGTCTGTGCGTTGGACGAGATTCCTCCGGTCGGCGAGGCACCGATGGGTGTCGGCAGTGAAACAATGGAATGGTTCGATGATAACGGACTGTTCCGATGCTCCCGCAGGCAATCGTTGCACATGAACTCATTGCACTCCAGGCAACGTATTGAGGCGCTCACCTCACACCATCCGCAGCTGATGCTTGAATTATTCGATGATTCCGGTGACATTTTTGAGCTGCGCGAGGCGCCGGTACCAATTGGTCCGATGCTAAAATCGCCATGTGTATTTAGTCCACCCAGAAAATTATTGATAAAGAAGTCGGTGCGTGGCGGTGAGCTGCAATGTAAAACAAATGACAGGGTTGTTTATTGAAAATATATATATACATACATATATATTATAATTGTCTTAAATCGCTTACCCATTGCTTTGTCTAACATTGGGCAGTAGACCCACATTAAGATCCCAGGAAGGGAATGATTCTAGTATTCCAGCGAGCAATCGGTCTGATGAATTGCTGGCATTACTGCTGATGCTTCCACTGCCGCTGCCACTACTGCCACCAGCATTAACACTGTTCACTCCAGCTGTTGCCGTGTTGGCGGCACTGGGCGCATTGCTGCCGGCCATTTGTTGCGGAACCGTATTGTTTGACAAGAGTTCCATTATACAAAAATTGTTCGTAAGAAGTTAAGTTGGTTGATGAGATCACGATGTTATTGTTTGTTATCAGCGTGTTAATTTCGTAGGCGCTTAAAATCCTTGGCAGTCAACGACTAGACACTCACTCTCCTGCAACAAAAATTCAATTTTAAAATTTGAATCTATGCTTTTTGAGACGCGATCGATCCGTACGATCTTGACTGATTCCGCAAACTTTGTTAACTAAACTGCCCAAACGCTATGCTGTGCATTATGTAGGACAAGATCCCTTAACAAATATATGTGCATGTGTGAGCGAGTGTAAGCTGCAGCTGCATTTATGCGTAGGTAGCGAAAATGCATGTACCGGAAAATCTCGGCGTCCCTTATTGTTTTTCTTTGGCACGCCGCTGATCCCTTAAAGGAAAAACGTAAGCTACCCCGCAAATGCATCTGGCGCTGTTCGCAGGTCAAAATCTGTTGATGGAATACGCCATTTCGTATTTACGATGGCTTACGATGGCCTACGCTTAATTTATGACACTGTTTGGGTCAGTTTTGCAACTGATTTCGTTGAAGGACGACAATCATCTAAGAAAATGGCTGCTTCGACTGCCTGCTGTACTCGTGTTGTTGATGTGACCCACAAATAAATTGCACATATGTATTTGACATAACTACGCACTAAAAATTTATATATTTCAGGAACCCGCAATCATAAGCAAACCACCCTCAATTTCGTATGCTAGATTCAATCTCCTTAAAACATATAAAAACTCGTTTTTTTTTTTTTGCTTTCTTGAAGATGGAATAACATACGGCACAATCAATTGACCGATTTTTAAACCCGTCTCATATAAACGACAACAACATAATTAAGTATGCTTCCAAAAAATGTATGCATTTTGTTTAACGACAACCATTTTGTATAACAATTGTTCAATAGTTATAGAAATATGTTTAATATTTGTTTTATAAAATAATGAAATTAATGTTTGTGAAATACCGAGCGTAAGCCATTTAGTTAGAAAGAGTAAGAAATTATAGTTATTAAAGTCATGGAATTTGTTGCTGACAACTTTACTGAAAGGTTTGATTAAATAAATGAGTTTAACTTCCTTCTCCTTTTGTTGTATAACTAATATTATAAATACAAATTAAATTTAAGTTTCAACGTAAAACATTTACACTTTTCACTAATACTTTATACACGAATGTACATATATTAAAAAATGATTAAGTAATTGCCTGTTTTGTCAGTATATTGAGCTGATGGGTCTTAAAAAATAAAACACTTCCAGATATTTTATCGTGTAGAACACCAACCTAAACCTACCCTTGTCACCCTTGAACATTTTTATTAGAACAGTTCGTGTCTTAAAACGTGAAAAAAATGCAGCCAAGAAGTTTGCGTCCTTTTGCATTTGTATATACACTCATATACAAACACACACGCACATTCAGCAAGTGTGTGCGTGTGTATGGGGAGTTTATGCAAGCGACGAAAAGTCTTCAAGGGATGATGGTGGTTATTATAGGAGTTTCTTCGCTATATACGTTCGTACATTAAAAAATATACATACATGGGTCCGTATACGCGCGCGATACATACAAACGGTATAACTATGTACGTTTGAACATACATACATGTAGAGCAAAATATCTTGAAAAAAACATCAACCAATCAATACTAAACTTCGCAATGAGCGAATGGTTCTTTAAACTTTAAACACACAACTATAGATAGGATTTGTTTAGTTTACATATTTTTATATTAAAAAGGATTGCTACACACCCTTTTTGCAGCTTCATGCAAGCAGCTCGCAACTGCACACTTTTAATGTTGTATTAAAAGTGGCGTCGCCTCACCGAAAACCGTCGTCGTTTGATTTTGTTGCTGTTATTAAACTTTGTTGATTGTTTGCTTTTGTTGTTATTAATTGCACAGATTTATTATATTTTATGCAGTGCTTGTTTTGCTTTTTTTTTTTTAAATTTGAATACATAAACTTATTGATTTACGAGAGTTCAATGGATGTTTCTTGTGCGTTTAAAATATTCTAGATTTTTTTTTGACCCGTTTCGACTCCGACATTCGTGTCTTCCTTTTCCCGACTAAAAGATACACTCGACTAAAAACACAACATAATAATCATGCCTCCTCGCTTATGTCTGTATATGTATGTATGTATGTATGTACATTCTTGTGTTTGGGAATATGTGTGTATTTTGCGTTGCTTCTTCTGCTCTTTCTGTTGTTGCTGCGCTTGCTCATCATCTACATACATACATATGTATGTACGTACAGAGCTAAACAAAATAAAGCCAAATGTATTTCAGTCCGTTTTGGATTTTTGATGGTTGCGTGCGAGCGACAATAATGCGCTTCTCTTCGAATTTTCGACGTGCCGCTCTCTTGCGCTGACTCTCACTCGCTTTCACATGGTTATACATACACATATACAATTGTATTTGAATGGATTGTCCACATGCGCAAGCATATTTACAATAATGAGCACAGTTGGGCGTGTTTATCTTCTATTTATTTTCACTATGCGGCAAAGAAATGCAATTGAAATGCACACAGATATCTATCAATAAGACTTTAAAACTACACTTCTAGTTTTGAATATTGTTAGTGTGTGACATCCGCAACGCTATAGCTGCTCATTTTTGATGCGTTGTTTTATTTAGTTTTCAAACATTTTTGACCCACTCAATGTTGATATTTTTCGTTGGGACTCAAACTCCTTTTAGGCTTTCAAATATCCAACCTTCACGCACGCATTTAAATATGAGACTAGACGCTCGTTTATGCGGCATTTAGCTTCTTGCTTTTTGTACCCTTAATTCATAAAATGCTTAAAAAAGGGTATAATGGTTTTGTGCAAAAGTGTGTTACAGATAGAAGGAATCATCTCATGACCCCATACAGTATGAACATATATATTTTCGTTAGCGTCAACATCCAAATGTGTTATGCCGTCTGCCGTAACGTGACGATCACAACGACCACAAGATCTACAAACTTAGAATTTTGTAGATAAATTATCGTATACCCCAGTCCAAGTTTCGTTCAAATTATCGGTGAATTATTCTGAAGTCCGATATATGTACACTTGTAATCGATAAATAAGATGGAATTTTAAAATTTGGATATACGATTGTATACTTTGCATAAAACAATGAACATCTGCAAAAATTTTATTAAAGTCAGATAAGAAACGACAAGAACCTTCGCTTTTTGCAACATTTTTGGGAGCGAACCGACGAAAAGCAAAGAATCGTTCTCTATTTAAGTTTTCAATGTAAAAAATTAACAATTCAGAAATCATTGTACGACCAATTTACCAATGAATGTTTTTTTTTTTTTTATCAAACAACGCCTAAAAAGCAATTAATTAAAATCTTGTATTGGCAAACTTGTTACATTTTTGAGGTAAATTTTTGAAATTGCAAATATACGTATGTCTCGTTGTTAATTAATTTGTAGAGCATACAGATGTCGCATTGCAATTGATTTCTAACTGCTGATACATAGAGAGAGCGTAAGCAAGTAAGAGCGAGCTTAGCTCACTTATAGTGCATGTGGCAAACGCAAAAATAAGCGGTGGTTGTTGTTTGTTTTACCGCCGCTCTCGCTCTTGTTGTTAGAGTTCTCGTTTTCAAAATCATCACCCTTAAGGAAATTGTTGTCGTCTCAGGTTTTCATTATTTTCAGCGACTTCGTGTTCATAGAATTTCAGACTGGGGATAACGTTGAGCGCAGGTGCGCCTAATGCAGTCAGGTAACATAACATGGCATCATCGTTTCTGCTAAAAGTAATTATTTGAACATCGGCTTTTAAAACTTAAACTGTTAATTTACATACATACACACACATATGTATATGTTTATTTTTGCACACTTTGTATCAAATAACATACATTTCGTAAAACGATTGTACTTTTTATGGTTTGATAACAGTGCAATATTTATCGGCTGTTTCAAAGGCATTAATCAACAGTGGGCCATTAGTTTGGTTAAAAATTTGTAATACGTAATAGATAAAATATAATGTACATATGTATGTATGTGTATTAAGGATCAGCCAAATTCCAACTCTTCAATCAAAACATTTTGAAGTTTTTGACGAACACGTAACTTGCGACGCTCGTCCAACCGCTGCAGAAACGGCATTAAGCTGAGTAGGAACATGCGATCGGCATCGTCCGGGGAATTATGTCCGTTAGAATCCGTGTTGGTCGCTGCATCCATACTTATGTACTTAAATGGCAAGTTCGGAGCCAAAAGGGGCAATTCTGTTGGCTTCGAATCCAGCTCGCTTTTGACACTGCTGTTGGACTTTGACTGTCTTGACCTGTATTTGGACAGCGGCAGCGCCATTTCGTCATCATCGTCAAGCACTTCGATGGTGAAGAGATCGGGATGTGGTGTGTCATTCTGTTTTTGTTTGTTGCCCTCTTCCTCATTTTCAGATGCCGCATCTTCATCGAAATCATCATCGTTTAGCTCCTCATCCTTAATGCAGTGCGTTTCATTGCTATGCTCGAGTTTGATCCGCTTGCAGTCCCTGTCTTCAAAGAACGAACTGATGTCCGAGAAACTGGGTTGGTGCAACTCCGAGTCATAACTGTCGCTTAGCTCACAGATTGGCTCTGTAGCAACGTGGGGCTCAAATTTGCCACTTTCATCTAGCTTGGTATTACTGTTCTCCGTCCAAAGGTCAGGCGGAAGCTTCTTGTTGATGCCGTTCCGTGTTCGTGCTTGTCTTAAGATGTTCTCGTGCACGGCGTGCTCCATAAAATGCATGTCATTGTAGAAGCGCCACGACGACGGAGACTCATTTGACAGATTGTTCCGAATGTACACTTTTCGAAAATTGTCCCGCAAGTGTCCCCATTTCACCCGGCAAACGTCAGCTACAGGTTGTAAAACAGAAATAAAAAAATAACATGTTAATTGTTACATAAAATCAATACAAAAACGCATATAAAAGTGATCAAATTCTTGGCACAAATTCATCATATATACATTTTTCTTATGTATTTTTTATTAATCGCATAAAGTTCAAAATTCAGGAAGTCTCAAAAAATTCCGACCATAAGACACCCCAAATTTCCATAAGACGAACCTGCAGGGGGGGAAATAAGGGGCGAAACATATACCAAAAAAATGTTTTTGTTAAGAAAAACTTTGTGTTTCAGAAGATTGAGATGTTCACAAATAATACAGATTTTACTTTTTTTTCAGAAGCTTGATGCATAATAATAATTTATAAAAAACAAGTAAGAAGGCTCTAGTCGAGAAATCCCGACTAGGACATATCCTTAACCCCATTCGTAACGCGTACAGTCATTTGTGTTTGTTTTCCCAGTGACTAATATGATTAAACTTCAAACTGCGATATCTCTGGTGATCCTTAAGCTATTCTGATCAAACTTTTTTTAATGTTTAATATTTTATTTATAGTTCATTTTACAATTTTGAAATTCAAGTTTTTTTTATATCGATCACATGCGTGTATCGTAAGCCAGAAGTGTTATCAATAATTTGGAGCAAACTTGTTCTGCTTATTGTATAGGAGAGCTTATGTTTCAAGTGTGAAGTCTCTAGCTCTTATAGTCTTTGAGATCGGCGCGTTCATACAGACGGACGGACGGACAGACGGACATGGCTAGATCGACTCGGCTGTTGATGCTGATCAAGAATATATATACATTATAGGGTCGTCTGTTACATACATTTGCACAAAAACATAATACCTTTTTTTACCCATTTTACACTACACCAACGCTTAGCTTACACATACACACACACACAAACATACTACAAAAGATTTTTGTGTTATTTAAAAAATAATAAAAAAAAACCCACTACAATCCTTTTGGCTAGAAATTTGTAATAATACCCATTCTCTTTGAAATGGGTAAGCCAAGTATGATAGCTTCATGGTCATGTATTTAGCTTAATGTAAATCAAAAATTCAGTGTGGTAGATTTGCGTGCGCTTTATCATCTTCGTGAATTACTAAAGCTAAAAGCATTACATACATACATACAAACATATGTACATATGTATGTATGTACCTGTCAAATGAATATAACTGCAAACATTAAACTATAAATGAATTACAGAGGAGTAGAAATTACCTGGCAAATTCACATCCTTGCCAACGTCAAGCCAAATGGGCGTTATGTCACTGCGCTTTTGGCCGCTTGTGTTGTTTCGCAACCAGAGCACTGGACGTCTTGAGACGGCTGCAATAAGTCGCTTGACTGTTTCGATTGGCAGCTTGGCGGTGTTTGTGAAGTTAAAGGAGACTGGTGGCAGCGACGGTGCTGACGACGTTGACGATAATGACGCATTGTACGACGTATCCATGCTGTTACTCATGTTTCAGGGCAATACAGATGCCGATGCCTGTGACTGTGATAACTGTGCCGTGAAAAGCCCGACGCACGCAGCTCAAGCACTTCACAAAGACTAACAGTGCGCAGCAGCAAAACCGAAGAAGACAAAAACTACGGGCAAGCCACACCACGCCGACCACGACTAAGACATCAGCATTAATACTTGTGTCGGTACGGGCAACGACGACGGCGAAGCAACCAGTTTACGTGCCTTTTGGCTGCAGCGTCGAAGGCAAACGCGACGAAGGCGCAAAGTGAAGCGAACGATCGAGAGAGACAAACATTTGAGAGACAGAACGAGGGCTTGGTAGAGGCAGCGTACCACCATCACAAAGGCTTTGTAGCTAGAGAGATAGAAGCAGGGAATGGTGAGATAAAGCAAAAAAGAAAGAAAGAAAACAGCACCAATAAGTGTGTTCTTCATATGTTATCGTCAACAGACTGATATCCGGATATAAAGCTTCCGTTCTCGTCGGTTCTGTCTAATTTGTTTGCTTTATAACGAATAACATGCTAACTACTTAAAGATGCATGAAAGTATAAAAAATATAAAAAACTGCTGCAACTCGGACGGTAATATTTTTAACTGCATCGTGTCCTGGTCTTGGGGAGATTAAAACAAATATGCTCTTAGCTGTAGCGTGCATGTTGCGCTTTGCTTCTGCTTTTTTTTTTTTGTAATAAAAAAACAAAACTGGATTTTCTCTACGGTCAACCGCGTGAAGCGAACGTGAACGAAAATTGTTCACGCTGCGCCAGTAAAGCTAGCGGAAAAGAGAGATACAAACAAAGGTATTATTGTGTATTATGCATACACATACACAGAAGCCTATGTGTGAGTGCCTGTATTGCAAGTGCATGTATAAAAGCAAGTCAAGCCTCGTCTCTTAAGTTTAGCTAGTACAAAAAACATCGTTTTGAACTATCGTTGCTAGTCTAGTCTGCGCCTGACTATCTATCTCTATCTGCCTTAAAGGTGTTTTATTCTTAGTGTATTGTTGGTATGTCTGTACACGTCTCTGTGTTTGAGATATTGCAAGCAAAGCAAAAACATCAGAATTACAAACTTCACTAGACTGTTTGTTATTTTGTATCAGAGAATAGCTTTTACGATTGTGCTGCTGACATATTACTATTTAAAGGTGCACAATTTGCAAAATATTGGAGTATTGCAAAATGTTACCTAAGTGACATTTTCTGCAGTTACTGTACTGCTTCGTCATGAGCCTCTGTCCATTTTGTCTTTAAAGTATTTACAAACACGTTACCAACATTCATTAACTCACATAAATTCTACAGTTAGATATTAGGCATAAGAAAATGAGAGAAGTTGATTAGAAAATGTATAATATGATAAAAGTATGAAAAAGTTTATAGTTATGGGACTTTAATAAATATTGCATTTTAATATATTAATACTACAGTTGAAAGCGCCTGCGCATTTGGATCAATTGCCAAAAAACAATTATCAACAACTCTAGCTTAAGTTATCTACAGCATTTTTATGGCTATCGTTGTCCTGTTCCTGTTTAATGACAGTAAAGGAAACTTCACGCTTGCGACTTCCACCAGCTGCCTCAGCCGATCCCGCACCAGATTGTCCACCTGTCATAATGGAGTAGTTTTTCGCTGTGGGCTTTTTCAACGCATCTTTGTCTAAACCTATATCCATGGCTGCATATCCATTGCTATTGCTGCAGCAGTTTGCATGAGGTGAGAAGCTTCCATAACCATTATGAATGCCATTCGAATTTAGGCTTTCAATTTTGGTTCCGCTTACATTACCATTGCCGGCTTCGTTAATAAATGCATCCATATGATCAATTGTGTCGTTAAGAGCAAAGCTTTGATCCCTCCGCTCGCTTTTCTTCCACAGATAGTAGAACTGGACCAGTTCGCGCATGGTTCTTGTGCGCACCTAAAACGATCATACACTTATCAGTCAGTTCAGATTAGTTGTTATTGCTACAGGATGTTTGCCGATGTTGCGGCTGCCTTTACCTGATTCTGTCGTATCTGGTAAAAATCCTTGCCAAACTTTTGAATACCCTCCTCGAATTTCTGGCACTCCTCTTCGGACCAGCTGCTCATGGTGTCACTGAGTGGCAGCACATTGAGTTGCTTGCGACGCAGTGCTTCCTTAAAATCGTAGCCACACTGCACCAGTAAATGCAATGCCTGTTCGTTATCCTTAACCAATTCCATACCAGAACTGGAGGCTCCAATGGGAGCTGCCACAATCTCTTTGATCTCATCTGGACATTCTGGAATTTCGACGGCAGCTGCCTCGTTGTCATCGTCTGCGGTTGTGCTTAACGGTTGAGTTTCCTGTATTCGAGTCAAGTAATGCTCCACTTCCCGTTCGCCTACTTGACTTGGCTCCCATATCAATTGGTCCTCATTCTCATATGGCAATATATCGCCATATTGGGAGAGGCCTTCGGGGATCTCCGCTTGAAAATCCGGTCCGACCATTATATTCTTTTTAGCGTCATCTGATTCTGTATCGCTGTCTTCTTCCGCCTCCTCCACGTCTTCAAAAAGCGTCTGCAGCGGCGTAGCTAAAAGACAAACATTATTGTATCATAAGCATGTTTGAGTCTTTTGGTGTTCCACAAAGTCACTTGGACCTTTATTATTTACTCTGTTAATAAATCTCTTTTGTAAGCAATTACTGTCGAATGCCGATGTTGTAAATCAATGCAACAGCAAAGTGAGTTTTGATCTCGTTTTTGATAAACTTTAACTTTGCCTGTAACCCAAAGCTTTAGTTTGACAAGCATGCATATATCTTATCCTACAAATCCGACCCCATAAGGTGGATGGTTTTGTTTGCAAACTGAGTTGCTATAGTCATGTTTGTGTGTAACTAGAACTACACTATTGCTAACACTTTATAAAAAAAAACCAAGCAGTACTTCAGCGTTTTGGGATATCAATAACCCTAGGTAACCTAACCTACTAGGTATATGTATCTTAAATCGGATGTCAAAGGCACAAAAATGTCACGAATAAAGTTTGCAGTTGGGGGAAGTAACATGTGTGTACATAAAATAATTACATTTATGTTTTGTAGCGAATTATTCACTTATTGTGTCTTTTTAGTAGTATACATTTACAAATATAGAACTCGGTCTTTGCGGCCAAACTTTGAGCTTCTCTTCCCGGGCGCAGACAGTGTGTATCTTTTTTTTTTGCCAATAATTTGTTTGTGCCTTTAAACAGCCGACAAAGTGCTTATATGCTGTTGTTGTGGGCTCGCTTGCGATCAGACCCCAATTATGCGGTACATAACATGATCGGTGAGGCGGAAGGTAGGTCGCTCTGTACTTGGGTTGGGCCACTTGAATGTATCGTTCGTAAAAGAAATAATATTAATAATACATAATAGAATTTACTTACAGTTACCAAAGTTCTCGGAACTGCTCATTATTTTCTGTGCGCTGCCGCCAAAGAATTCGTCGGAATAGAGGTCTAATAAATGCGACCGATGCTGTGCCTTGGTTCCTTCTGGCAGCAGTTCATCCGTCAAATCTTTATCGTTTTCCACCACTTTTAATTGAGATGATGGGAAGTTCATAAGTGGACTTAAAACTTCGTCATGATGTGGCTGAAGCTTCAAATTCTGCGGCTCTTCAGTGGAAGAGGCTGAAGATGTGTTAGCCGTATCCGCATTGTGAAGTTGTCTCTTTGATGCGCGCCTTTTTCTAAAATGCCTTCTTGAAGAGAGCGGGGGTGAGGCGACAGTTGACAGGTTGTCATTGGTCATGCAGCTGTATTTAGCTAGAAGCTGTTCAATGGGCATTTCGCTCTCTTCACGCAGTGTAGCTATTTCATCTTCGGCATTATGCGTCTCCATTTCCGCAAGCGCTTCTTCCTCATTCATTGTAGCTTCATCGTCGAAATCGTTAACCATCATATCGATTGTTGGCTCGAATGTAGTGTCCGTAATGGATGTTGGCGACTGTGCGCTGCTGCATTCCGAGCACAGACACATTCCTGGCGACTTGCGATGCTCTCGCTTAGATGGCGTCATTGTAACATCGCGACCTGCCATTGCAAACTCTTTTTGAGTTTTGTGCTGTTGTTCGATTTTAACACTAAACTGTGGTCACCCTCCAATTTTTAAAGCGATTTCGAACAACAATTAAAATAGATACTCGAACGACAAGCTGTTACAGCCATGTTTGCAAAAAAAAAAACATGTTATGCTTCATGGAATTTATGAACGAGAAGGTTTTATAGCAGAGACGAAAACAGACTCGGCAACTTTAACAGAAAAAAGTCTGACCTAGCAAGGGCACCTAGCGAAATATATTGTATTCTGCATTTTCAAACTATTCGCCACCTTGTTAAAAACCAGTTGGTGTATAGAGAAGTGCAAAGAATCAAATGTGGCCAATATTGTTTGTGCTTTTGTTTTGATGTCAAAATGTGCATTGCAACAGATAGCAAATAGATGTTGTTTATCTTGCTGCCAAAGAACTTGAGTTAGCTTGCGTTTGGCAATCTCAAACTTTTGCTACAACCGGCAACATAGTAGGGTAGTATAGCCTAACCATGAACTTTGCTTAATTGAAAAGCTAATCGCAAGATACTTTTATGAAATTTCATATTTAAAGTCTTCAAATATATTGATAATGAGGTAGGCCATGTATTAATAATAATAATATCAGTTTATTATGAGTTAATTTACTACTAAGCCAAAAAAATTTTATTTATTTATTTTTTTTATTTATATTTATTTGTTTATTGTCAACTAATAGCAGTCGACATAAAATTAAAGTTAAATCAATTTAAAAAATTAACCTTAAGCTACAAAAATGTTTAAGATTAATGAACAACATTTAAATTTAAATCAGTAAGCAAACTGAAATGAAATGAAAAAGTTTTAAAAATTAAAATATTCTGGGGAATTCAACAAAAATTTAATGATCCAACATTTGTTGCAAGGATTCGGAAAAACCCAATCAGATCATAAGATTAGTAATTAGTGACTATGACCAGAAAGGTAAAACCAGTATGGCTCTTTTTAGTAAGGGAATGGAGGCCTCAAAGGAAACATGTGAAAACAACTTATTGTAGTCAGCGCAAACTTCACGAAACGGTTCATGCATTAGATAGTTGGTAGAGCAACGATTTAGGTTAATAGGTACAAAGTTACGAGAAGGTCTAATAGGGACAGTTAAGTTTATTCAACTTAATAAAATGGGTGAGTCGATTTCACCATTGAGCAGATTAGTAACAAATAACACTCCATGCATAGTTCTACGGTTTAAAAAAGAAGGAAAGTTAATTAATAGAAGTCTACTTGAATACGAAGGCAAATCAACACCGGGAACCCAGTTAAAACTTCTAAGTGTAAATAAAAGAAATTTCTTCTGAACAGATTCGATTCTATCCTGATGAATCCTGTATTGCGGAGACCACACACAAGATCCACATTCAAGGATGGGACGCACTAGGGATGTATAAAGTGTTTTAGTAGTGTAGGTATCGTTAAACTCTTTCGACTACCGCTTGATGAAACCAACGACACTGATGGCTTTATTAACCATACACATGAGAATCAAACTTTAATTTTGGGTCAAGAATAATACCCAAATCTTTCATTTCTAATACGCGATCGAGTGGTGAGCCATCAAGAAAATACGGAGCAGTATGAGAAGTACTTCTACAGAACGACATTACTTTACATTTAGAACAATTTAAATTAAGTTGGTTAAAGTTGCACCAATCAGATAGTGCACTAAGATCTGACTGTAGTAAGTTACTGAAAAAAGGTTCGGTAATTATGCAGTTTGGTTACTTTTCCGAAAAGTGGGGGAATTTTTTTTTTTTTTTTCATGAAGCTGTTGATTGCATCATAGTAAGTAATATTCCATGGGGGGAGGCTGAAATTTCCCATAAACTCCATGAGTTATGGGGTTTTGAAATTATCATGAATATTCGTGATTTTGAAGAACGCTAGGGAGAGGGGGGGTGAACACACATGAAAAAAAATGTGCCCGATAGTGTGATCTGCTCCGGAACATAACCAATAGTGCCAATAGCAGTGGCGTGAGCCACTGCTTTTACGGCGTTTGAAAGTTTTTACGGCATTTTAAACTTTCAAACGCCGTAAAGCAGTGGCTCACGCCACTGCTATTGGCACTATTGGTTATGTTCCGGAGCAGATCACACTATCGGGCACATTTTTTTCATGTGTGTTCACCCCCCGTCTCCCTAGCGTTCTTCAAAATCACGAATATTCATGATAATTTCAAAACCCCATAACTCATGGAGTTTATGGGAAATTTCAGCCTCCCCCCATGGAATATTACTTACTATGATGCAATCAACAGCTTCATGAAAAAAAAAAAAAAAATTCCCCCACTTTTCGGAAAAGTAACCAAACTGCATAATTACCAAAGGTTCACTATAGGATAAACAAATTTTAACGTGATCAGCAAACAAGTACACATGTGAGTTACATATTACCGTAGGAAGATCATTAATAAAGAGATTAAATAATAAAGGCCCAAGGTGACTACCTTGGGGGACACCTGATGTTACATAAATAGGTTTAGAGACAGATGATTTGAAGACAACTCTATGTGTACGGCCACACAAGTACTCGGAAAGCCATTAAAGGAGGTTAGTTGAGAGCCCAATAATGGTTATTTTATGAAGCAAAAGTGAATGACTAACAGAATCAAATGACTTACTAAAATCGGTATAAATGACATCAGTTTGCATTTAGATCTGAAACCCTTTAATAACAAGCGATGTAAACTCTAGGAGGTTGGTGGTAATAGATCTACGCTTCACAAAACCATGTAGATAAGGCGACATAACTGCACTACATGAGTGTTGCAATTGAGAGCAAATAAGTTTTTCAAAGACTTTCGGAATGGCAGACTATTTAGAAATCCCTCTACAATTTTTTAACATTGGACTTTGAAGAATTTTTATGAACTGGAATAATAAAAGATTACTTCCACATATCAGGCAATACTGAAGATTCAACAGACAATTTAAATAATTTTAGTAAAGGTTTGCACAGTGTATCAGCGCAATATCTAAGTACACAACCGGGCACTCCATCAGGACCAGGCGAGAAGCCACAGCCTCATCAGAACTTGCTTTCGTATTATCAAGAAATATTAAGAATGGCATGCAGGAGGAGTTAACAAATTTATAAAACTGTTTAGGATCTCGGGAGAAATTCATTTAACATTTATTAAGATAGTTATTATAACAGGATGCGTTAACAGAAAGAAAATTAGACTTTGTTTTTATATAAGTAGATAAGTCAATAGTAGTTCCCGATTTTCTAAATCTTAAATAAGATCTTGTCTTCGCATTTTGAAGTTTTGATAATTTCCTTGTAAACCAAGGTGGTTTGTTATCACTTGCTGAGCGACAGAAGGGAACACAACTGTCCAAGTGCGAATTCAAGGTCCCATAAAATATGGCAATAGCAGTTTCTAAATCACTACAGCAATAAAGCTGAGACCAATTAGTTGCTGATTTAATTTAGTGAAGTTAGTTAGACGAAAACAACGTGATTTTGTAGAAACATTAGTATTAGAGTTAGGGTTAAGTATTTCAAGAGAAAGTTCTAAAGTGGGATGGTAGGAGTCTTCTGGCTGAACTAAAGGTAGTATTAGAGTTAGGGTTAAGTATTTCAAGAGAAAGTTCTAAAGTGGGATGGTAGGAGTCTTCTGGCTGAACTAAAGGGGGTACTCTATTTAGATTACAACCATCAATATCAGAAATAAATACTAAGTCTAACATTTTACCACTACAATTAAGTATATCGCTTACTTGCGATAGCCCTAACTCCAGGTCAAATCAAATTTCAGATCAAATTTTTTGTAAATGTTCATTATTTCGTTCATAGTTTCAAACCTCATTTTCACAATTTTGAAATTCTAGTTTTTTTTGTTATCGATCGGAAACCAGAAGTGTTATCGATAATCCGAAACAAACTTGATCTGCTTATGGTATAGGAGAGTTTAAGTTTTAAGTTTGAAGTCTCTAGCTCTTATAGTCTTTGAGATCGGCGCCTTCATAAAGACAGACAGACGGACAGACAGACAGACAGACGGACAGACAGACAGACTGACATGGCTAGATCGACTCGGCTGTTGATGCTGATCAAGAATATATGTACTTTATAGGGATGGAGATGCTTCCTTCTGTCTGTTACATACATTTGCACAAAACCATTATACCCTTATTTACCCATTTTACCATAAGATACTTTAACACATACAAACTCTGTATCCGGAAGATCATTGGATTGAATTTGTTCAGAGGAAATGCAGGAATCAACAGCGATAAGAGCCCCACTACCCTTACGGGTTGTGCGATCACATCGGTACAAATTATACTTATTTGGAAAAACAGAGTAATCAGAAATATTAGGTTTTAACCAGGTTTTAGTAAGTGCAACTATTTGTGAATCAAAGGATAAGCTATTTACGTAAAGTTTAAAAAGTTTAGTATTAAGGCCTCTTACATTTTGAAAGGCTAGGCTAATTACTTCAGTTAGTTTTTTGATACGGATGTGGACGGAAGTAGGCTAATACTAGGGATATGTATATATATTATTATTTATTTATATACTAGTAAGTGTCCCGCTTATAATATAAAATATTTAACAACATAAAGCAAAGTATTTAATATTCTCTTTTCCACGCCACCATTGAGGTAAAGAATCAGACGCGTCATTATACTTTCATACCAAAGGTATCATAGTATATTGGGTTTGTGCAATGTCCGTCATGGTGTCTGTCCGTCCGTCCGTATGAACGCAAGTTTTATCGACACCCTTAAAGCTAGAGCCTTGCAACTTTGCAAATATCTTGGAACATGCCTTCGTCAGACAAAGTGTTAAGTTTAGGGCTCTACGACCTCAGGGGGCCTGGATAATCGATAACAAATCGATACACCTCGATCTGCAAATAAATGAAACACATATATACCCCACATTTGAGCAGCTATAGTCACCAAATTTGTGGGCAAGATAGCCGATGACATTTCTCAAAAGCTGCATCGAAAGTTTGGATGTCACGCCCACCTCATCCTCTTGGATGCCGCGAACACTTATACCGCCCACCTCAATATCTTTCTCAGTTTTGGGCTAGAGTCTCCAAACTTGATAGGGAGATAGAAGGTGGCATCCGCCACAGATATGCATCACAAATTTGAATGCCACGCCTACCTGCCTTCCTTTTTATATCCAAAACATACATATGTTACAACAGCTTACTTAGGGAGCGTTCAAGTATTACGTAACGCAATTTGGGGGGGGGGGGGTCTCGTCAAACGTTACGATGCGTTACAAGGGGGGAGGGGGGTCTTTCTCAACACGTTACGTAACATTCTGCCATACTTCGGTTATAGAAAAAAGCTAAATTATTCGTAAATTACAAATATTTAACAAAAAATAATTTATACGGACGAAAGGAAATCTTTATTCATTTATATTTTTAATTATTTTTTTCTGAGCATATATAAAATGCATTGCTGCCAAATTGAGCAAAGCAACACCGAATTGCGAATTCAGAATCATCGATATGAATTCAACAAGAGTAAGTTGGTTATCATTGTACACTGAGGAGTGCGATGAAGCACTTATTAATAATAGTTATTAAATCATGATTTAAACTAATGGACTACAAATATTTTCTGAGATAAATAATTTAAACGGAATTAATATTAAAGTTGTGTGATGCTGACTGGATCGACGAAGACGAAGTTTATGCAAGTGTCTTAACAATTCCAGAGGCGTCTTTGTCTGCACTCCAAATGCCCGTGATGAAAGAGTCTGAGTGGCTAGCAAACCCGTGGACAGAGGAGCAGTAATTTATATAGAATTGTTTTTATAGATCTACTTGGATACTTGGTAAATACTATTTTTTATCGAGTACAATGTTTCATTTCAGTTAACTTTCTGTTTATAACTGCAGTGCCAAAGGGTAAAATAATAATTTCATTTTATTTTAAGAGTTCATTATTAAAAAAATAGCTAAAATAGAAAAATGTGAAGCCAAACAAAAAAAAGAAAAAATCTAAAAAAAATTGTCACTTGAGTGTTACGTAACGCTTAATTGGGGGGAGGTTAAGAAAAACGTTACGGTGCGTCACAAGGGGGGGAGGGGGGTAAAAAATCTTCAAAAATTGCGTTACGTAATATTTGAACGCTCCCTTACATACATATGTGCTTTGCGTGTTCAAAATTATATATCAATAATGTCTGTGTGTTACGTTTTGTATGAGTTAGATAAGAAGAAAGTAAGCAAATCTACCACTCTGCAACACCAGCCAATGTTACAAATGTCAGCTCATTTTAAATCAATGACACCGACCAAAAGTAGCAGTGCGAGCCCAACATCAACACTTACAACAACAACAAACGCTACTTGGGTCGTAAATCAGTTGTCAAAGGCACACAAATGTATATAAAAAAAAAGTGCACTGTGCGAAGTGATACATAAACATAAAATTATGAAATTTACATTTTCAAGCGCATTGTTCACTTGAATGTGTAAATGTATCATTAAGAAGCGGAAATCCGTTCCATTTTTTGAAAAAGTTGGGAAAAAAAGGGCTTGGGTTTTCAGGAGGTACCCGAAGGAGTGGTCCAAAATCAAATTCTAGCTCTTTTCGTTTAGGCTGTGGGTCTCTCAACAATCAGCCAGTCAGGACAAACTATTTTATATATATACAGAAATATTTAAAGTATTCAGTAGCTATGCTATGTGCGTAAAGTGTTATACGTTCTTCGTTTCTTTTGTCGTATTTGTGCCCAGTCAGCTGTTTGCCAGTTCGATGACAATACAATCCATAGTTAAATTGAATTGAGCAAAATTCAATATTCGTATAGGCCTGTTTACTCAAAATTTAATTTAGTTTAATTTAAGGAGATGTATGCGTTTAATCAAAATTTAATTTAATTTAAGAAAACAGTGTGTAAAGCGCGTAAAATTATGTTAATAGTGTTGTTAACATTTGAGAATTTTTATTTAAACACATTTTTTATTGAGCTAATGGCATTATATAAGCCCACACTTCTCTTTTTTAATTATATTTTTGAACTCTTTTTACCACTTACTTTTTACCAAACAACAAACTATGATTTTTATCTAAAATAATTAGCTTATGCTCGTTCATTTAAATATTTGAATATGTGAACGTTTTGCACCACACTTTTTGATCAGCTGTTTTGTATTTTCACGCTTACCAACACCGAAAATATTTAAGAATCTGCGACCTGCAGGTTTAGAACTAAACTAAATTAAATTAAATTAAATTTTGAGTAAACGCTCACATAGATATCGCATAGGTTTGATTGAGTCAGCTGACTGTTAAATTAAATTAAATTAAATTTTGAGTAAACACGCTTTATGCGATTGAACATACACAATCATTTTATGCACATCATCCTCGCTTCAGCGTTTTATTTTTTTTATTAGTTTATATTAGTTTTATAAATTAATAAATAATAAAATTAATTTTTACAACCAAAACTCGCCTTGTGTGACCTAACTTTGTTACATCAATAATCTCGAAAACAGCTGTTTTCATACATAGTCTGGCAACCACCCAATAACACATTAAGTACAATAGTAGCAAACATACCCACAGGACTGTTTGCTGTGTTAAAAATGCTTCTGTATGTTTGTTGTAAAGCTTTCAAATAACACCTTTGTACTTTACACACATAGCATAGCTACTGACTACTCTAATTATATACAAAGTTCTATTGACTTCCACCCTAAATTGAGACAAAAGGGTATTTCAATTTCGCGTAGTCTACAGAAGCTAGCCCATGGGTACACAATAATGCATATACAAATCGATCAACCTGACCTAGGATACGTTTTGCGTCCCAAAGCATCCAAATAACTACACCAAAATGTGAGTAGCCTAGAATTAAAACGAAAGATAAGTCAAATATGTCGGCCAGAAGTATAAACCAAAGCCGCTGGACGTCATATTTTTATAACCTTTTTATTTGATTGGCATACTTTAAGAATGTCCATGCCTTTAATTTATGTTTGTGACAATGGGTATTTCTATTTAGGCAGCTTATACATTCATATCAGCTACAACAGGCAGCCGATGGGTACACGTTCATGCATATCCACAAATACGTACCTGATCTGTTATACGTTTTGCGATCACATGCAGCCAAATAAATACACCAAACATGAGCAGCAAAAAATCGAAACAGTGAAATCAAATATGGCGGCAAACAAAGAAGTATAAACAAAAGCAGCTGGACTGTCTTTTCACAACCTACGGGCTCTCGTCAGATTTTTACATGGGCGAGTAAAAATAAGTGAAGAGCTACCCCTCTTGTTGTTTACATTCTCGTTGTTGTTGTTTACATTCTCGTTAAAACATCGCGCTAATAGATCAAAGAGTATTCAATACTAACAGAGGGGTAACCAGAGACAGCAACTTTAACAGAAAAAGAACATCGCTAACAGGGGAACATAGCGAGTTAAGTTGGCGGCGTCTGCCTTTTCAAATGGTGTGCCGCCTTTTTGAAAATCAGCTGGTGACAACGAACCAACGGCGATCAATTTTTTTACTTTGTTTTGATGGCAAAGTGTGCGAAGAAAGCGACAGCAATAATGTGTTGCTGTTCGTTTCTTCTTGTGTTGTTGTCAAACTCTTGACTTTGCTTGAGTTTGGCAATTTTACACTTTTGCCTCAATCGACTGGCTGCTTAACTACATGGGAGGGTAGTATAGAATTTTTATGAACTTTGCGTAAATAAATGGGTAATCATAAGATACTAGAATATAATTTCAGCATTAAAGTCTGCATGTTTTTTTATTAATTATGTAGGGCATGTATGAATAATAAAGACATTTTATTATGAGTTTGTTAACTAATCCTAGAGTAAGGGTATTTGCATTAAAATAGTCAAAATAAGTTATGTGTTATATTTAAATTATATGTAGGTGGTTTCATTGATTTCCACCTAATATTGCCAGAAAGGGTATTTGAACATAGCGCAGTTGCTGCGTCTTGTTATGCTTTGCCTTTTGTAGTTGTGCTGTCGCAGAACTTGAGCTTGGTCATTTTATGTATGCGGGTGTTTTGTTTCACTTGCTCTTTGCTTTCCGCCTTTTGTAAGACAGGGACAGTAAAAAATGCATTAGTATTAGTATGCGTGTGATGCGTTTCATTTTGTGCTGGCTTTGCTTTGCCGAGATTTTTGATATTTATTCTTTTCAGTTGCCTTCAGCTACCCTGTGGTAATTGGGTGGCACAGACTATATAGTAACTTTGTACAATAACACACCTGAAAATGAAATACCCTAGCATGATTCCCTTCAAATACGTTTTCTTATAGTTTTGGAATTAGGTGGTTATATATATTTAATTATTAGTGGCTAAAGATTAATATATAACTAACAATAAAATAAACTTTTTTCGTATTGAAAATGATATATTTATAACCCTTTAATTTGAATGGCATACTGCAAAAATGTCCATGCCATTAATTTCATATTGGGACAATGGGTATTTCTAGTTGTGCAGCTTATACATACATATTAGCTACAACAGCCAGCCTTTGGGTACACATTTATGCATATACACAATGACGTGCCTGACCTGCGATACGTTTTGTGTTCACATGCAGCCAAATAAGTATACCAAAACGTAAGCAGCAAAAAATCAAAACAAAAAATGCGGCGGCCAGCACAGAAGTATAAACAAAAGCAGCTGTTCTGTCTTTTCTCTACCTACGACCTTTCGTCAGATTTGTTCATGGGCGAGTAAAATTTGTTTGCCAGTTCTTTTTACATCTCTGTTAGTATTATATACTCGTTGGAGCTGTTTAAGCTATGTTAACGTTATGTTATCTATTAGCAACGAGTATATAATACTAACAGAGATGTAAAAAGAACTGGCGAAAAAATTTTACTCGCCCATGAACAAATCTGACGAGAGGTCGTAGGTAGAGAAAAGACAGAACAGCTGCTTTTGTTTATACTTCTGTGCTGGCCGCCGCATTTGTTGTTTTGATTTTTTGCTGCTTACGTTTTGGTGTACCTTTTTGGCTGCATGTGAACACAAAACGTATCGCAGGTCAGGCACGCCTTGTGTATATGCATAAATGTGTACCCAAAGGCTGGCTGTTGTAGCTGATATGTATGTATAAGCTGCACAACTAGAAATACCCATTGTCCCAATATGAAATTAATGGCATGGACATTTTTGCAGTATGCCATTCAAATAAAAGGGTTATAAATATTAAATATATAATTTTGAATACAAAAAAGTTTACTTTATTGTTAGTTATATATTAATATTTAGCCACTAATCCTACTACTATTATAAAGGCGAAAGTTTGTAAGTACGGATGTTTGTTACTCTTTCACGTAAAAACTACTGAAGGGATTTGAATGAAACTTCACAATATAGCTTATACATCAGAATAACACATAGGCTACAATTTTTGAGGTTTCTAATGTGAGGTCGTAAAAAAAACACATTTTTTGCGCTTACATTGCAAACGCTGACTGAATCTACAAGATAGATCAAAACAATTTACTACAGTATTGTATTATATTAAATATTTTGCTAATATGTTGTTAAGCCTTAACTAATTTACTTATTTTATATGTATTGCTAAAATTTTGTAAAAACTATCGGCGCAGCGAAGCAAGCGGGGCTTACTAGTAATTAAATATATATAACCAACTAATTCCAAAATTATAAGAAAACGTATTTGAAGGAATCAAGCTAGGGTATTTCATTTTCAGGTGTGTTATTGTACAAAGTTAGTATATAGTCTGTACCACCCAATTACCACAGGTTAGCTTAAGGCAACTGAAAAGAATAAATATCAAAAATCTCGGCAAACGAAGCCAGCACAAAATGAAACGCATCACACGCATACTAATACTTAAGCATTTTTTACTGTCCCTGTCTTACAAAAGGCGGAAAGCTAAGAGCAAGTGAATCAAAACAGCCGCATACATAAAATGACCATGCTCAAGTTCTGCGACAGCACAACTACAATAGGCAAAGCTAACAAGACGCAGCAACTGCGCTATGTTCAAATACCCTTTCTGGCAATATTAGGTGGAAATCAATGAAACCACTAACATATAATTTAAATATAACACATAACTTATTTTGACTATTTTAATGCTAATACCCTTACTCTAGGATTAGTTAACAAACTCATAATAAAATGTCTTTATTATAATATATATATATATATATATATATATATTAATTAGGTAGGGCATGTATGAATAATAAAGACATTTTATTATGAGTTTGTTAACTAGTATCTTATGATTAGTCATTTATTTACGCAAAGTTTATAAAAATTCTATACTACCCTCCCATGTAGTTAAGCAGCCAGTCGATTGAAGCAAAAGTGTAAAATTGCCAAACTCAAGCAAAGTCAAGAGTTTGACAACAACACAAGAAGAAACGAACAGCAACACATTATTTTTTTTTTTGCCATCAAAACAAAGTGAAACAAGTAAGAAGGCTCTAGTCGAGAAATCCCGACCAGGACATACCCTTAACCCGCTAGGTAATGCTTACAGTAACTTGTATGTATTCATTCAGTGACCAATATAACCAAACTTCAAACTGCGATATCTCTGGTGTTTCTTAACCGATTTTAATCAAATTTTTTTAAATGTTCATTATTTTATTCGTAGTATCAAACCTCATTTTTACAATTTTGAAATTCAAGATTTTTTGTTATCGATCACATGTGTATATCGGAAACCAGAAATGTTATCGAAAATTTAAAGCAAACTTGATCTTCTCATGGTATAGGAGAGTTTAAGTTTCAAGTTTGAAGTCACTAGCTCCTATAGTCTCTGAGATCGGCGCGTTCATACAGACAGACAGACAGACAGACGGACAGACGGACGACAGACAGACGGACAGACGACATGGCTAGATCGACTCGGCTGTTGATGCTGATCAAGAATATATATACTTTATAGGGTCGGAGATGCTTCCTTCTGTCTGTTACATACATTTGCACAAAACCATTATACCCTTATTTACCCATTTTATGGGTTAAGGGTATAAAAATTGATCGCCGTTGGTTCTTTGTCATTAGCTGATTTTCAAAAAGGCGGCACATCATTTGAAAAGGCAGACGCCGCCAACTTAACTCGCTATGTTCCCCTGTTAGCGATGTTCTTTTTCTGTTAAAGTTGCTGTCTCTGGTAGAGGGGTACTGTTAGTATTGATTACTTTTTGAAACAGCTCATTGAGTTGTGCAAAAGTAAGCGCATTATTCAAATTTGTAAATTGTTCCTACACTACAAGCGTCAAAGATTGCAGGGATAGCAGGAATGCCATTAAAATTTGGCAAAAAATCTTTTTAAACTTCAAAAATTAAGTTTTGCTGCATTTTTTTTACTTTTAATTAGCAAACTCACATAAAACAACAACAAAAATTTGCTGCGTTTTGATTAACGAATGTGAAATGTAGTATATCAAAGACGATACTTTAACAGAAAGTAGTCTGACCTAGCGAGTGGACCTAGCGAAAAAGTTTTGCCTCCTGTCCTTACAAATTATCTGCCACCTCGTTGAAAAACAGTTGGTGTATAGCGAAAAAGCAAAGAATCATTGGCGGCCAATATTGTTTGTCTTTTTGTTGTGGTGTCAAAATGTGCGATGGAAAAGACAGCCATTAGATGTTGCCGTTCTTAATTTATCTCGATGTAAAAAAACTTAAGTTTGTTGGAGTTCCGCAATTTGAGACTTTTGCTTTTATTTTCTGCCCTACATGGGAGTGAAATTTAGACTATATACGAACTTTCCGTTATTGAATAGGTAATCACTTAATACTTTTATAAATTTAAAAATTATCAGTCCTCAAGTATATTGGTTACTATGTAGGACATGTTTTAAAAATTTAAAACAATTTATTATAAGTTAGTTAACTTATTCTCAAAGAAGAGTATTTGGCATTTAAAAAGTCAGAATAAGTTGTAATTATAATATGTATATTATATTGAAATTAAATGTACGTGGTTTTGTTCATTTCTGCAAAATATTGCGACATAGGGCATTTCGATTTTTTTCAGTTTCTGTGTATTGTTTCACTTTGCCTATTGTTGGCCAGCGGCAGTGGGAAGCAAATAACGGTAAAATATACTTAAGTATGTGAAGTAGTAAACTCCTTCCCAACATTTCTAGTAGTACTAAGCCCAGGAGGAGAAAAACCGTAAGAATAGTATTTATATTTAAGGGACAGGGTATATTTAAGGCTAGGCACGCAGCACTATCAGATACGGGCATCACTATCAGAGGAGAGAAACAGAGGCCCCGACACGACACAGGCATAGAAAACAGCGGTAGCGGCAGAGAACACAGCAACAGACGGCACACGACACAGGCATAGCAAACAGCGGTAGCGGCAGAGAACGCAGCAGCAAACGGCACGCGACAAACGAAGCCGCCGACGCACCGCGCTGACTTAGCAGCCGAGAAGACCGACAGAGAACGCAGCAGCAAACGGCACGCGACAAACGAAGCCACCGACGCAGCGCGCTAACACCCGACTTAGCAGCCGAGAAGACTTGCCGAGAGAAAAGCAGCAACAAACGAAAACGAGAGCGTCGTCAGCAGCTCAAAAGGGCAGAGGGCGCAGCAGAGCATTAAGCAGCGATCGCGACTGCATGAGGGTACAGCATGCATGGAAAATGCGTGGCTGGACAGTCGTTGCGGAATTGTTAAAAAGTGCGGTCCTACGCGTGCCGAAGTACGGCGAAAGAAAAGTGAACAACACGCGGCGTCGATCTGCACAGCCGAGAATACATACAAGGAGCCAACAACAACAACAACAGCAAAGGATTACTTAAGAACCATGGACAGCGGGTAAGCTGGCCCCTAACTCTAGATATTACATGGGCGGGCGGGAGTTTTTAAGTGCAGTGTGTTAGGCAGGTACAGGCTGCGAATAAATTATGCAAAGTTATTAAGTGCAAGCAAGTGTTTTCTAATAGTTCTCAGCGTAGCCACGGCGTGCCGTATGGCCCCAGCATGTGTTCCGAGCGTTTCTCTGCACATGTTGGGGGTATTCGGTAGCGTGCCGGCTAGCCCCAACACGTGTTCCGAGCGTTTCTCTGCACGTGTTGAGACTGGTCGGTGCCACCGGCCATCGGTAGTGTACACCAGGACGCA
The DNA here is from genome assembly GCA_018152965.1 of Scaptomyza pallida. Lineage (NCBI taxonomy): Eukaryota > Metazoa > Arthropoda > Insecta > Diptera > Drosophilidae > Scaptomyza > Scaptomyza pallida. The sequence goes on from JAECXP010000240.1 coordinate 41,498, forward strand.
TTCCGAGCGTTCTCTGTGCGTTTTGGTGGCTCTACGGATGCTCCCTCGCCAGGTTTGCAGTGTTGTTGTTTTTTTTGTTCTAATAGTTCCCAGCGTAGCCACGGCGTGCCGTATGGCCCCAGCATGTGTTCCGAGCGTTTCTCTGCACATGTTGGGGGTATTCGGTAGCGTGCCGGCTAGCCCCAACACGTGTTCCGAGCGTTTCTCTGCACGTGTTGAGACTGGTCGGTGCCACCGGCCATCGGTAGTGTACACCAGGACGCATTCCGAGCGTTCTCTGTGCGTTTTGGTGGCTCTACGGATGCTCCCTCGCCAGGTTTGCAGTGTTGTTGTTTTTTTTTTGTTCTAATAGTTCCCAGCGTAGCCACGGCGTGCCGTATGGCCCCAGCATGTGTTCCGAGCGTTTCTCTGCACATGTTGAGGCTATTCGGTAGCGTGCCGCCTAGCCCCAACACGTGTTCCGAGCGTTTCTCTGCACGTGTTGAAGCTGGTCGGTGCCACCGGCCATCGGTAGTGTACACCAAGACGCATTCCGAGCGTTTCTCTGTGCGTTTTGGTGGCCCTACGGATGCTCCCTTGCCAGGTTTGTAGTGTTGTTGTTTGTCTAATAGTTCCCAGCGTAGCCACGGCGTGCCGTATGGCCCCAGCATGTGTTCCGAGCGTTTCTCTGCACATGTTGAGGCTATTCGGTAGCGTGCCGCCTAGCCCCAATACGTGTTCCGAGCGTTTCTCTGCACGTGTTGAGGTTGGTCGGTGCCGCCGGCCACCCATAGCGACCATCAAAACGCATTCCGAGGGCTTCTCTGTGCGCTTTGGTGGGTCTGCAGTTGCCCCGAAACACCTCTCGAGTCTCGGTATTTTATAAATTTTGTTGTAAAAGATCCTGGATATGACTGAGTATTTACCCCAGCCTTAGAAAGCTTCTTTACAGATGCTTCCTACTTCGGGGGAAGTAAACTGATTGTCACCTGCCGACGTCCTCCTGGGTCTGCTATACTGGTACCCGGTAGTTCGTGGTCCTCCTGCGTAACAGTTTTCATCGCCGGCACCGGTAGCTGAAGCTGCTTGTAGTTTCCACGGCTTTCAGGGCATGGAGACACCGACGGCGAGCGACCATCTCGAGGGCTGGCCATATCTCCGTAGCTAGCTTCCAGTTCCACCAGACGGTCTCGTGTTGCCTCCGAGTGTTCGCCCCTGGTGACAAACGCCGAAATCCTGCCCCGCAATTCCTCGACCGTGCCAGTAGTTCCCAACCCGAATTCTTGGGCAAGCTGCTGTAGCTCTTCCTTGCGCCGAAAAGTGATCCACTTTACACCCATGTCAGGTAGTGCTGGTAGTTCTGCCGCGTGTGTTGTTGATATACCGCTGCTACGGGTGCTGCTGGTCCTGTAGCGTGTGCTGTAACGGGTGCTACTGTTGGTCCTGCGAGTCCTGCCGATCCTGCTGTTGGTCCTGCGAGTCCTGCTGTTGGTCCTGCGAGTCCTGCCGATCCTGCTGTTGGTCCTGCGAGTCCTGCTGTTGGTCCTGCGAGTCCTTTTCTTTGCGTGAGGATTCACTTGTCAAGTCGGTGTTTAAATTTGGTTCTTTATTTGAGCACTGTATCACTGACTGTTGTCACTGGTTGACTCTTGTTGCTAAACTCCTATCCCGCTGTCAGTGACCGCCTTATATATGCTGGGCTACCCGCCTCAGCTGCCTGGTCGTGCGGACTTCGGGACCTCTGCCGTCCGATGTCTTCGTCGGCTCTGCTCTGTCGTTGCGTCGGCTGATCCTCGGCTTTTGCGGCTGCGCCTCACCGTTGCTAAGTCGCTTCGTTGCTTGGTTCGGCTGGTATTCGGCTCTGCTGCTGAGCCGCTCTGTTTCTGAGTCGCTGCGTCGCTCGGTTCGGCGGGTGTTCGGCTCTGCTGCTGAGCCGCTCTGTTTCTGAGTCGCTGCGTCGCTCGGTTCGGCGGGTGTTCGGCTCTGCTGCTGAGCCGCTCTGTTTCTGAGTCGCTGCGTCGCTCGGTTCGGCGGGTGTTCAGCTCTGCTGCTGAGCCGCTCTGTTGCTGAATAGCTTCGTCGCTGCGTTAGCGACTAATGCGTAGTTGCTGCGTTCGGCTTGCTTCTACGATTATTCCGCTCTCAACAACAACAAAAAAAATTATGTAGGTTTACAAAAAAAAATGGTTAATGGGAAGCTGAGCCCTACTGTACTCCAGGAAACCAATGTTTGGGGGAAAGTTCTCGAATGCGGTTGGTTAGCAAAAAAAAAACAAAATAATCTCGTACTAGCATGTCTTGCCAAGCGTTTGCCCGCTTGTGCGTGAAACTGTTCCATATGTCGCAGCCCTCATGATCCCACGTGTAACTAGCGTGGTCACGTTTTTTTTTTTTTTTTTTTTTTTTTCCTTTCCGTGGGACGGTACGCCTGCTATGTGCACAAGCACATGAAAAAAATATAAACAGAACGCGTCTGTTGTTTTTCTCCCCGAGACTGTACTTTCGGACAGGCCGAAAATATGGACTATGTCACCATTGTGCCTACAACGTGGGGCCTTTTGCCATAGTCATTTAAAAAAAAAATACAAGAAAAGATCCACATTCATTTATACTTTTTGTATAACTTGGTCGTTGGTGACCACACCAAACAAAAAAAATCCCCCCCCTCGAAACAACATAAATCTCGGAGTCCCTGCTCGGGCGCCATCTGTAAAGAAGCTTTCTAAGGCTGGGGTAAATACTCAGTCATATCCAGGATCTTTTACAACAAAATTTATAAAATACCGAGACTCGAGAGGTGTTTCGGGGCAACTGCAGACCCACCAAAGCGCACAGAGAAGCCCTCGGAATGCGTTTTGATGGTCGCTATGGGTGGCCGGCGGCACCGACCAACCTCAACACGTGCAGAGAAACGCTCGGAACACGTATTGGGGCTAGGCGGCACGCTACCGAATAGCCTCAACATGTGCAGAGAAACGCTCGGAACACATGCTGGGGCCATACGGCACGCCGTGGCTACGCTGGGAACTATTAGACAAACAACAACACTACAAACCTGGCAAGGGAGCATCCGTAGGGCCACCAAAACGCACAGAGAAACGCTCGGAATGCGTCTTGGTGTACACTACCGATGGCCGGTGGCACCGACCAGCTTCAACACGTGCAGAGAAACGCTCGGAACACGTGTTGGGGCTAGGCGGCACGCTACCGAATAGCCTCAACATGTGCAGAGAAACGCTCGGAACACATGCTGGGGCCATACGGCACGCCGTGGCTACGCTGGGAACTATTAGAACAAAAAAAAAACAACAACACTGCAAACCTGGCGAGGGAGCATCCGTAGAGCCACCAAAACGCACAGAGAACGCTCGGAATGCGTCCTGGTGTACACTACCGATGGCCGGTGGCACCGACCAGTCTCAACACGTGCAGAGAAACGCTCGGAACACGTGCTGGGGCTAGCCGGCACGCTGCCGAATACCCCCAACATGTGCAGAGAAACGCTCGGAACACATGCTGGGGCCATACGGCACGCCGTGGCTACGCTGGGAACTATTAGAACAAAAAAAACAACAACACTGCAAACCTGGCGAGGGAGCATCCGTAGAGCCACCAAAACGCACAGAGAACGCTCGGAATGCGTCCTGGTGTACACTACCGATGGCCGGTGGCACCGACCAGTCTCAACACGTGCAGAGAAACGCTCGGAACACGTGCTGGGGCTAGCCGGCACGCTGCCGAATACCCCCAACATGTGCAGAGAAACGCTCGGAACACATGCTGGGGCCATACGGCACGCCGTGGCTACGCTGAGAACTATTAGAAAACACTTGCTTGCACTTAATAACTTTGCATAATTTATTCGCAGCCTGTACCTGCCTAACACACTGCACTTAAAAACTCCCGCCCGCCCATGTAATATCTAGAGTTAGGGGCCAGCTTACCCGCTGTCCATGGTTCTTAAGTAATCCTTTGCTGTTGTTGTTGTTGTTGGCTCCTTGTATGTATTCTCGGCTGTGCAGATCGACGCCGCGTGTTGTTCACTTTTCTTTCGCCGTACTTCGGCACGCGTAGGACCGCACTTTTTAACAATTCCGCAACGACTGTCCAGCCACGCATTTTCCATGCATGCTGTACCCTCATGCAGTCGCGATCGCTGCTTAATGCTCTGCTGCGCCCTCTGCCCTTTTGAGCTGCTGACGACGCTCTCGTTTTCGTTTGTTGCTGCTTTTCTCTCGGCAAGTCTTCTCGGCTGCTAAGTCGGGTGTTAGCGCGCTGCGTCGGTGGCTTCGTTTGTCGCGTGCCGTTTGCTGCTGCGTTCTCTGTCGGTCTTCTCGGCTGCTAAGTCAGCGCGGTGCGTCGGCGGCTTCGTTTGTCGCGTGCCGTTTGCTGCTGCGTTCTCTGCCGCTACCGCTGTTTGCTATGCCTGTGTCGTGTGCCGTCTGTTGCTGTGTTCTCTGCCGCTACCGCTGTTTTCTATGCCTGTGTCGTGTCGGGGCCTCTGTTTCTCTCCTCTGATAGTGATGCCCGTATCTGATAGTGCTGCGTGCCTAGCCTTAAATATACCCTGTCCCTTAAATATAAATACTATTCTTACGGTTTTTCTCCTCCTGGGCTTAGTACTACTAGAAATGTTGGGAAGGAGTTTACTACTTCACAAGTATTTGAACGTGTTTAATCTTTCTGGTTGGCCAATCGAAGATTTTTAATATTTATTCTTTTCAGTGGCCTGTAGCTACCCTGTGGAAATGGGTAATGAGGTATTAAAGCATCATAGTAACTTTGCACAATCACACAGCTAAAAATAAAATACCTCTGCAATATTTGCATCAAATATTTTTTCTTAAAATTTTGGAATTAGGTGGATAAATATAATTAAACTTAACAAGTTAAATTTTGCAAATAAAATGACCAATAAATAATAATTTTTCGTACTCATAATCTTATTTATAATGATGTCATTGGCTTTAATTTCATATTTTGATAATCATATCAGCTACAAAAGCTAGCCGACTGGTACACATTCATGTATATATAAAAAGACTTACTAAAACTAGGATACATTTTGCGTTTATATGCAGTCAAATAGGTGAACTAAAATGTGAGTAGCCACCAAAAGAAAAGATAAGGCAAATATGTCGGCCAGAAGTATAAATAAAAGCAGCTGGTCGGCTCTCGCTATCCAAGAGCTTAAACACAGGTCTGACCGTGGGAGAACAAAAATAAGTTAGCAGCTTTATTTTCTTCTCTTGTATATTACATTCTCGTTTCTGCCAGTCAACTCGATATTTTTAAATCATAGTTGCAAATGTCATTAAAATTGACTAAATTTTAATTTAGTTGTTAGGCATGCGACTTTTGATATTTTTGGCTGAGAAATTTTCGTCTGAATAACTCACAGATTCGTTCGCTTTTTCAATCGTATCGCAGGCAAGCGCGCGAGTTTAGACCGTAACGCTGAGAGAACGGCCATTTTAAGGCACACATTGTGTTATTACAAAATAAGAACATTCATTCAGATGTGTGTATAAAGCCAATTCAAATTTTTGTACAAAATTAAAAATTTGCCCACAACGGACAACATAAAACCAAGTTATTGACGTTTTTGTCTGTCGAAAAATTATATTTTTCACTCGCTTTAAAAACATCTGCGTCTTTTCCTTTGTTGCACACTGGCTACATATATATGTACTTACATATGTATGTATATACATACGTACTAAACACATGAAGCAATAACAAGAATCCAACGGGAGCAGAAGTTAACTTATTGCCAATATGCTTGAATCGCCAAAGTTTATTGCAAATGACTGTTATGATGGTAGCCGGACGTTTACCTGGCTGGCTGACATGGTTGGACTCTCCGTTGATTTGGTAAGTTGCGTTCGCTAGACATATTGGTTTTGTGCAACATCCATATTTTTAAATACACATAGCAAGTGATATATCCTCCAGAAATTTGCATTGAAAAATAACTATTCTACCTTGGGGTAGACTTACCAAACTTTGTAGCAATATAGCTATTGACATTGTCCTGCATCAACCATTGGATACCCAAAAACAGCCCATAGACCTACGACCACTTAGGCGGCAAAGCTGGTCGTAAAATGCAAACTTTTAAATGTCACCAGCTATCTTGCTTCTAAATGTATCAGTGGGACCCAGAAAACAAATTTTAACAACAAGAAGCGACGCTGCGGCGTCGCAGTCATGAACCAGAAACAATGTTAGGGCAAAGTAAATACACTGTGAAAAACTCTTCGGTCATTTTATTTGCTTTTGTACCGGATTCACATGAAAACAAATCATTCACAAATTGCAAATATGTTTGGTCACTGTAAAAAACGTTAGCAGTTTACATAGATTTTGTTTTTGCATTGCTGGCCTAGTGCGCCAACTAATGCATACATTTTATTGTTACATTATCGAGCAGAGCACAAATTTAATTTTACAGCTATATTGTCATCAAAATTTAGTTGCATTGTTTTTGTAAAATTGCAATAAGCTTTCAACTCGAGCAACGCCTAGCAGTGCCGAAATGCTGGTGCCCATTACAAAACATAACGAAATGGTACTCGGGAGCTGAAATTTTAATTTATTTAATTTGTTATTTAATAATAAAAGCCGTTTAATGCATCTGAAAACAAAAAATGGAAACAGCATTATTTTAATAAGCTTACAAATAATGTGAAGAGCTATTTTTATACACTGCTAAAAAGTGTAATACAATTAAATCATGAAATGTAATCGCATAGAAAATAATCAGCATCGAAAGATGAGTCGATATTGAAATGTCGGTCGTCCTTCCGTGAATTTATGACTACAGGAGAGTCTTTTACACAGTGTGAGAAAGTTAAGTAATTTCTTATGCGTTTTTATTTTTAAAATAATAATACATCCAAACCCTATACAATTATGCGTTAACATGTTCGCAGATATTTTTTATTTTTGTTTTCTAATACACTCAATCGAGAGTAAATTAACTTTAGCACCTTAAACCGTCAATTGTGTAAACAGGTGAGACTGTTAAAACCACAGGGATGGCGTCACAAGATAGAGAAAAGGAGATCAAGATGTTTTGACTGCCGCTGCCCAAACAAATATGTAGATGCAGAAACATTTTCATAAATTAGACTCAAGAGCGCGATTGCAATATTAAGCAGACATTAAAGATAAAGCAAAACAGGTACCTCAATAATAAACATGAGCATTTTTTGCACATTATCTGTATTTGTAAGCTCGCTTTTATGTTCAATTCGTTTTGAGTGAATCATCTTTAATCTACATACATACTCATGGCAAATGACAAGCGTACGCGCGCTCGTAAACAATAGTTTAATTTTTTGATGATCTAATTCCGCACATGTCACCATTTTCAAGGTGACAAGTAAAAACGCACCATTTATAAAGTACATGTGTAACTAGGAGATACTCTAAATTTTTTTTTTGTGTTTTTTGTGGGTTGTTTTTTATAAAAATAATTTTTTCAATATAACAAAAACAGCTTTCATTTAATTGCATTCTTTAAGGTTAATGATTTATTTGGTTTTTTGTGGATTACATAAATTCAAGCAGATATTGAAATTCTTACATTTGTTTGGAACTGAGTGGGTAAAAATGTAAAAGATATAAACATGCTTACATGTTATAAAATGCCATTATTCCCCAAAACTCAGTTTGCAAATGAAAACAAAAATTTAAAACAAAAAAAAGAAATCATTGCCAAAGTATTGATTAATCAATCAATAATTATTGTTAACGTTATCGTTAGGAGTAATCTCTTTTCACTAACAGGAAATTGTGAAATTTATTCTTCAGAATTAGTCAACCAAATAAGCTTTGCAGTTCCGATCAGAAATACTAAAAATTTTGTATCTATCTCTCTTCAAATTTTGTATTTTAACTTTGCTATCCACACACAATCGTATCCTATGTTCAATCTATAATGATGTTTCCCCCTTAATACATAGTTTCACTTCTAATTGTGCTCTTAACAAATTAGTGTTGTGTCATTTGTCTACAAATTCGTCCCTCGATCGGTGGGGCGGGAGGTGTGCTGCGTTGTGCTAGGGTCCGCGCATTATCAAGTCGGTGTTTGGAATCGTTGATCCACTTGAAAGCGGCACTGTTGCAGCCCCTGTCAATTTAATTTGTTGCTTGTAATGCAGAAACAAACAAACATTTAAAATATTGCGATTACCCTCCTTATGGGAAAAAGTACGCAAAGTAAACCCTAGTTGCTTAAAATGAATATAACTAAAAATCACTGAACAGTGAAAAGACCGCATAATGTAAATACTTATATTCAAATATACACATTTCCAATTGATACACATTTATACACTTCATTGTCTTGGATCAATTTGACGACCTCACCTTGGCTCGACTTTTGCTACGCTTAGCAGCCTTCTTTTGTGCCTTTTTATACCCTTAACCCATAAAATGGGTAAATAAGGGTATAATGGTTTTGTGCAAATGTATGTAACAGACAGAAGGAAGCAACTCCGACCCCATAAAGTATATATATTCTTGATCAGCATCAACAGCCGAGTCGATCTAGGCATGTCCGTCTGTCCGTCTGTCTGTATGAACGCGCCGATCTCAGAGACTATAAGAGCTAGAGACTTGAAACTTGAAACTTAAGCTCTCCTATACCATAGGCAGATCAAGTTTTTTTAAATTATCGATAACACTTATGGTTTCCGATATACATATGTGATCGATAACAAAAAATTCTTGAATTTCAAAATTGTAAAAACCAGGTTTCAAACTATTGATAAAATAATTAATACCCCGATTCCATTAAACAGAATTTGTCATTAACAGCAAGTCGGGAATGTAGGTGATTTCACTACACAACCAACTGGTTTCAGCATATTTTTTTAACAGTGTCTGGTACGTTTGGATGGATTTTTATTTTTACACATGCTTGTCAGCTGTAATACTCAAAATGGCACTGCTAAAACCAATATCGATTAACAATTTGTTGATATCGCTTCTGTTAAACTGCTCTGTAACGTAAACATTAACATTTTTCCAGTTGGTAGCCTTTCTACCAACGGGGAAAAAAACCGACCAACTGGGAAAAAAGGCTACCAACGGGGAAAATTTAAACATGATTCCCATTCTAGAAACTAGATTCAAACTCAATATATGCAGCATTCCCGAGTTCCGATTGCATACATGCATTTTGCTTGCAGTGGAATCGGGGTATAACATTTCAAAAGATTTGATTAAAATCGGTTGAGAAACACCGAAGATATCGCAGTTTAAAATGTTGTACTTTTTGCCATATTGGACACTGGAAGAATACACACAAATGACTGTACACGATACGTATGGGGTTAAGGGTGTGTCCTAGTCGAGATTTCTCGACTAGAGCCTTCTTTCTTGTTTTCAAATGTGTTAAACTGTTCCAACTGTTGACCTCGGGTCTACAAGGACGTAGGAATAATTTAAGAAAATTTGGCACGGGTAGTTGATACGTAATATCATTAATGTTAGATGTTTAATGTGCCCTGCTGTAAATCGGGTATTAACTGTTTTATCACCATCTGTTATGAGCTAATGTGTTACTATTGATCCTTGATGGACATGTGATATATCGATGGAAAGGTATTTGAGTGCAGATCGTTAATATATCAACATTTGTGTTGCTCAGCTCAAAAGATATTTCTGATCAATTTTTATTTTCAATTTTTAAAATAAAAATTGAAAAATGACTTTTATTTTTAATTGATAAAATAAAAGTTGATAAATAATTGGCAGAAACAGGGCTGCAGCCCAAAAGTGCTCCAAATTTTTTTTAATGTTTTTTATCACTAATATATGGTAGCCCATGGGATATTATGGTGGGGGACGCCCTGGTTCGACAGATTTACCAAACTTTCAAACGCCGTAGAAGCAGTGGCTCACGCCACTGCTAAGGCACTGTTTGCTATGTTCCACAGCAGATCACACAAACTCGCCGTTTCTTGTTCCGCCGGAATTATCCAGATCACACCACGCGTCTTTCGAACCAGGGCTGCAGCTTAAAATGCACAGAATTTTTTTTCTAACGTTTTTTATCACTCAAGGAAGGTGTCAAATGCAAAATTATGGTGGGGGACATCCTCGACCACCATAAAAAACACCATGAAAATTATAAAACTGAAAATCATTACTAAGACCGATATGAATCGAGAATGGACACAGACACACAACCCAAACACACCGAAAAACAATGGAATATTGCAAGAGGCATAGCAACATAATCTCGCCGCCACAATCTCGTCGTTTTCAACACGTCATAATATCGCGCGAGACTATGTCGTTTTGAAACGACATAAGATCGCCGAGAAGAAAACGACTTAAGATCGCCGACGGCGAGTTTAAAATGCCGTAAAAACTTTCAAACGCCGTAAAAGCAGTGGCTCACGCCACTGCTAAGGCACTGTTTGCTATGTTCCGGAGCAGATCACACAAACTCGCCGTTTTCACTACGTCTTAATATCGCGCGAGATTATGTCGTTTTTTTTATTAGGTCAAAAAATAAGAGTTATTGGTTAAGTAAATTAAAAACAAGTAAAAACGTTGCAGTCGGGCGCAACCGACTGCGATATACTTTGATACCAGTTTACATAGCTGTGTTAAGGATTCTGAGTGCAAATAGTAATATATGAGGGTTTTGGGTATAAAAATCAGGCTGAAAGGGTAGGCATGACATTTATCTGTGGCGGATGGCACTTTCTATCCCCCTACCAAGTTTGGAGACTCTAGCGCAAAAACTGACAAAGGTGGGCGGTATAAGTGGGCGTGGCATCCAAACTTTTGATGCAGTTTTTTGGGGAATGTCATCGGCTATCTTGCCATAAAATTTGGTAACTTTAGCTTAAAAAGTGGCAAAGATACATACATTCCGGTTTTTATTAGGGCGGTGGGGCATTTCCCGTTTTTTGGGGGCGTGGCATCCAATGTTTTGATGCATAACTTTGTCAGATGTCAGCATCTACTTTCATGTCAATTTTGGTGATTTTTGCTTTAAAACTGTCGGAGATACAGGCATTTTTATTTACAATCGGAGGGGGGCTGGGGGCGAAATAGGTGGGCGTGGCATCCAAACTTTTGATGCAGTTTTTTTGAGGAATGTCATCGGCTATGTTGCCTCCAAATTTGGTGACTCTAACTGCTCAATATGGGATATATTTGTGTTTTATCGATTCGCACATCGAGGTGTATCGACTTGTTATCGATTTCCCAGGCCCCCTGAGGTCGTAGAGCCCCAAATTTAACACTTTGTCTGACGAAGGCATGTACCAAGATATTTGCAAAGTTGCAACTCTCTAGCTTCAAGGGTGTCGAAAAAAGTTGCGTTCATACGGACGGACGGACAGACAGACACCATGACGGACATTGCACAAACCCAATATACTATGATACCTTTGGTATCAAAGTATAAAAATTGCTAAATAATTCTTATTTTTCAATTTTTAATATAAAAATTATAATCATTACAGTCTCTAAAAAAAACATAATACTTTTTTCCCATTTCACTGTGAATAAACATAAAGAACGCATTGAGGGTGTTTACAATCTATTGTAAAATTGCAAAGCGTAAGTTTACCACGCACAAGCTAGTGAGCGACCTCTTGTGATTTGCTGTAGTAATTGTTGTGTTAAAACAGCAGTTTTGACAACTGAGATTTGAGCGCTAAAAATAAAAATGGCTAGACAAAGAGAGCGCGATAAGCATTAATAAAGCGAAAAATAGACTTGACCGTGTATGCCCTGTTTAAAATCATATGTTAAAATTGTAGGTGTACAAATCAAGCAAAGATGTTAGCGTGCTTGTTTTTATTTATTGGCTGTCTTACTCTTTGGGTAATGTCTTCCTCTACCCTTAACCCATAAAATGGGAAAATAAGGGTATAATGGTTTTGTGAAAATGTATGTAACAGACAGAAGGAAGCATCTCCGACCCTAAAAAGTATATATATTCTAGATCGGCATCAGCAGCCGAGTCGATCTAGCCATGTCCGTCTGTCCGAATTCGCCGATCTCAGAGACTATAAGAACTAGAGACTTCAAATTTGAAACTTAATCTCGCCTATACAATGAGATCAAGTTTTCTTCAAATTATCGATAACACTTCTGGTTTCCGATATACACATGTGATCGATAACAAAAAATTCTTGAATTTCAAAATTGTAAAAACGAGGTTTCAAAGTATTTAATAATAATTTTACAACAGCATCTTTTACTTTTTACGACAATTTTTTTAAAAAAATACCCCAGGGCATCATAAGTGTCGTAAGTTTTTTCTGGTGTGTTTTGTTGTTGCGTTGTACAATTATGGACTTACTCTTTACTTTTTACAACAGCTGGTGAATACCCTAAATAACTACGGCGAATGAGCCGATTCCATTAATTAATTTAATAACTTTAGAGCATAATCAATAAAAATTACTATTTGTTTGACCTTGCGTCGTATGGAAAATACAGATTCAACTTACTGTTGTCCACGCGCTACAAGCTGCCAATTGAGCCGCGCAGTGCACACTTCGATTAACTCCACTTTTTGAAAAATTTTAAATTTAAGTGTCAAAGGCCTTGGTATAGTCATAGCCTTTTATATTTATAATAACTTTCATTAGTAATAGGCCTTGGTATAGTCATAGCCTTTTATATTTATAATAACTTTCATGAGTAATAAAGATTAGCACCGTTAAATGACAATTTGTTTTGGCCATTGAATAATAAGTAATTTATTTCAGAAGCCATTTCGATTAACTCCATACCCCAATGTAAATAAATGGAGTAAAAAAGAGGAAAAACTTTTTTATTTTATTGATTTTATATACCGTTAGATGAAAGCTATAACTGCAATTGTGCATTCTACATTACATATTTGAATTTATATCATCACAGGAAGTTTTAAAAACAAAATATATATTACATCATCGCGTTTCTCAACGTTTTGTTTTATGGAGTTAATCGATGTGTGCTCTGAACGGCTCAATTGTCAGCTGTAGCTGCCTAGTGACGAAAGTTGTTTGTTGGCGTTTATTTATATAAATGTATACATATGTGTACATGTACATGTTGATATGCTTGACTTGCCAGTTATTTAAATAATCTAGCAAATAGCATTGAGGCAAAGTTCAATTATTGTTATCATTGTATGTGTGTAAGTAGGTACATATATAAAAAACGAAACCACGTGTTTAAGTCAACTAAAGTCATAAAAATCTTCTTGGTGTTTAGCCGATTTTAATAAATTGTAATGAGATGATCATTGCTTTTGCAAAAGCAGGCAATCGGTATCGGCAGAGTGACTGTTTTTTAGTCGAATGTCAAATTTTAAAAATGAACATGGTTTTTGTGCAATGTTTTCTGTACTGTCCCTTTGTCCGTTTGCAAGCAAATTGTTGAAAGTCTTAAAGTTTAAAATTTTGCAAGTATTACAGTCCATGTGTGGTTTTTATACCCTTAACTCATAAAATAGGTAAATAAGGGTATAATGGTTTTGTGCAAATGTATGTAACAGACAGAAAGAAGCAGCTCCGACCCCATAAAGTAGTTATATTCTTGCTCGGCATCAACAGCTGAGTCTGTCTGTCTGCCAGTCTGTCTGTCTGTATGAACGCACTGATCTCAGAGACTATAAGGGCTGTAAGACTTCAAACTTGAAAGTTAAACCATAAGCAGAACAAATTTGTTTCAAATTATCGATAACACTTCTGGTTTCCGATATACACATGTAATGGATAACAAATAAACCTTGAATTTCAAAATTGTGAAAATGAGATTTGAAACTATGGATAAAACAATGAACATAAAAAAAAATTTGATCAAAATCGGTTCGGAAAGAGTTATCGCAGTTTGAAGTTTGGCCATATTGGTCACTGGGTAAAAAGTATTTACTAAATACACACAAATGATTGTACGCTTTACGTATGGGGTTAAGGGCATGTCCTAGTCAGGATTTCTCGACTCTCTCTCTCTCTCATGGCTTCTCAGATCAGCCCAGTAGAGGAAGAACAAAACAATGCTTACGTCCTTAAAGACTCACAGCAAGACTGAACGAAAAGCATGCTAACGCATTAAGTTTTGTTTTTGTGTCTATTTTCTCTTTCTCTTAACTGAAGATAAACCATGCTCAAGGCGTAGAAACATTCTTTAAAAACAAAAACTGAATGAAACCGTGCGTAATCATTGTTTGGGCAGATACTCGACGTAGCATATGTTAAAACTTTGATTGCAGCGAGTCCTTAAGGACGTAAGCATCGTTTGGTCCTGCCTTAGGCCTATTTCGTCTCTTATGTTTACATTCTCGTTGACCAACTGGGAAAAAAACGATCAACTGGGAACATTTTTACAGGATGTCCGTTCATCAAACTAGAAACAAATAATGGAATCGCGGTGTAAGATGTCTCTATTTAAAAAATCTCGACTAGGACATACCATTTACCGATTACGCAACGCCTACAGTTATTTCTGTGTGTTAACTCTTTTGCATTATGAAATAACTTTAATCTGCGATATCTCCAGTGCTTCTTTACCGACTTATTGTATCAAGTCTCATTTACACAATGTCAATTTTTAATTTGTTTTCGTTGTTGATTCTCCATGTGTTAATCGAAAATGATTAAAATATCGATAATTTGAAAGAAACATTTACAGCGCATAAAATAAAACAACTTGTATACAAAGTTTCTAGCCCTTTTAATCTTTGAGATCGACGCGTTTAATACAGACGAACAGACAGACGGACATGATATTGATAAAATTTTTATCCATAGTTTCTAACATAATTTTCAAAATTGTGAAATTCAATTTTTTTTGCTATCAAACCGATGAGTATATCGATTTCGGAGAAAAGTTATCGATGATTCAAAACAAACTTTTTCTTGCCCAGGGCTTGGGCGACCTTAAGTTTAAAATCTGGAGTATCCAGCTCCTAAAGTCCCTGAAATCCAGGCACTCATATGTACATATGGACTGACAGACATGGCTTTATCGACTTGGCTGTTGATGCTGATCAAGAATAAATATACTTCTTGGGATCGGAGATGCTTCCTTTTGTCTTTTTTTTTTTGCGCCAATTAAAAAAAATATTAAGTATTCTTTTAACGTGTATCAGGGGTGCCACAAAAAATGTTCTTATTTATTGGGCGTTTCCACCACTCGGTATCAGTAAAATTTATTGGTCAGTTACCAATGACCTTTTCACCATTCAGTAACTGAAAGTTCAGTAAATAATCAAAACAAAGAATAATGGAGCGAAACTTAATTTTTGACGTTTTGATAGCCCTTTTGCAAAAGTTATACCTGCATACCTGCAACGCCTGCAATCGTTCTTGCTTTTAATGCGGGAACAAAATTAAAAATTTGAATATTGCGCTTACATCAGCACAACTCAATCAACTGTTACAGCTTTGTTAACGTTATGTTATCCATTTAGGCCCAATTTCTCAATGTCCGGTTAAATTTTCGTTATCTAAACAAAAATTAAATTTAATGGTAGAGTTAAACGGTTTGGTTTTTTCATCGATAAGTATCCATCGCCTTAACAGCATTGCCACATATATTCACATTGTGCTAAATATAGCGAGGGGTTCAGCTGACTTTTGCTGTTTTTCGGCAACATTGAATGATTTCTGTTTAAAATCCCACATATGATTAATTCGAGCAAAAGAACTAAATTGTTTACCTATTACTATGGCAAGCCAATTGATCAAGAATCCTTGCACGAATGATTTTGCACGTAGATTTTGTAAGTCTGAGCCGCTGTATAAATTTGGCATTATCCAGTTCAGTGAAATGCATGGACATTAAACACTTTTTTATGTGATGCCATTTGATTTAATAACAAAATAAATAAACAATTCAAGGGACAGATGTTTGCCTTATCTATTATTTTTAACGATATATCGTGACAAAAAATCAGCTTAAATTTTAAATGGGACCCAGCCTTCCAGTTAGTTTGTTTTTCATTTACTCCTAACCGAACATTGAGAAACTCAAATTTGACTAAACGTCAGTTAGTTTACCATCCGGAAATTGGGCCTCACAGAAATATTAAAGCGATGCCCATCGAAAAAGTGCGATAGTCGATTATTCTCAGTTTATTTTGGTTTTCAGTTATTCTTACATACCATTGACTGACAATTTACTGCAGTGTTAATTCTTAATGGAAAATACACGCAAAATGTACTTCAGTTTCTCAAAATGTTAATAACTAATTGGTGGAAAGATCTTTTTATAGTTTAAACCGTTTACCGATAGCTTCTGTCCGCTGTTGCCACATAATTTAGCTATAAAGTTTGAAGCCAGGGTCGGGGATGCCACATTTTAAACTTTTTTTTTGATATTCGTGTCAACAACAATAGAATTACATAATTTGTTTTCAAATACTTGTGTAATTTGCCTTTAGCGGAAATCAATTCAGCGTTTGTGTATATAATGTTGTTATGTAATGTTAAGTATCTGGCATGTCACATATGGCCATCTTTATTCAATTAATTTTAGGTATAGAATTTTTTAATACTACGGGACTTTAAGCACTTTAAGCAAAAAAAAAAAACTCATTTGATAAAGTAATGTTTAATGTCTTTTTAAATGTTTTGTTATTAATTACACAGGACAACACAATTTTTTTTTATTTAAACACATTACGTAGTTTATTCAGTTTTTCACTAGTATCGACTTACTTAACATTCAATATGTTCGTGAGACGGTTTAATGAAACTAACAAGAATGTCTCGTATTTTCTGGAACATTTTGAACTTTAAAATCATAAAAACTTTGCAAATACATTTTTATCAATGAAATCATGTTGGCCTGTGTGAAAAATGATAAATAAAAGCATGTGCCGTTTATTTCACTGCCGTTCTTATTACCTTGACTAAGTTCATTTACCGCCAGTTAAGCTCTTTGTGTTATTGATATTCAAGACAATAATTACGTTCTTGCTTTCATTATGCGTTATGAACATGATTATGAGAAGTAGATTGCGTATTGCGTTATTGTATTTTAGACAGTGTACATTGGTTGATAAAAGTTTCACGTTCGTTAGCTAATGATAGTAGGGCGACCCTTCCAACGCCAAAAGTTATTTTTGTGCAATATATATATATATAATACTAGCTAACTCAGCCACGCGTTGCAGCGGCGGACCCGACAGACTTCTTCCTGTCAAAAAGATTTGTAATGTTGAATTGTTTTGATTCTACGTATTTTATAGCCGGGGCAAAAAATTTCACTACTATAACCCTTTAGTACAATTAAATTATTTACGAACAAAGACGAAAATGTTGAATTTTCAATTTAGTTTCAAAATTACGTCCATCGGATGCACGATCACAAATTTTAGTTGCCCCAAATGACGTCATTTGGAAGCAACAATTTAATTTGCGTATCTTACGCAAAAATAATTTGGAATCATCTGAATTGCCAGTAAAAACGGGTAATAAAGGCTCCGGCGGAGCGGGTAGAGGTGACATCACAACTTTTCCTGATGCGCAACACATGCCGGCTGCTTCATTCCGAAATTTCAATGCCTGACAATATTGAAATACTTTATCCATTCCACCGATAGCAATTTTTGAATGCGCTGAGTAGTTAATATCTGGTGCATATTCAAAGGCAAGCCGAACGAATGATGCACGTGTTAATGAGCGGCTGATCCGTTGCCTTTGTCGATCTAGTACTCGTACTGTAGCTATGTTTCGTTCTCGTGCCGCTCTTTTCTCGTAATATTCTGTTGCAGACGTTCGTCACGCTGTTCTTGAGATTCTTGTGCACGACTTTCTGCAGTCCTGATCCTTTGAGCTGCATTTCTTGTTTCGATTTGTTTTGGTAATTGCTGAGCTCTTTCAACACGTTTGCGTCGAGACCCATAGCTGCTCGCGTTGTTGAGGTTAGATTTTATGGTAGCTCCTCTGCGTTTTGCAGGCATTTTAAAAATGTACGATTTTAAACAGTAAAAAAAAACTGTTTTGATTTAGAAGCTAAAATTTTTTGTTTATTAAAAAATTTTTTTTTATTTATTTTAGTTGTTGGCGAAGCAACGCGCGCCGGATAACTAAATAATTTCATTTATACGTTGAATGGAATTATTTTTCCTACTGAATTTTAAATGTAGCCTACTAAGATTTTGCAAAACACAGCTCTAGGACTGTCAGACAAATAATTAGCAATAAATTAAAATTGCGACAATAATTTGAGATTTAAAATACCTTATCTTTCAAGTTGGATCGAACTGCACATGGTGTGCGAATTTTATTAAAATCGGTTAAGTGGTTTAGGAGGAGTTTTTAGACAAACATCGTGACACGAGATTTATATATATTAAGATATAGTTCTAAAGTTCTAGTGATCTACATATATATATATATATATATATATATATATATATATATATCCAATGTGTTTTCTTTACGTTTTATGTATCATTTTTTATACACTCTCAAAGTGTTATTTTGTCATGGAATATGTAACGCATAGAAGAAACAAATCTGACTTTATTATGTATATATATTCTTGATCGTATCACGAGCTGAGTCGATGTATAGTACATATGTCGTCTGTTTCTTTGCAAACTACTCCCACAACTTTTGAGTTATGGAGCTGATAAGGCATATGATAAAATGGTCAACAGCAAACTACGTCACTACGGGTAAGGGTAAAAGTAAAAGTTGTGCAATAGTATGTATCAGACAGAAGAAAGCAGCTACGAGCACATAAAGGGTTTAGGGTATGTCCTAGTCCTAATCTCTTAACTTGAGCCTAATAAATTTTTTCCTGATGTTTCGCACGATCTCAGTTAAATAATTATTTGTATTGTTTGTACGTTTATACCAGTACTTGTACATGTGCATACCATTTTCGAAAGTAACATTTTAATTGGATTTTTGGTAGGTCAACTTTTTAATATGTCAATTGTCGGCGCTATTCCTGGCCTCGCTTTTCCGCTCGTGGCTACATCCGTCAAAGGTTTCTTATGAAGTACGTCACGCCTTTGCATTATCCTTGGGTCTAGCCTTTGGCTATTTTTGCTTTGGCCAACAGGCCATACACATTGCTGGGCTCCCGGCAGTGTGTTACATTGTAATACGTACTCAGGATCCGCGCATTGTGCAAAGGTAGTTAAAAAAAATTAATCAACAATAAAATTCGTTAAACTCAACTTTAACATTACTATGTTTATGTCTGCAGAAGCGTGATGCTGGTGGCTATGGGATATTTGTTATGTATACACCTGATGCGTCAGATATACGATTATGGCTCGTATGCATTGGATATAACTGGACCACTGATGATAATTACCCAAAAGGTAACTAGTCTGGCATTCAGCATACACGATGGATTCGTGCGTAAGGATGAGGTGAGTGCTGGATGTAAATTAAAATCTGATTTAATTCAACTCTTTTCCAGGACATGACAAAAGCTCAGCAATATCATGCTATAAGGAAAATACCATCGGCGTTAGAGTTTTTCTCTTATGTGTGGCACTTTCAAAGTCTTTTGGCAGGTCCGTTAGTCTTTTACAAGGATTACATTGAATTTGTGGAAGGCTACAATCTGCTTAAGCGTCCACCCAGCAATGTAAGTAACAGATGTGCCCAGCGGAAGAAGATGCGATGTCTATGTGGTTACGGTTATCTGCTTAAAAATGTTGCAATTGACTGCGATATACTCTGATACCAGTTTACAAATCTGTGTTAAGAATTCTGCGTGCAAATAGTAATATACTATATGGGGATTTTTGGGTTTAGGTATTCGACATGCCGATGACAACTTCTAAACCCCTACCAAATTTGGTGGCTCTAAACCAAAAAGTAGGAAAGGTATGAAGGTTTCCGATTTTAAGAAGTTTAGGTGGGCGTGATGTTTCAATGCAGATCTGTGCGGATTTCACTAACAATACTTCCGCCAAATTTGTTGACTTTAGCGCAAAAATTGAAAGAGATTTAAGATTTAAAGAGAAGGGCGGTATAGGTGATATATATTTGATGACAAGCCTAACAACTGGCGAAGATATATGTATTCGGCGATCGATTTTGGGGCGTGGCATCCAAAGTTTTGATGCAAATCTGTGGCGGATGTCACCATATGCCTTTCTATCAAACTTGGTGGCAATAGCTTAAAAACTGTGGGAAATACAGGCATTTTCGATTATAAATGGAGTAGGGCTGGGGGCGGAGAGGTGGCCGGGGCGTCCAAACTTTTGATACAGTTTTTTTTTTGGGAATGTCACTAGCTAGCTTGCCACCAAATTTGGTCGGATTCATATGTGCTTTATCGATTTGCACATTTGTAGAGCAATAAATTTAACACTTTTATGAAGACATATACCAAGATATTTGCAAAGTTGCAAAGCTCTAGCTTTAAGGGTGTCAAAAAAAAGCGGCGTTCATACGGACGGACACCATGATAGACATTGTAAAAAACCAAAGAGTATATCAAATAATAAAGGCTGGCTATATTCGTCATGTCAAATATTCTATGTATTTAAAATGTTGTCCGATTTGGCTGATGTTGACAAATGATCTAGCTGCAACAAACAAAACACCTTGGCCACAGTTTTAGCTCGATTTCTTAAATCTGTGGGACTAGTTTACATAGTAACAGACAGTCGGAAAAAGTCCTTTTCTTTATTTAAAGTGCAACTTAGTGACAGCGGAGAGGAAACGTTTTGCGATTTGATTTTGTTTTAATGCTGGGGACTTACAACTTTGCAAATGTCTTTATCTATAAGCCGGAAAAACATTTGCTGTAATATTTTGCATGTCAAGAAATAATCATACGTTATTTATTTATTTATTATTATTTTTTTCAAATTTGTTTAGGCCAATCTGGACAAGGGTAAGTCGGAATTGGTGTTCGAGCCATCACCGACGAAAACCGTGGTTCGAAAAGTTTTTGGCAGTTTGGTGTGCGCATTTATATTCATGAAGTTTGTGAAAATATATCCTGTAAAAAATATGAAAGATGATGACTTTATTAATGAAACAAGCATATTATACAAATTTTGGTATGCCATGATGGCAACAACCTGTATACGGTTTAAGTATTATCATGCATGGCTCTTAGCTGATGCCATATGCAATAATTCGGGCTTAGGTTTCACCGGCTATGACAAGGATGGCCATGCCAAATGGGATTTAATATCTAACATTAATGTGCTGTCATTCGAGGTGAGTTGAAATTGGGTATCGTTCAACAGTTCAAATTATTTAAAAGAACATTTTTTTTTTTCAATTTTAGTTTGCGTCCAATTTTCGTGATGCCATTAACAATTGGAATTGTGGCACCAATCGCTGGCTTCGAACGCTTGTTTATGAGCGCGTACCCAAAAAGTATGGCACACTTTTAACATTCGCACTTAGCGCCGTGTGGCACGGTTTCTATCCAGGCTACTATTTGACCTTTGCTACCGGCGCCATGATGGTGACAGCAGCGCGCACAGCTCGTCGCATGTTCCGCTATCGATTCCAGAGCACGCAGTTTACTCGAGTTTTCTACGACATTCTAACCTGCCTTACCACTCGCATCGTTATGGGCTACGCAACATTTCCCTTTGTGTTGCTTGAATTCATGGCAAGTGTATCTATCGTATGACTGAAAATTTGATTGTTCTAATTAAATGTGTCTTTACTTTACAGGGCAGCATTAAATTGTACCTGAAATTTTATTTGTGCCTTCATCTTATATCACTAGGGACCATACTAATTTTACCACGATTTATGCTGGGCGAACAGCGCGCACGGCAAACCAGCAGGAATTCCGCTGGAATGGATGTGCGTGCTTGCCAAAGCGACACTGATAAAAACGCAAATAAATCAGTTGCTGCTGACGCTGAGCCGCTGGCCGTTAATAACACAAATGATCTCAAAAATGATATGGAGGAACTAAATAAAGATTCTGTTAAACAAAATCAGAAATTGCCACACCAGCAAGCATTGGACCAGCACAACAACAAGCTAAGTCAGCAATTGGATAATAAAATAATTAAGTCACACCAACTGCCGCATCAGCAGCCGCAGAACTCAAAGCCACACAATCAGCATCAGCCGCAAACGTGCGCTCGCGACGCGGTTAGCGTACCTCACGACCAATGCGAAATGGATCAGCTGTCCAGCAAGCTTAAAGAGAAGATTGAAGCTGAAACTAAAAATATTGAGGAGTTTATTGATAAGACTGTTACCGAAACTGTAAGCGGCATTGTAGAGTTCAAAAACGATCTGATGCGCGACATTGAGTTTCCTAAACTAAAATTAGCCGCCGGCTCTGTAAGTAGTAGTGCCGCCAATTTGGTGGACGCTGCTGCTGCTAGTTTGCGTAAACGCAACATACCTTTTTCCAACGAAACCAACAGCGGTAACTCGGGTAGTGCGCTGCCAGAACACGGGCAGGATGAAAGTAACGCTGCATTTCTAAAAAAGGAGATTGATGTGATTAACGCAGTGGTGCAGCAAGCAAATGTTTTGCCAGCTGTGCTAAGCAACGGGCATGCAAAATAGTAGCTGGACAGAAATAACAAATGAAGCTAAAACAATTGGAGAATTAACAATAACCATTAATGCGGCTGGGACTAGCAGAGTATCAAATAAATATTGCTGTACATTAACAGCTTTACAACACGCACACACAATCGCATACAAAAATGAATTAGAATAAAACACACGAACTTTTGAAACATGTTTTGGTTTCAAATTATAGTTTAAAAATTTTATGGAGGAAAAGTTTATACATTTTTTTTACAATACATGTATTCAAGAAAAAACACTTTTTAAACAAAAATAAACAGCCAATATATTAAATAAGTGCAAGTTTAAAGCGGACAATTATCGAGGTTCATGCTTGCGTGTCAACGAGGCAGCATAATAAACAGGTTATTATGCTGTGGACGACTGAGCCCAAATATTAAAATCTGAACAATGTTCTCGTAAATGTTTTTTCTATATATGTTTTAAACCAGTCTTGATGCGCACGATTTTTTTTTGTAACAAAAAATATTAGTATTTCGTTGTTGTCGAGCAAATTGTATGTATCTAAAGTTCTTCCGGTTTTTACAAGTCATATATAGTCTATGTACGAAAAGACCAAAAAAAGCAACTTTAAAAACAAAAACCAAATAAAAGAAAAAAATTTAAGCTATGCTAAATCAAAAAAAAAGGTCAAGTAAAAATGTTGCAGTCGGACGCAACCAACTGCCATTAACTCTGATACCAGTTTAGAAAACTGTGTTAAGGATTCTGTGTGCCAATAGTGATGGTTTTGGGTATACAAATTCAGATAGAATCGGTAGGCGTAACATCTTAATGTATAATACAAATTTGTGGCAGATGGCACCTTCTATACCCTTCCAAGTTTGATGACTAGCACAAAAACTGAGAAAGATATACAGTTTTTAGATTTTAGGATGTGGGCGGTATAGGTGGGCGTAGCATCCAAAACTGAAACAAAGCAGATCTGTGACGAATGTCAACCTACCTTTTTACCAAATTTGGTGGCTTTAGCTTCAAAACAAGATTATATAGGCATTTTTATTTATAATTGGAGGGGAGCTGGAGGCGGAAAAGGTAGAAGTAACATCAAATCTTTTGATGTACATTGTTGGGGAATGTGACCAGCTAGTGACTATAGCTGCTAAAATGTGGGATACATATGTGTTTTGTCAAATTGCACATTGAGGTGTATAGACTTGTTATCGATTTTCCAGACCACCAGAGGTCGTAGAGCCCTAAATTTAACACTTTGACGAAGACATGTACCAAGAAATTTGCAAAGTTGCGAGGTTTAAGCTTTAAGGGTGTCGAAAAAAGCTGCATAAATACTACAGACAGACGGAACCACAATTTAGAAGAAAACATTTACAATAAGAAAAAAACCCAATGGAGATTTTACCGATATCCGATATTGCAGTACATATTTGAAGTTTTTTTTAGCATCTAATGCCACACAAATAATCAAACATATTTTCCACCATCAGTCTGAAATAGGCTCAATTTCTTAATGTCCGGTTATTTAAAATATCCGACGTTTAGTCATGTTTGAGTTTCTCAGTGTTCGGTTACGTTAGAGCGGTTACCAATGAGGGATACCCCCCTTAGCGCACTTAGGACGCAATCGGCCCATTGTGATACCGCGAAGGCGGCTCTGAGACCCCTCTATTACTCCTGGTATGAATCCGCCTCAAGAGTCCATCCTGCGGCTTGGATGAACCTTGCCACATCTTTGGGTCTTTTGCTCGCGAGTTCTGATAGATTTTCGAAGAAAAAGTCACCAAGGATTCTTCGCCTAGTTTTACAAAGGGCTGGGCATGTGCCAAGAAGGTGAAGAACAGTTTCTTCTTCCTCCTCATCCCGACAACTTCTGCAGAAGTCATTATGTGGGACCAGTAGTCTGGCCGCGTGTGCCCCCACAAGCCAATGCCCAGTCATCACTCTGGTGACAGTTGAGCACTTTTTTCGGCTTAGAAGGCAGAGCTCATTTGATCTATTCCGGCATCTAGTTGGCCAGGTTTGATGAGCAATGCGTGAGTTGTGGTTGGAGACCTGCCATACTCTGTTGGCTTCTGTCTCGAAGAAATCTCGTAGTCTGAGTTTGCAAGATGCTCCGTCTGTGAAGATTTCTACGGCTTCCGCAGGTCTTGCGGGCAAGCCTTCTTTCCATTTCTCTCTCGTTGGGATCTGATAGTCTGTGTTATCTGGTATGAGTGGATTGTCTTCCAAGATTATTGAATGTCCAAAACCCTGGCCTATCCACTGTTTGGCTTCCCTCATTCGAAGCGCTGACATATTTGCTATTTTCCGCCCCATCATTACGACAGGTAGGAGATGCAGTATGGCGTCGAGAGCGTTACCCGGTTTAGTACGTAAAGCGCCTGTAATATAGAGTGCAGCAGTACGCTGCACCCTTCCTAGTTTTTTGGTGACTGTTACTCTGTCAGGCCACCAGACAGACACTCCATACAGTAGTATCGGTCTGACTACCGATGGACGATTTGTGGATTCATGCACCATTTAAGTCCGACTGACTTCCTACAGGCGTATAGGGCAACATTTGCCTTTTTTATACGCTCCTCAGTATTGAGGTTCCAGTCTAATTTCTTGTCTAGAATTAGACCTAGGTATTTTGCTGAGTCACTAAAGGACAGTTCAACCCCATCAAGGATTGGAGGTTGAAGAGACGGAATTTTGTATTTCCTCGTGAACAAAACCAGTTCCGTCTTTGCAGGATTAACTCCTAACCCAGATCTTTTCGCCAAGCTGGAAAGCCTCGCAAGAGATTCCGTCATTCGGTCACATAGCGTCTGCGGGAATTTGCCTGAAAAGGCGATAGCAACATCATCTGCATAGGCTACCACTTTGCACCCTCCCCCATCCATGGATTGTGGGGTTCCACGATCGACGGATTTGGTGACAGTCGCTGCCCCCAGTGTGGCCTTCACGATCCTGAATTGTAGCATCTGATCGATCAGGTGCACTGTCAGTGTGTCGACCCCCAAATCCGTCAGCGAGTCAGTGATAGTCTTAGGAGTGACGTTGTTGAAGGCTCCCTCTATATCTAGGAAGGCTACTAGCGTGTAATTCTTCCTATGTAGAGACTTTTCGATGTATGCAGTAAGCGCATGCAATGCAGTCTCGGTAGACTTGAATTTAGAGTAGGCATGCTGAACTGGTGAGAGAAGCGATATGGGAATAGTGCTTCTCAGATGGAGACAGAGCAGCCTCTCCATCTTTTTCAAGAGAAAAGACGAGAGACTGATAGGTCGAAAATCTATTGCTGTTGTGTGTGAGGGTTTTCCGGCTTTTAGAATGAATACTACTTTCGACTTCAGCCATAGCCCTGGGATTGTACCACTTTTGAAAATCATGGAGAAAATGTCTTTTAGCCAGTTGATGGCCGTTTTCCCCGCGGATTGTAACTGAGCAGGAATGATATTATCCGTCCCCGGCGATTTGTAGGGTTTGAAGCTCTTGATTGCCCAATGAATATTCCTATCGCTGAGCAGTAGCAAGAGCTTCTGTGTCTCCCCGCTAAAGTGCAGATCACAAGATCTTGGTGATCTGTTTCCCCCCGGAAAATGTGTGTCCAGGAATAGGGTCAGTGATTTTTCACTGGATGATGTCCACGCACCGTTTGCGTTCTTTATTAACCCTAGAGTCTGAGGAGTTTTGCTTAGCAACTTCCTCAGTCTGGCTGCTTCGGAAGTGCTTTCTATCTCCGAACAGAAATTTTCCAAATGATCCGCTTTGCTTTGCGAAGCCCCTTTTTGAAAACGGAGAGCCCTATCTTATAGCCAGCCCATGATTGTTCATCATTTTGAGCCTTAGCTTTATTAAATAGTTTTCTAGCTGCTGCCCTCAACTCTCCAATTTGAGTAGTCTACCAAGGGGGTTTCTTTTTCCCTTTTGGTCTGCTAACGGGGCAAGATTCATTTAAGGCGTTTTCACACGCTTTGTTGAATGTTCCTATGAGCCGAGTTGCATACTCGGCGGTATCTGGCCCCAGTGTTCGGTTAGGAGTATATGACAAACAATCTAAACGGAAGGCTGGGTCTCGTTTAAAATTCATAACGATTTTATGTCACGATATATCGTTAAAAATCATCGTAGCGAATAGCTGTCCCTTGAATTGTATATTTATTCTGTTATTAAAGCAAAATGGCATCGCATAAAAGAGTGTTTTTATATCCGTGCAACAGAGACGCAATTTGACGCCAAATTTGTACAGCGGTTCAGGCTTCCAAAATCTACATGCAAAATAATTCTTGCAAGGATTGTAGATCAATTGGGTTGCCATAGAAATTGGTAAACAATTAAGTTCTTTTGCGTTCAAGTTAATCGTATGGGGGATTTTAAACAGGAATCATGCAATGTTGCCGGAGATGTAACAAAAAACAACTGAACCACTCGCTATGTGTATATGTATCAACGCTGTTAAGGCGGTAGTTACTTGTCGATAAAAGGATATTTTGGATTTAAGAAAATTAAATTGCTTATCCTCCGTTTAACTCGACCATTAAATTAAATTTTCTTTTAGCTAAACGAAAATTTAACTGGACATTGAAAAATTGGGCCTTAAGGTCTAGTCGCAGTTGCAAAACGGCGATTGTTAAAGTAGTTGTGGACATAACTTTAAAGTTGGACAATAATGAGATAACGTTATTGACGTTCTAATCTATATAAGCGCTCCACATGGCAGATTTTCTGTTTTTATATCGAAAACACCACAGAAGCCTCAAAGCTCAGAAAAGTTATTTTTCAAACCCATTCAGCGGTAGGTTCTGAGTCCCTAGAACTTTTGATGGAAACTTATTTTCCAGGAAGCTTTCTCACAGAGCACTACAAGATAACACCTGGAAAGACTTTTCACACTTGGCTAATTGCTTTCCCCCCTTGCAACCCCTTTGCGGGGTCGGACCTAACCTAGCGAAAACAGACTTAGTCCTCCTTCAAAAAAAAAAAAAAAAAAAGCCTTCATCTTTGGCCACATACCTTTAACGTGGTGGAACTTGCTCAGCAAGCCGACCGACTCGATAAGAATTTTTACAGACGGCTTAAAGCTAGACAACAGGGTAGGGAGAGGTGTCTTTTGTTGAGGAACTATCCATCAAAAATTCTTTTGACCTTCCAGACCATTCCAGTGTTTTTCATTACTATACAAGATAGAGAGAGATAGAGCACTCAATGGTCAGTGGCCAAAACCTGCATCTTCTCTGATATTCTAGCGGCCGTCAAATCTCTCTGTGCGATGTTGTCGAACTCGATATCGGTCACAAACTGCCGCAAATTTCTGCAGGAGATGACAGAGCAGTACGACCTCTACCTTATATGGATGCCCAGTCCCAAGGGCATCAAGGGCAACTGCAAAGCGGACGAACTGTCAAGTCGTGGTACTACCATACCTCTCCTCTCGGACAGGGAGGGTTTGTTCATGTCCTTGGCCAGCTGCAAACTAATAGTTCGAGAGTATTTTGAACGCGAAGCTAATAATAGAAGGCAACATACTACCGGCACACGTTGGGTAGTCAGATAGATATGGCCAACGCACAGTAAAAAGCGCTCTTCAGGTGTAGTCCACCTAAATAGGCTAAGCTGAGCCTCAGTTATCAAAGCTGTAACGGGGCACTGACTGGTGGAATTTCATGCAACGAGACTAAAAGCCCCTTCTTATGATTTCCGCAGAACTTGTAAGAACAAGGAAGAGATCCTGTTTCCCATCTTTTTTGCGACTGTCCCGCTCTCTGTTAAACAAGAAATCGCTTCCTTGGTCCTTATTTCTTATCAGACTACTCCGAAAAACTTAGAATCACGCCTAAAAGGCTTTTCTCCTTCATACTACCGTTCTAGCCTAACCTAACTTAGGCCCAATTTCTTAATGTCCGGTTAAATTTTCGTTTAGCTAAACGAAAATTTAATTTAATGGTAGAGTTTAACTGTTCGGTTTTCTCAAAGCCAAAATAACCCTTCATCGCTAAGTAACTATCGCCTTAACAGCGTTGCCACATATATACACATTGTGCCAAACATAGCGAGCGGTTCAGCTGACTTTTGCTATTTTCCGGCAACATTGAATGATTTCTGTTTAAAATCCCACACATGATTTATTCGAGCGCAAAAGAACTAAATTGTTTACCTATTACTATGGCAAGCCAATTGATCAACAATCCTTGCTCGAATGATTTTGCACGTAGATTTTGTAAGTCTGAGCCGCTGTATAAATTTGGCATTATCCAGTTCAGTGAAATGCATGGACATAAAACACTCTTTTATGTGATGCCATTTTGATTTAATAACAAAATAAATAAACAATTCAAAGGACAGCTGTTTGCCTTAATTCTTAACGATATATCGTGACAAAAAATCAGCTTAAATTTTAAATGGGACTCAGCCTTCCGGTTAGTTTGTTTTTCATTTACTTGTAACCGAACATTGAGAAACTCAAATTTGACTAACCGTCAGATAGTTTACCTAACCGGACATTGAGAAATTGGGCCTTAGTCCGTCTATGTTTAAGTGTCTTGCGATTTAAAGGAAAAACTTAAAAACTGAGAATTTTACTTGCTTCAGCATTGATAATGCACTGATTGATTTTTTAAAGACAGCTTAACCTTAAATAACACAATAGACAATTGCCATTGAAAAGTTATCGATGATTCAAAACAAATTTTTACTGCCTAAGGCTTGGGCGAGCTTGAGTTTAAAATCTGGAATTTTAAGCTCTTAAAGCCCCTGAAATCCAGGCGTGCATATGTATATACCGACGGACAGGCAGACATGGCTATATCGACTCGGCGGTTGATGCTGATCAAGAATATGTATATACATACATACATATACTTTATGGGGTCTGGGATGCTTTCTTCTGTCTGTTCATACTTTTGCAGAAAACATTATACCCTTTTTAAAAATTGATGTCATTCTGCTTGCATATCATATTCCTTACAACTTCTTATGCTTCCTTTTGTGTTGCAGCGCAAAATGTAAACAAACATTTTCACACTCTCTGTAACGTGTCACTGGAGTATGACACTGTTACACTTGCCAAATAATGCGTCGACTCACCACAGTTTGTTAGGCTCTAATTTGAGTCTTGTGGGATTTCAGTTGAAGTTATTTTTTCAGCTCAATAGTAGAAATTGGTTTCGCCTTTGGTGGTCAGTTCATATACGCCGTTTCAGCAGCCAAATTTTCAAGTGCTTCCCTGTATGTTTCGATTAGAGATGGGCATGGGCCGTGCCGTGCTTTTTTTTTTTTAAAAATTCCGTGCTGGGCCGTTTTGGGCCCCCTTACAAAAATTGCCGTGTTTTACCGTGTCAAAGTCTAGAGGCGGTATGGCGGTATTGAAAAGTTGGCCTAGTTTTATCGCTTGTTTGTCAGCAACGGAAACGAGTGAACGTTTTTTTTTCCACATCTGGCAATATTTTAAATGAAAAAAGAACTCGACTAACGAGTTCTAATTTATACAAAATCTTATTTTTACATAAAAATATTTTATAAATAAATGAAAAATTTTTCAAATTATAAAAAAAACTTTGATAAAATACATAAAAATACAACAAAAAATTTGGGCCATAAATTTTTTTTTTATTAAAAGCGCCAGTGCTAGTCCGTGCCGTGCCGTGCCTCTAAAAAAATTCCGTGTTGGGCTGTGTTGGGCCATAGTTTTTACCAGCCGTGCTTGGGCCGTGCCGTGCCTTAAAAAGGAGGCCCATGCCCATCTCTAGTTTCGATATAGAGCAAAAAAAATTAGTGAAAATATTACTCATACGTCTCCGTAGACAAATAATCAAGATGCTTTGCGTGAGAGAATAGTGTACAGTTTTAAAAATCCGATTAAAGCTGAGATCAAATTAAGTAGCTATTGCAACTAGTGCAGGAAACTTTATAAATATATTTAATATTGCCGATTGCACCACATTTTTAATGACAAGTTAAAATGCTAGCCCCAAATCCTGCGAATTTTTTGCGTTGTCCGTGTATGCGATTCTTTTGCCGCCCTTCTGTTTGGATATTGGTTTATTTTAGGTAGTCTCAAGATAATCTGGCCGAATTTTCAGATGCTTGTTTGGGAACCTGTTAGTTACTCTGTACCAAAGGATAAGAGAATACTGGTGTCACGTTCCATCACATTGGTTCTTAAATTCTGTAGTGAAACAATCAGATGGACACTGTAGATTGCACAACACTCAACGCATCTTATGAGCTCTGGGTGCGGCTAGCAGACCAAACAGCTGGACCGTTGCAGTTCGAGATTCACTGGTCAGAATTAATAGAATAGAGTCATTGTCTAATAATAAGAAGAGAAAAAAAGCAATTTAAAGGTAAGCGTTAGTTATAAAATATCTAGTTAACATGTATGTTGGCCAGGTTTTTTAGAAATCTGCCAAAATCGAATTATGGACATCCCAGCAACGAATCGTTTGCTTACTGCTTCCACCTTACTTCCAGAAAAACAAAATATCCCATTTAGCAATTTATCATACTATTCTCGTTTCTTTAGGTAGGTAATAAAATTTACAAATTTGCATAGGTATGTGCCAAAAGAAAATGCGACTAAAAATATTAACATTTCATTATTATCTCCAAACGGGGATAAAAACTCAGTAATTCAATTTGGGACACATTATAAGTTTAGCTTTCATAACTACAAGCTTAAATTGAGTAAAGGTCTATATAATAATTCTATTAGGCAGCCAAATGGGCCGATTGTTGTAGTTGTGAACAATATTAAACATTTCGCACAACTTGAATTTTCTTTAATGTATATCAAAGTTTTAATTGTATTAAAAAAATATATTTAATTTAAATTAAGTTATGTTTATATATTTCTATATGCGATATTTTCTGCCTGCCTTTTTATACTCAAAATTGATTTATTACTGTTTGCATGCAGAATGTATGTAGCAGACACAAGGATGCAAATCCGACCACATAAAGTATATATTCTAAATAAGCATTAACAGCCGAGTCGGTATAGCAAAGTCTGTCTGCCTGTCCGTCTGTATGAATCTCAGACCCTGTTAAAACAAGAGGCTCTAAATTTGGAACCTAAGCTCTTCTTTTACAATAAGGGAACGATAGCAAAACCGTTAAGTAATTAACAAAGTGAGCTTATTTGGAACAGCTCGGTAACTATGCCTATCGACTATTTGACTATCGGCTCATCCATATCTAGTAGAAATGCAGCAAATTGCACAATAGGGCAGTTTAAGAAGAATAACATGTTCTTTATCTATATATAAAATTAAGTGGCAGTTTTCGTTGTTCATTTATAGCGCAAGAACGAGCTCATCTATTGAAACCAAATTTTAAGGCATTGTTCGGATTATTTAGTAGATAGCTTGTGTGAAGTTCGACCCAAATCGGTATACTTCTTCATTTATCTCATTATTTATAAGGAGTTCAATAAACGGAAACAAATTTTGAAAATAGAAAACAGGGATTTTGCAGTCAGATTTAAAATTTTTTCAGTGTTGACAGTAAACATTATTTTGTTTGTGATTTATGTTGTCATTTTAATGTTAGACTTTTAAGGTGAAAATGATAAAAATAATGATACAATTTTCCTGAAATTGCATACATGTTACAGATTCAGGGACAAATTTATCATCAAGCTGGTTCGTTGTTGCCATATCCTGACGCTGATCATAAATTTTTGCAAATTTATTTTATTGGTGATGAAAATCGCGAATCGGATCAACGTTGTGCTATTGTTTCGATTACAAGACGAGGAACTATTCTTGATATACAAAGGTTTTTCCATAATCGAACCGCATTAGTTCAATTGTTCAAAATTGCTCTCGATCGTGTGCCATCAGATCACAAAATTGTAAAAAGGGCAGATAGAACACCTTTAGGTGAGCATGAAAGGCGATTCAATGCACCGACAATAGATGAGGTTTCAATTGTAATACTTGAGTTTCAATCCCGTGATATTGTACTGCATCGCAGAAATGAGCAATTAAGTGTTTCGGAACTTCATCGTAGTTACGATGCATTACAGCCGTTTGTTTATTCATGCCCAAAATGGAAAAACAAAAAAATATTGTTATCAAAATGTTTTAGATTAAGTTTAAAAATTGCTCGCAGTTTTTAAGAAACAAAATAAATGAATTTGATGATAACAAAAATTATTTTAATAGGTTCGTAATACGTAATACATATTACGTAGCGAAGCACGTATCAGGCCGCTAGTGCACTATAAATAAACAATACAAATATATGTAGATACAATAACAGCAACAAGAAATCCCGCAATACAGTGCTAACGATTTATGTATGCAATTATTTGTATCAGAGCGGTCCCGAATTCGTACCGAATATTGTGCCAGCTCTTTGAAATGAGCTCAATGAGCTAATAACTAAGCCACATTCATATTATCAATAATAAATATAATAAAAAAAATATTAACATCTTCAATTATACATCATTAATTTCTCCACGTGTATCAAATTTACGTAAATTCAAAATGAGTCGCAAGGCGACATTGATCTGCTCCGTTAACTGCCGCCTTGCGATTGCGCCCATTTTGAAGTTGAAAATAGTAAAGGCCTGTTTACCCAAAATTTAATTTAATTTGACAGTCAGCTGACTCAATCAAACCTATGCGAACTCTATGTGAGCGTTTACCCAACATTTAATTTAATTTAATTTAGTTTAGCTCCGAACCTGCAGGTTGCAGATTCTTAAATCTTTCCGGTGTTGGTAAGCTTGAAAATAAAAAACAGCTGATCAAAAAGTGTGGTGCAAAACGTTCACATATTCAAATATTTAAATGAACGAGCATAAGCTAATTATTTTAGTTGAAAATCATGTTTGTTGTATGATAAAAAGTCAAAAACTTAAAAAAAATAATTAAAAATGAGAAGTTTGGGCTTATTTAATGCCATTAGCTCAAGTAAAAATGTGTTTGAATAATGATTCAAAATGTAACGGAGTGTTAACAACACTGTTAACATCATTTTACACGCTTTACACACTGTTTCCTTAAATTAAATTAAATTTTGGGTAAACGCATACATTTTCTTAAATTAAATTAAATTAAATTTTGGGTAAACAGGCCTTAACTTCGGCTGTTGCTCGACTTGCGTCGGTTAGTGTCTGTGTTGAACAGTGTTGCCAACTTGTCATTTTTGCGGACAGATCTGTCCGTTTTTAAATTGCTATTGCCGGAAAAATTTTGAAACGTTCCCTATCCGGAAAAATAGCCTTTTTTTATTTTACTTAATTTTTTGTTTTGTTCTAAATAGAAATTGATGTATGAATTTGAAAAATAATTTTATGTGCGATGCAACACTTTTTCGTTTGCGTGTAATCGAAATCGCGCCTATCAAACAGATGTTTTTCGTAAGTGTCAAGTGCCGCCAAGTTAAAGTGTCAAGATGCCAAAAGACATTTATAAGCAAAAATTTCGCGAGTGCTGGTTAAAAGAACCTGATTAAAAAAAATTTGATGTGCCGAGATGTTAAAGACCAGGAAAAGGCATTTTGTAAATACTATAATATTGTAAATATTGGTAAAACTATATAATATACATTTTAAATCCTAAAATCGATCAAGTCTGCGCATATACCCATACAGAGAAACATATTCACAATGCAGTGCCGTTCGCACAAGTCAACAAAATTACTTTTTAGCGAGTTTCAACATCTGCATTTTGTCGTCAAAAGGCTGCACTTGCAATGTTTTCTGTCCAACATTTTTTCCAATCAATTTTGTTGGACATCTGAGCGAGTTGAGCTGCTTAGATTTTGATGCCACAAATATTAATTTGCATAGAACAAAATGCACAAAAATAATCAGGAACGTTTTGGCCTGTGTATGCCGATGACAATGATGTTGATAGAACAAATCTAGATGAAATCTTTTAGTGTATTTCCTTTATCCAGTTATGGTAAAATTTATCGGACATTTGCCAATCCTATTTCCATTATGCAGTTACTGAAAGTTCAGTAAAAAATTTGATGGTTAAAAGTAAGAATAATAAGCTAAAACTTAACTTTTGAAATTTTAAAAGCCTTTTTGTCGAATTTTATTGACAAACATGCATGGTCTGCAATCTTTTTTGCTTGTAATTCAGAAACAATATACAAATTTAAATATTGCGCGTACCTTTGCACATTTCAATCACCTGTTTTAGCTGAGTTAACGTAATGTTATCCATTAACAGCGATATTTCAGCGATGTTCATCGAAAAAGTACGATAGCCGATTACCAGTTATTCCCAGTTACCATTGACTGAAGGTTTACTGCAGTAAATTCCTTATGGGAAAATACACGCATAGTGAACCTCAGTTACTCAAAATGGTAATAACTGAGAATAACTGGACAAAAGAAATACACTATTAGACGTTTTCAATGAAAAATAATTAAATAAATACAAAAAAACCATATTTATTATAAATAAAATTTGTCCGTTTTTATTCCTTTTAACTTGTTTCAACTGTCCTTTATTTTTAAAGAGAAGCTGGCAACACTGGTGTTTAACGAAGTGCCAAAGTGCCCAAAATGCAAGAATGATGGGACTTCTTTGCATGGACTTCTGGCAATGGGCATTCTGTGGAAATAGCTGGTATAGACACGCATCTTAAAAATGAGATTATTTTTATCAAAATAGTACTGAAAATTGAGCTAGCCGTAAAAAGTTCACGTAATAAGCTCACCTTGTTAATTACACTTTCAGCAGAATAAGTTTCTTCCATCGATAGCACTTCTGGTTTTAAATATACACATCGATAGCAAAGAAATAGACGCCAAAAACAAGTAGGAGAATAATCAATATTAACAAGTAAGAAGACTCTAGTCGAGAAAACCCGACTAGGACATACCCTTAACCCCATACGTAACGCGTACAGTCATTTGTGTGCATTTACCTAGTGACCAATATGACCAAAATGAAAAAAAAAATTTTCGTTATCGACCACATGTGTATATCGGAAACCAAAAGTGTTATTGATATTTTGAAGCAAACTTGATCTTCTCATGGTATAGGAGAGTTTAAGTTTCAAGTTTTTAGCTCTTTTAGTCTCTGAGATCGACGCGTTCAAACAGACGGACAGACAGACATGGCTAGATCGACTCGGTTGTTGATGCTGATCAAGAATATATATACTTTATAGGGTCGGAGATGCTTCCTTATGTCTGTTACATACATTTGCACCAAACCATTATACCCTTATTTACCCATTTTATGGGTTAAGGGTATAAAAATAACCCCTTTAATATTACTATGAATAACAACAGTCGAAACAACCCATCAACAGCAAAACAACGCAAACATTATTGGACACTGACCAACAATAAAAATCAAATTTTTATTTTTAAGTTGGTTTAGGATTAAAAGGCCGTTATGGTTCCTGGTAGATTTTGTTTATTTTTCTATCAATATTTCCTACGCGTTTCGGCATTTTTATTTTGCCTTCTTTAGGGAGCTTGCATATGTTTATATTGAAAAATTTTTTATACATAATAAAACAATCATCAATACGAATACATACATATTTTACACTTAAAACGTCACAACTTTGTCATTATTTTTAAATTAAAATTGCACTTGTTTTTAGCTACGTTAGTCGTTTTGGTCATTTTGCTTGTTTATTGTTAGAGTCATTTCTGTTCTAAATCTTCTTTGTGTTTCACAGCGTTCATGCTGTTTTGTTGTATTCGTAAGCTTTCTAGAGTCAGTCTCGTTCTTTCTCTCCGCTCAATGTCCAGCAGTCTAGCGTTTTCGAAGTCAGCTGTGTGACCTGTTGTTGTTGTGTGCTGAGCAAGTGCCGTTGTCAATTTTTTCTTTTTTGCATCTCCTCTGTGTTCGTTCAGCCTCGTTTCAAACGCTCCCTTCGTCGTGCCTATGTATACTCCGTTACATGGCTCTCCCTCTCTTTCCATGCAGCTGATTTGGTAGATGACGTTTTGTTGTTGTTCCTTGTTGATCTTGTCTTTCGTATTCGTAAACAATCTGCGTGTGTTTTTATGCGCTTTATATGCGTATGTTATGTGTTTTCTCGTGTCAGCTGGCATAATTTTTGATAGTGCATTTTTATTCGTGAAATGTTCTATATATGGAATGCTCACATATTGGTTGATTTTGTCCTCCAAGCTGTCGTTGTGTGTTTTCAAGATTTTATAATTTTTGTTTGTGATTTCTTATATTGTGCTATCCACAAAGCGTGCCGGGTAACTATTTTTTAATAAAATTGATTTTAATTTTATATATATTTCCGGTTTATGTTGTTCGTGTTTACGCTTTCCTAATCATGTTTTTAGCTGTATTTACTTTCTGACTCATTGGTTGGTGTTAGTTATAATCCTGTTGGATGCAATAGTCTTGGTATACTATTTTTTTGAATTTTAAAATAATGTAAATAAGTTTAAAAATGTGAACAAAATAATTAAATAATAATTATAATAAAGGAATTTGTTTATAAATCACTTTGTAAATCTAAAAGTGTTGTGTTACCAGTAAAAATTTGTTAACAGGTTTTAAGCGCTGATTACTCTCAACTTAACTAAACGTTACTTTACGTAACTTAACTTAACTTAACTTGAGGCAATGTATGCGTTTACTCTCAACAAATCAGTTTATCAGTGCTGTAAAATTATATTAGTAGCGGTGTTGTCCCTCCGTTACATTTTGAATCGAAATTTAAACACATTTCTACTTGAGCTAATGGTATTATATACGTCCACCATCCTCAACTTCCTCGCAAATCGCTCTCTCTGGGTAGTCTAACGCCTTAAACAAATATCAACTTTACCAAACAAACATATAAAGACAAAAACAAGTACAATAATTTTTATCAATATACTAACCATTGCAACCAAGTTCTTTGGCAATTGCAGCCCAAACTTCTCTTTTTTAAAATATATTTTTAAAGTCTTTTGACTTTTTATCATACATCAAACTGTGATTTTCAACTTAAATAATTTGCTTATGCTCATTCATTTGAATATTCGAATTTGTGAACGTTTTGAGTCACAGTTTTTGATCAGCTGTTTGATTTTCACGCTTATCAACACTGTTCAACTTTAGGACTAAACTTAAGAATCTGCAACTTGCAGATTTAGAATTAAGTAACGTTAAGTTAAGTTACGTTAAGTTGAGAGTTATCGCTTTCATTGACAGCTATAAGTTAGATTGAGTCAGCTGACTCTTACGTTAAGTTACGTTAAGTTACTTATACATTAATCAAATTTGTTTTCCTTGCAAAAAAAAAGTAAAAAAACAAGTAAGAAGGCTCTAGTAACCCCATATGTAACCCGTACAGTCATTTGTTTGTATTTACCCAGTGACCAATATAATCAAACTTCAAAGTGCGATATCTCAGGTGTTTCTAAACCGATTTGATTTTTAAATATTCAAACCTCATTTTCACAATTTTGAAATTCAAGCTTATTTTGTTATCGATTACATGCGTATATCAAGAACCAGAAATGTTATCGATAATCCGAAACAAACTTGAACTGCTTATGGTATAGGAGAGTTTAAGTTTCAAGTTTAAATCTCTAGCTCTTATAGTCTCTGAGATCTACGCGTTCATACAGACAGACAGACGGACAGACGGACAGACAGACATGGCTAGATCGACTCGGCTGTTGATGCTGATCAAAAATATATATACTTTATGGGGTCGGAGATGGTTCCTTCTGCCTTGTTAAGGCGTTAGTCACTTATCGATGAGAGGTTATTTTGGCTTTGAGAAAATCAAATTGCTTTTCCTCCGTGTAACTCGACCAGCAAATTAATGCTGCGTTTAACTAAACGAAAATTTAACAGTACATTGAGAAATTGGGTCTAGTCGAGAAATCCCGACTAGGACATACCCTTACCTGTTACGGAACGCGTACAGTAATTTGTGTGCTCTCATCCAATAACCAAAATGACCAAAGTTCAAACTGCAATATCTCGCATGGTTCCTAACCACATTTTTTCAAATGTTTATCATTTTAACCATTATCACAGTGGGGAGAAATATAGCAACTGGTAATATAAAGTAAACGACTACCAAATATAACTTTAACTTAAACAAATTTAGTGTCCGGAAGATCATTGGAACAAATTTATTTAAAAGAAATGCAGGACAACAACTTGTACAAGTTATATTCACTCGAAAAAACAAAATAATCAGATATATCAGGTTTTAACCAGGTTTCAGTAAGCGCACTTGCAATTGTTTATCAAAGTATAAGCTATTTACATGTATTTTTGAAAGTATTGTATTAAGGTCTCTTACATTTTCATGGGTAAGGCTGACTTATTTACCTGGTTTTTTGTTAATGATAATGTAGAAGCAACTGGCTGACTTGTAGGAGGTGCATTAATGTTATGGATATTTGGCGGCCACAATTTTTCAGAACAAATTGTTAAGAAAAGTTCCGTCTGAGCACTCAACTTGAAGGAAGGTATGTTTCGAGCATGTTTAAATTTAAAATATTCAACTACAATTAAACGGAAATCAATGTTACTTATTTTAGAGATACTAACATCTAGTATCAGAAAACCTTCTGAGGTTGTATCAGAAGCTAGTCTAGATAGTACAACTTTTTTTTTAATAATTATGAGCAGCAGCACAAACTACTGTGGATAGGCAAACAAACGATAGAACATTTAAAGGGGTAATTAACCACCGGGTTTAATCGGACTTCTTGCTGGTATGTTATATACCAATAACATGCCAGCAGGGGTATTCGAGCTGGCCACCAGAAGTGGCTTGGAGGGCAGGACAAGTGGGGCAGTGGGCGAGCAAGGTTCCGAAGTCATTTTCCGCTTTGGAAAGTAGTTAACATTTTTCAATTTTTTAAATTTGTTTCCAGCTCTTTAAAATTAGCTTGAAGATTGTCAAAGGTACAGCTTTAAAACAAGTAAAAACGTTGCAGTTGGACGCAACCGACTGCGTTATACTTTGATACCAGTTTACATAACTGTGTTAGCGGTTCTGTGTGGTAGTAGTAATATATGGGTGTTTTGGGTATATATATCAGGCAGCAGGGGTAGGCGTGACATCCAAATTTGTGATGTATATCTGTGGCGGATGGCACCCTTTAACCCCCTACCAAGTATGACGACTCCAGCGCAAAAACTGAGAAAGATATAGAGCTTTCAGATTTTAGAAGGTGGGCTGAAAAGGTGGACGTGGCTTCCAAATCTTTGATGCAGATCTGTTACGAAAGTCACTAACAATGTTCTCACCAAATTTGGTGACACTAGCTTAAAAACTGGTTCGTTTTTTTGGGGCGATGGAGCATGGCCCGTTGAAGTTTTTTGCATTTCTGTGTCAGATGTCAGCATCTACCTTTCTAAAAATTTGGTGGCTATAGCTTCAAAACTGTAGAAGATACAGCCATTTTTGTTTATAATTTGAGGGGGGCTGGGGGCGGAACAGGTAGGATTGGCATCCAAAATTTTTATGCAGTTTTTTGGGGAATGTCATCGGCTATCTTGCCCCCAAATTTGGTGACTCCAGCTGCTCAAATGTGGGATCTATAAGTGAATTATCGATTTGCACATCGAGGTGTATCGACTTGTTATCGATTTCCCAGACTCCCTAAGGTCGTAGAGCCCTAAATTTAACACTTTGTCTGACGAAGGCATGCACCAAGATATTTGCAAAGTTACAAGGCTCTAGCTTTAAGGGTGTCGAAAAAAGATTCGTTCATACAGACAAACGGACGGACAGACGGACAGACACCATGACGGACATTGCAAAAACCCAATATACTATGATACCTTTGGTATCAAAGTATAACAAGGAAAAACGTTGCAGTTGGACGCTTTCGTTCCTATAGTAATAAATGGGGGTTTTTGGGTATTAAAATTCAAGCAGTAGGGGAGGCATGACATCCGAATTTCTGATACAAATCTGAAGCTGATGGCACCTTTTATCCCCTTAAAAGTTTGATGACTCTAGCCCAAAAACTAAGAAAAATATACAGATTTCAGATTTTAGGGGGTGGGCGGTATAGGTGATGCAGATCTGTGGCGGATGACAATGTCAATGTGTTCACCAACTTTTGTAAACTTTTTTTTTAAAGTCAGCGCTCTGGTGTGAACACACAAAATTTTTGTAGGTTCGTTCAAAAACCGACGTCAAAACGAGAAAAATACGTTTTTGGTGTTGTTTTTTTTTACTAAAATGGGTATAGGGTTATGGTTTTGAATGTATGTACAGGCAGAGGAATCATCTCCGACCCTATAAAGTTTTTTTTGTCGTACGCCGGTCGTGCCTGTCTGTCTGTCCGTCTGTCCGTCTGTTGTCTGTGTGTCTGTTGACGCGCCGTCTCGCTTGTGAGACTAACTTGAAACTTGCTTCCTACCTGGCGTCGTTTCCTCATTTTGATAACACTTTTGGTTCGATATACGTGATCGATAACGAAAATTTTTTTAAATTGTAAACCGGTTTAAATTGGTATAATGATTTAAAAATTTGATAAATCGGTTGAACCGTTCGGTGTTGGTTTTATTTGGCTGGGTTATTGCTCGTGCTGTTTTCTTTAGTAATTTATGGTTTCATTATTATTTAAAGCAACGTTTGTAATTCAATGTAAGTGTTCAAAAACTTAACTGACAAAAAACAGCTGTTTATTCACATTCAGAACAAAACTGACACAAAACAGCTGTTTTGTTGCTCTACACTTTTCTGCTCTTGATTTTTGATGGTGTAGAAAAGTGCAGAAAAGTGTTAGTCAGGGCACACTAAAAAACACAGGGCAGAACAGTTTAGTGTAAAAAAGTGCAGCTATCGAACACTTTTTTTTGTGAACTAGTGTACACTAGGGCAACCTAGTGCAGCTATCGAACACACCTATTGTTTCATTTTTGAATGCAATAAATAAGATGAGTAGCTTTCGATCCCATTAAAAAATTTTCAAATTTTAATTTGATTGATAAATGGCGCCATAAATTGCTCTGAGACCTGCCAGCTATACTCAGCACGGATTTGCAATAAATACATTTGCCCGTGCTTTCCACCCTCACTTACAATAAAATGGTACCATTAGACATTTTATTTTAAGAAAATTCAACAAAAATCTAGTTTGACAGATTTCAGGTTACCGCCAAAAAAAAAAAAAATTGAACGATTTCGTTCACGAATTACTGAATTAGTTCATTCGTTTATTTCAATGACCCGTTCATATGAGCTTATTCTGAACGAAACGACACAACTCTAATTTTAATGTGTTTTATTTTGGGCTGAGAAAGTTAAAGTTTTGCGATTTGGTTAGACATAAGTCCTTAATCTATATACATATGTAATACATACATATCCAATGCTACTGCTAATTTGTTTGATGAGAGGGCTTTTGCGATTAAATAGCCACTTTTTGGTAATATTTTAATTCGATAATTTATATTTTTTTTTTCATTAACGTTTTCTGAAAATATTGCTATTTAAATCTTGAAAATTTTTGTCTGTTATTTTATTAATACTGTCTTTATTACGGTGAGGACGGCGCAGGTCGTATCTCGCCTATGTATGTATATTGAAGAGTACCTTGCAAAATG
Organism: Scaptomyza pallida; assembly: GCA_018152965.1. Classification (NCBI taxonomy): domain Eukaryota; kingdom Metazoa; phylum Arthropoda; class Insecta; order Diptera; family Drosophilidae; genus Scaptomyza; species Scaptomyza pallida. The sequence goes on from JAECXP010000240.1 coordinate 83,475, forward strand.
GTTCCAAAAGATAGCCTGAATCAATAATACAGATTAAAATTTAAATATTGTTCATTACTCAAACAACTCTGTACCTTTAGCTCTGTTTTATTAATTCAATATTAATTTTATGTTGACTGCTATTAGTTGACAGTAAACAAATAAATAATTAAATAAATTTTATATGGGTGCCATCCACACAGCCAGCGACACCAGAAAATCCGAATTTCTTAACAAAAAAATCCGGTTGGGTGCAGCTATGTCTCGGCTGACATCTGCATGCTTATGTGTTCTTCACATAGGCAGGAATAAAGTGCGCCCATGGCGTTGTGTAGCACTCTTGAAATTGTGCCCCTGCTAATGGTAATGCTTGAAAAAAAAAAAAAAAAAAAAAAAAAAAAAAAAAAAAAAAAAAAAAAAAAAAAAAAAAAAAAAAAAAAAAAAAAAAAAAAAAAAAAAAAAAAAAAAAAAAAAAAAAAAAAAAAAAAAAAAAAAAAAAAAAAAAAAAAAAAAAAAAAAAAAAAAAAAAAAAAAAAAAAAAAAAAAAAAAAAAAAAAAAAAAAAAAAAAAAAAAAAAAAAAAAAAAAAAAAAAAAAAAAAAAAAAAAAAAAAAAAAAAAAAAAAAAAAAAAAAAAAAAAAAAAAAAAAAAAAAAAAAAAAAAAAAAAAAAAAAAAAAAAAAAAAAAAAAAAAAAAAAAAAAAAAAAAAAAAAAAAAAAAAAAAAAAAAAAAAAAAAAAAAAAAAAAAAAAAAAAAAAAAAAAAAAAAAAAAAAAAAAAAAAAAAAAAAAAAAAAAAAAAAAAAAAAAAAAAAAAAAAAAAAAAAAAAAAAAAAAAAAAAAAAAAAAAAAAAAAAAAAAAAAAAAAAAAAAAAAAAAAAATAGATATTTTGCCGCTGCTAACTGATATGTTCCAGTTGCTGAAAAGTGGAACGTTGCTGCAAGTTTCGTTGATGGGTTTATAAGACAATTTTAATTCCTGCCAATTAATAATGCCAGTACTTTTTTAAATGTTTTTTTGTTAACCCGAAGTTACTCTAAAAATCTATTAATTTTCAATATTTTAAAATGGTGTTTAACATGGAAATAACGAAAAACTTACTTAGAGTCCACCATTTCCATAACGTTGGTGTTTTCTCGGGCTCATAGCTGTAGCGCTAATAAAACTCCTGCCGGCATTATTAGTAACTTTATAAACTGTTTTTATTCGTAATTTTTAAATTACTTAATTAGCTGTTTGTTCGTATCGATACAATATGAAAATGCAAGCTTCGAAATCCGAATCCATTTCGATTCCGTTCCGGAAATTTAAACAGGCCTGAAAAGATAGGAGTTGTTCTAAGCAAGGTCTTCAACAGCAACTTTCATTTTAAGAAAACGCTTTCCAAAACCGCTTAATGGGCTTGTCGACGGATCCTTGGCCAAACGTTAGGCCTCTGCTCTTGTGTGGTGGCCCGAAATGCAGTAGCTCGGCCACCCAAAAGTGCAGCTTTTTGCCACGGCTGGTGTAAGATCTGCACAAAAACTAATCTAAGGATCACGTGGTAACCCTGGCAGCGATGCCAGGAGCCTGCAGTTACGACTGTTGGACCTACAACTGATAGAGGGGTTGGTGCAGGGAGCACAATGCTCAGCTCTGTAATCTCAATAACCATCGAGGCTGGCTATAAAGTTATCCTTAAAAAAAAAAAAATGAAAGCAGCCATAAATCTTTTTTATTCGGTATTCAAGACAACTAAAGTATTATCCTCGAAATGGAAAAACTTAAAGTTGGTCGCTGAGTTCTGGAGTAGTTTCAAGCAGCTCTCTTTATACAACATGGAAGCCATATGCTGTGTTCCGTGCTACGCTGATAATTCTGGGAATTAGATTATAGACGAGCTGGCTACGCGACTGCCTCTGCCAAAACAATGGTAGAAGGGTTGAGCAAAAGAGAGAAAGTCAAGGACTCAATCTCAAAAAGTGGTTGCCAAAAATCTAAGGAATTGTTGCATCCAATTAACAATAGGAACTTTGTAAAGTGTCCCAGTATGGGAGTGTAAAGTGATTTAAAACTCTTTACACAATGCTCGCTTAAGAAGTAGGTACTTTCATAGGGAGTTTCTGACAACCGTTCCAATCAAAAATTCCTTGGAGATCTGTTGGCATTCATAAGGAAAATTTAGCAGTTTTTGCCTATCTTGTCGTTTTTGGGGAACCAAAATACGAATCGGACGCTGAGCCTTTCTCTCTGTACAGAGGATCCCTCTATTTATTAGTTGTATGTACCAAATACAATTTTTTCTTCCATGTTGTGTTGGTTTTCATTGCATAACAAAGGTTAAAGCACGCATTTATCCGAATTTATTTTGTCTCGAATTGAATTACTATACATATATCGCATAGAAGGAAATAGTCCAACCATATGGGGTATTTTTATTCTTGATCAGCATCGCGAACTTAGCCTATATAGCCTTGTCCGTCTTATCTTCTGTCTAATACTGATATCAGAGTATGTTGTTTTGTCATTATTCGATTTTCATCCCACACATCTTAAACAAAACCGCTTCCGTCATTAGCCCACTCGAAATCATCACAGATTGTGGAAATTTCGCATCTTTAGCGTAGATGGTGTGGGGGTGTAACATCAAAAATACCTTCCTACCAAATGGCTAAGCCCATTAAGAATAATTATTTAATTACTTATTTTAAGAACCTCTCGGCACCCAGAGCCTTTGGCGATTGGCTCCTGTCATCAAAAAAAAAGTGGTTTGTAGTAGTCAATTTTGCTGGCCGAGTAAGTCACGCAGAAAATGACAGTCTCTTCGTTGCTTGCTTTGCTTGCAAAATAGTAAGCAGCACAGACTCGAGTCTCTAAACCGTTGTTTGACTGAATGTGAGTCAGCATGTATAGGTGAGAAACGAACAAGTAAAAAACTTGCAGTCGGCCGTAACGAACTGCGATATACTCTGATACCAGTTTATATATATGTGATAAGGATTCGGTGTGCAAATAGTAATATGTGGGGCATCTTAGGTATACAAAGGAAGGCAGAAGGGGCAGGAGTGGCATTTAAATTTGTGATACAGATATGTGGCGGATGGCACGTCCAGCTCAAAATCAAAAATAAATATGCAGATTTCAGTTAAAAAATAACTTAGACACATGCATTTCCTTTTTTTTTTAAGGCGGGGGCGTAGCGCGTAGTTTATGAGTGGCATCCAAAACTTTGATGCAGATCTATGGCGGATGTTTTCTTATCTACCAATTTTTGTAAATATAGCATACAAAATGTGAAAGATACAGCTATTTTTATTTATAATTGGAGGAGGTCTGGGGTGGGTGGCATGGCATCCAAACTTTTACTGCAGTTTTTTTGAGGAATGTCACCAACTATCTTTCCATAAAATTTGGTGACTCTAGCTGCTAAACTGTGGGATAAATATGTGTTATATCGATTTGCACATCGAGGTGTATCGCCTTTTTATCGATCCTGGCATCCCGAGGTCGTAAAGCCCTTTGACACTTTGTTTGACGAAGACATGTACCAAGATATTTGCAAAGTTGCAAGGCTCTAGCTTTGAGGGTATCGAAAAAAGTTGCGTTCATACATACAGGTGGACAGACACCATGACGGACATTGCACAAACCCAATATGCTATGAAACCTTTGGTATCAAAGTATAAAGACTGTAAAAACCTACAAATTTCTTAAGATTTCTTGCACATGGAGATATAGCTTATTTTTCAGCATATTTATACCCTTAACCCATAAAATGGATAAATAAGGGTATAATGGTTTTGTGCAAATGTATGTAACAGACAGAAGGAAGCATCTCCGACCCCATAAAGTATATATATGGCTGATGTTTTTTATAGAGCTTTGGATTCTTCTGATCCACTTATATCCAGCATATGTATAAATGAAAGGCAACGTAAATTAAAGAAAAGACCCTTGCCGGCAGAAGTAATAAATCTTTTAAAATACCCGCCTCCCCAGAACAATGAAACAATTTCGTCCGATACAGAAAATGGAGACTAAGACTCCGCTGACGATGCTGACGGTAATTTAGAATTTGAGTTAGACGATGAAGAGCAATAAACAATATCTGTGAATAAAATTTTAAATTAATACATAGAAATTTTTCCATTTTTTCTTGGGTGTGGGAGGAGGTGTTGAAGGTGAGTTTGATTGAAAAATAAAACAAGTAAGAACGTTGCAGTCGGACGCAACCGACTGCGATATACTTTGATACCAGTTTACATAACTGTGTTAAGAATTCTGTGTGCAAATATTTATATATGGGGGTTTTGGGTATAAAAATCAGACAGAAGGGATAGGCGTGACATCCAAATCTGCAAATCTGTTACGGATGTCACTATTTGGTGACTCTAGCTTATAAACTGGCGAAGTTACATGCATTCCGGTCTTTTTTAGGGCGGTGGAGCATGGCCCTTTGCTTGGGGGCGCGGCATCCAAAATTTTGACGATTTGACCAAGATATTTGCTCTAGCTTTAATGGTGTCGAAAGAAGTTGAGTTCATACAGACAGACGGACGGACGGACGGACGGACAGACGGACAGACACCATGACGGACATTGCACAAACCCAATATACTATGATACCTTTGGTATCAAAGTATAAAAACCCAAAATTCTATATCAATATTTTACAATTTGTGCAAAATTTGAATGGTCTAGCTATAAAATTGAACTTTATGCACAAATTTCGGACTTCTTGCCCATAGTGCAGTGTCCAAAATGACCAAACTTCAAACTGCTGTATCTCCGGTGTTTCTCAATCGGTTTTGATTAATTATTATATCCAAAGCTTTAAACCTTTTCATAATTTTAAAACTCAAATTTTTGGTTATCGATCACACGTGTATATCGAAAGCCAGACGTGTTATCGATAATTTTATAAAATTGCTCTGCTTGTGGCAAAGGAAAGCATAAGTATAGAATTTGAAGTTTTTAGCTCCTATAGTCTCTGGGATCGGCGCGTTCATATAGATGGGCAGACGGACATGGCTTTTATCTCGGCTGTTGATGCTAATCAAGAATATATATACTTTATGGGGTCGGAGATCCTTCCTTCTGTTTGTTACATATATACTTCTGTCTGTTATATACTTTTGCACAAAACCATTATACATTTATCAACCCATTTTACGAGTTAAGGGTATAAAAATGCGTTCGTATGTGAGTAAGCAGTAGTCCGTGTAAACACTTCAAAATTTTTTTTTATCGAAATCAGTTTGGAAACACCGGAGATATCACAGTTTGAAGTTGAACCATCATACAAAAGTGCAGGCAGACGTGTAAGGGTATGTACTAGTCTGGTTCTCTCTACAAACGTCTTATTTCTTTAAAAAAATTATTGGTAACCAATCTTAATCGTTACTTAACAGCTATGGTTAAACCTAATTCTCTTAATTTTTTAATATCTATTCGCAGGATAACTTATTATTTTCGTCAGAAAAAACGGCAATAACGAATCCAACAGCAAAAAATTCAATTTTAGAACACGGTGCCGAAAACCAAATCGACGGCAGTACTAATAAAGATAAAGACGGAAATAGTGACATCGACATTGAAGATGTGCAACCAATAGTTGCAACAAAAACAGCGACACCAAGCACACACGGGAAAATAGGCACAATTGAAGTTGGAGACGCAGTTGGAATGCAGGTCAATAAACCTGTTTCCGGCAGTCCTCTTAGTCGCAGTCGGAGAGTGCGAGCGGCTTCTTCTGAGAGAACAGTTTTGCCATGTTGTTGTTCAGTTGAGCAACTTTGTTCGCCTGCAATCAGTCTCTCGAGTTCGTTCGGAACGTCGACAACGGAAGTGTCTGCGAGAGCTAGTTGTAAAGATTGCAATAACAACAATAACAACATAAATACATTAGCAGCTTGGTTATCGAAAGGGAACTACAAACACAATTCATGTAAAAACGCCATTGCTAGCGAGGCGCTGCAGCCCAACAAATGTTTAGCAGAACTCGAACGTTTGTATTCCGAATTTCAGATGAGTGAAAGTTTGTATGAGCATAGCCTAAGAAAGTTTTTAAACGATTGTGAGAACGAAAGCCGCGGCAAAGTCGACATCGATATTGATTGTCATAAAATGCGTTTAAACGTAGCTGCAGAGACGCCTACGCAGTTACAAACAGCAACGGCAGCAGCAGCACAAACAGCAACTGCAACTGCTGCTTGCAATGTTTTTCTAAACAACGCTGACAGAAGCAGCATCATTGGCAATACTGCAGTTTTGCAAGTAACAGCATCAAATTCGTATCAGCGACAGCATAGTCTTACGATTCAAGTGAATAGAAATAACGAGAAAATGAGCATCGGCAACCACTATGCTCGTACATCGTCGTCGCACGCAGATACAACGGCCACATCAATCGTTACAACATCAACACAAAACTCAGGCGCCGTTGAGAACAATAACAATGGTGTAATCGTTGTGAATTGTAATTACATTAACAATAGCAACAGCACCAAATGTAGCAACGGCATTGTTGAAATTAATAATTGTGTGTCCAGTGCCAAAGTTTTTAGTGCAAATGTAAAAAAAAAACTTATTAATAATTATCTCACTAATACAAATGTTGCTGCTACCGGTTCTCTCGTTACCAATACGTACATAAATAATAATTATAAAATAAATAATAATAATAATAATAATAATAACAATAGCAATAATAATAATATTAATAAAAATAATCAATCCAATAAAAATAATAATAAAAGTAGTGTGAATGTGATTAGAGCTAATTCCAGTATCAAAGTAATGAATGTGAAAGTCGCACCAACAAAATCAACACGCACTTTCACCTCAACCGAATGCCAAACCGATGATGATCTTAGAAGCAACAACACCAATTCCTCTCAGCAGCAGCAGCAACAGTTTCGCACACGCGATCATCGGCGTCGTGAACGTTGCCAGCACGAACAGCAGCACCAACCACAACTACAACTGGCCCCACAACATACACATTGGCTTCAGGCCGACTCAGGAGTAAATTTTCATCATCCGCATCCGGCTGTTTTGGGCCTGTCACGTGCCTTATTGCCGGACATTTTGCACAGTCATTGTCCTCCGCCGTACAGCACACTTTCTGCTGCTGGTGTATCTCCGCAAGCAACAGTGCAACCGTTGCCGCTGCCCCTTTCCTCGCCAACACCGTCTAGTTTGCAACAAATGCCTGTTCCACTGATCACACCTGTCATGTCGACTGTATTGCTACCGGGTGTCAGTCCACAATTAAATAATGCACGGTTTACACCGTTACCTATCATGCAAAGGTAAGATTTACGCTACTTTTAGATACATATGTAATTAATCTGTGTGTGAAGTTCAACTTCAACTTAAACCTTTTGGTATCAACATTGACCATACCAACACTTATGCACATACCCCGTTAAACATGCAATATGGGGTTTCTAGGACAAGTGTGTAAAATTATACCAATATTGACGTACATATGTTGTACATTTGAAAATTTTAAAATAGTAATAAATGCTATTGTTGAATTTTTGGCAAATGTCAAACAGATGACATTAGCCAATACATAATTTTGATTTATTTTTTTTTTGCAGCAATTGCCGTACTGCTGCATCAGTCGAACTTTTCGAATTTGTTATTTATTATGTGTTATATAAGAAACTGAGAAAGCTATCGATAGTTTAAAGTCAACTTGTGCTACCCCAAAAAGTATGTAATACTAAAGGCCAGTTTACTCCATGATGAAATAACATAAGGTGGTCTCGTCCGAAAACTGCACTTCGTTATTGTTGTTAACATAGCACTGTTAGTGTAGATGTAACGCGGACAGCGTCTGTTATAAAACCCTACGCGGCCGTTTGCGTGCTAAACCTCTTCATTAAAGAAACAAAATTAATTCTTTCATTTGAGTAGCCCGCTCGAATATTTGCTGGCTCCGGCTCATTCTCTTTTGCGGCAAAGCATCAGGCATAAGAGTTAAAAAAAAAAAATTTTCGACACCCAACCCTATCTGTCAACAAGCAGTTAAGCACTGACAATACTGGAGAAAAAAGAGAGCGGTCTGTTAGGACGAGACCACCTTATGTTATTACATCATGGTTTACTCCAGATTTAATTTAATTTAATTTAATTTGACAGCTGACTTAATCAAACCTATGCGATCTCTATGTGAGTGTTTACTCAAAATTTAATTTAATTTAATTTAATTTAGTTTAGTTCCAAACCTGCAGGTTGCAGATTCTTAAATCTTTTCGGTGTTGGTAAGCTTGAAAATACAAAACAGCTGATTAAAAAGTGTGATGCAAAACGTTTACATATTCAAATATTCAAATGAACGAGCATAAGCTATTATTTTATTATTTTAGTTGAAAATCATGTTTGTTGTATAATAAAAAGTCAAAATACTTCAAAAAAATAATTAAAAATGAGAAGTTTGGGCTTATATAATGCCATTAGCTCAAGTAAAAATGTGTTTAAACAACCATTCAAAATGTAACGGAGGGTTAACAGCACTGCTAACATAATTTTACACGCTTTACACACTGTTTCCCTTAATTAAATATAAATTTTGAGTAAACGCATACATTTTCTTAAATTAAATTAAATTAAATTAAATCTGGAGTAAACAGGCCTTAACAGAGAGGTAACCAGAGACAGAAACTTTAACAGAAAAAACCCTGCTCTAACAGCGGCACATAGCGAGTTAAGTTGCCGTCTGCCTTTTCAAATTATTTGCCGCCTTCTTGACTTTGTTTTGATGGCAAAGTGTGCGAAGAAAAGGACTGCAATAATATGTTGCTGTTCGTTTCTTCTTGTGTTGTCAAATCCTTGACTGCTTGAGTTTGGCAATTTTATACTTTTGCTTCAATCGTCTGGCTGCTTAACTACATGGGAGGGTAGTATTGGATTTTTATTAACTTTGCGTAAATTAATGGGTTATAATAAGATACTAAAATATAATTTCCACATTAAAAGTGTGCAAGCTTATTGATAATTAGGAAGGGCATATATGAATAATAAAGAGAGTTTATTATAAGTTAATTAACTAATCCTAGAGTAAGGGTATTTTGTGTAAAAATAGTCAAAATAAATTATGTGTTATGTTTTAATTATATGTAGGTGGTCTTATTCATTTTCACTTAATATTGCCGGAAAGGGTATTTCAACATAGCGCAGTTGCTGCATCATGTTGTGCTTTTCCTATTGTAGTTGTGCTGTCGCAGAACTTGAGTTTGGTCATTTTATGTAAGCGGCTGTTAGGTTTCAGTTACTCTTTGCTTTCCGCCTTTTTTAAGACAGGGACAGTAAAAAAATGCATAAGTATTAGTATGCGTGTGATGCGTTTCATTTTGTGCTGGCATAGCTTTGCCGAGTTATTTAACCCTTTCGGAACTACTGGGAATATACGTCCCAGCAATTTTCAAACTTCTGTATTTTGATTAATTTTAAAGCTACCAATAAGGTAAAATATCCCAAATGCAGCTCTTAATGTCAATTTCACCATGTAAACAAAAATATAATCTATATATATAAATTAGTTTGTCCTGATTGTTAAGCGACCCACAGCCTAAACGAAAAGAGCTAGATGTCTGAAATTTTCCCAAAATATTCCATTCAGGTTGAAAGTGAGCACTAAGAAAGGATTTTTAATTTCGAGTGCCTCCCATACAAATCAAGGTCCTGCGTTTATCATTTTACTCATTCCACCACTCTGGCGCCTCATTGTCGCACAAGCTGTGAGTTTGAACGCGACCGAGCTTACAAAAACAAAACACATGACCCATTCCACTACTGCCGTCTGCGCACAAGCTATCGCGGCCGAGTTTACGAAAACAAAACACATGCGCTGTGTATGTGTTTCCGTTATTCTCTTTTCTTCTTTGTGCCTTTGACAATTGATTTACGACCCCAGAACCGTTTGTTGTTGTTGTAAGTGTTGTTGTTGGGATTGCAATGCTTCTTTTTGTTGGTATCATTGATTTAAAACAAATCAATTAAAATATAACTTTGTGCGCCTAGAATATGTTAAGGGGTGGTTTTATCTACATACTCGCTAATTATCGAATTCAAACAAAACTTAACACACAAATACCTATCGCCATTGTTGTTCTGATATAATTTTCAAGCTGACATTTGTAACTTTGGTTGGTGTTGCAAATGCGCGTATGTACATATGTACATACATACACATGTATGTACGTACATTTAACATTCTTTTGTACATAAATATATACATATAACAAAAAATGCAAGTGCAAATACATATATGTATATACAGTGCAAAAACAAACGCAATAACAAATATAAACTTTAAACAAGTAAGAAGGCTCTAGTCGAGAAATCCCGACTAGGACATACCCTTAACCCCATACGTAACGCGTTCAGTCATTTGTGTGTATTTACCCAGTGACCAATATGATCAAAATGACCAAATTTCAAACTGCGATATCTCCGGTGTTTCTTAACCGATTTTATTCAAATTTTTTAAAATGTTCATTATTTTACCAATTGTTTAAAACCCGGTTTTCACAATTTTGAAATTCAAGAATTTTTCGTTATCGATCACATTTGTATATCGGAAACCAAAAGTGTTATCGAAAATTTGAAGGAAACTTGATCTGCCTATGGTTAAGGAGAGCTTAAGTTTCAAGTTTGAAGTCTCTAGCTCTTATAGTCTCTGAGATCGGCGCGTTCATACAGACAGACAGACAGACAGACGGACAGACGGACAGACGGACATGGCTAGATCGACTCGGCTGTTGATGCTGATCAAGAATATATATACTTTATAGGGTCGGAGATGCTTCCTTCTGCCTGTTACATACATTTGCACAAAACCATTATACCCTTATTTACCCATTTTATGGGTTAAGGGTATAAAAAATGTAATCCACATACATCTTCTTAATATATATAAATCTCGTGTCACGATGTTTGTCTAAAAACTCCTCCTAAACCACTTAACCGATTTTAATAAAATTCGCACACCATGTGCAGTTCGATCCAACTTGAAAGATAAGGTAGTTTAAATCTCAAATTATTGTCGCAATTTTAATTTATTGCTAATTATTTGTCTGACAGTCCTAGAGCTGTGTTTTGCAAAATCTTAGTAGGCTACATTTAAAATTCAGTAGGAAAAATAATTCTATTCAACGTATAAATGAAATTATTTAGTTATCCGGCGCGCGTTGCTTCGCCAACAACTAAAAAACAAAAAAGTTTAGCTTCTGAATCAAAACAGTTTTTTTTACTGTTTAAAATCGTACATTTTTAAAATGCCTGCAAAACGCAGAGGAGCTAACCTCAACAACGCGACCAGCAATGGGAAACGACGCAAACGTGTTGAAAGAGCTCAGCAATTACCATACCAAATCGAAACAAGAAATGCAGCTCAAAGAATCAGGACTGCACAAAGTCGTGCACAAGAATCTCAAGAACAGCGTGACGAACGTCTGCAACAGAATATTACGAGACAAAAACGAAACATAGATACAGTACGACAGCTATGTCCACAGAATGCCCATTTTGGGCACTTTTGGCACTTCGTTTCACACAGACACAAGCCGAAGCAAGTCAAGCAACAGCCGAAGTTATTATTTGTTCAGTGTTACGCACACCAATGCACTGACAGCTCTCTCAGCTTGGACATAGCTGCAGTACGAGTACTAGATCGACAAAGGCAACGGATCAGCCGCTCATTAACACGTGCATCATTCGTTCGGCTTGCCTTTGAATATGCACCAGATATTAACTACTCAGCGCATTCAAAAATTGCTATCGGTGGAATGGATAAAGTATGTCAATATTGTCAGGCATTGAAATTTCGGAATGAAGCAGCCGGCATGTGCTGCGCATCAGGAAAAGTTGTACTGTCACCTCTACCCGCTCCGCCGGAGCCTTTATTATCCCTTCTTACTGGCAATTCAGATGATTCCAAATTATTTTTGCGTAAGATACGCAAATTTAATTCTTGCTTTCAAATGACGTCATTTGGGGCAACTAAAAATTATGATCGTGCATCCGATGGACGTAATTTTGAAACTACATTCAAAATTCAACATTTTCGTCTTTGTTCGTAAATAATTTCATTGTACTAAAGGGTTATAGTAGTAAAATTTTTTGCCCCGGCTATAAAATACGTAGAATCAAAACAATTCAACATTACAAATCTTTTTGACAGGAAGAAGTCTGTCGGGTCCGCCGCTGCAACGCGTGGCTGAGTTAGCTAGTATGTATATATAATGCAAAATAGTTGTATAGATATGTACATATGTACATATGTACATACATTCAATTTGTATTTGTTTTTTATATCGAGCCATTTGCGCGAAAATAATTAATCTTGAACATCTTTGTATAGTGGTAGATTTGCTTACTTGCTGCTTATCTAACTCAGACTTAACGTCGTACCACACAAACATTGTTGATATATGTCGGGACAAGGTTTTCATTATTGTTGTCCATAGTCGTTTTTAGTTGTATTTTGTAGATTTATTTGTCGTTAACGATTATTGTTTGTATCAACGTACTTCAGTGCAGTGAGTCCCTCCTCGTGGTTGCCGCAAAAGTGCCGTCTCACTTCCGCCTCTCGACCGGCCACCACCATCAGGGCCACACTCGGCGATACTTATCGAAATATCGCCACACTGCCAAGCAACACTGTCTCAAGCAACACTGTCTCAAGACAACACTACTCGCCTCAAAGGCGATAAATTCAAGAATAGTAATCGAAATTACTTTCGCTCCGACACGGCCATTCTGACGAAGACACGTCCTCGTGTGGCGTCTCAATATCAAGGATCTCTCGTGTCCCTAATCCACGTGACGCTTCTAGTTACTGAAAACCTTCGTCTCTCGTAGACGGATAACACTAATCTGGTTCAAAAACAATTCATCGTTCCTCTTGAACGGATAACCATCGTTCCACCGAACGGATAATCATCGTTCCTCTGAACGGATAACCATCGTTCATCTGAACGGATAACCATCGTTCCACTGAACGGATAACCATCGTTCCACTGAACGGATAACCATCGTTCCACTGAACGGATAACCACAATATACTTTGCTTATCAGAATAATTTATTGTTTCGTCAGACATATATCGTTTACTAAAATTTAAACTTAATTTATTAGTTTTGTAGACTAGTCCTATTCGGTCTCATTTAAATTCAATGACGAGTCGTCCTGTACACTGTCAATGTCAAACTCACTTAGAACATGACCGTCGGGAATCTTTCTAGTATTTTCGTGGCAGTATTTGTACAGTCTGTTACCTTTTAAAGACTTCAACGTATATCTGTTACCGTCTAGAACTTCAACAACTAAAAATGGTCCCTTAAACTTAGGGTCCAGTTTAGTCTGGTGCCTTTCCTCGTTTTTCAAAAGAACATAATCACCGATACTATGTCGATTAACTACAGCCTTGGTTTTATCAAAACGCTCCTTATCATAAGACGCTACCGTCTTCATATTATCACAAGCACGCGATCTGACACTATCTAAATCAACAACTGATTCCGTTTCTAAAGGAGTAACTAGGCCAAAGGGTCGAGCTTCTTTTCCTATCAACATTTTCATTTATTATCTCAATATTACTATCTTGTTTTATTACATAATTGGATATCTTAACATTTTAGTCATTTGCATATTAAGCGTTCACAATTCGCCTTTAGTTATACTCTCTATGATTTCCTTTTGATTATGAGCAAAGTCCCGTCAAGAGCGCCACACGCCATGTTCCAACTTTCGTTTTTCACTTGTGCTTGCCCAATGACGTAGATATCTCAAATCTCAAAACCATATTTCAGAATCAACAAAATATTACTTTGCCACTACAATGCATCAATTATACATTCGCCAGGTTATTTCCACTCGAATCACTTCCGCCATTCACAAAAATTTCCATATCTAACTATTGCAACTCCATTGCCACTAACCACATCATAAATGGACAATTTTTCTCACACATTATATCCTCTCACACGGATATCTGTCAAATCTCAGGCGGGTATTCCAATTCCTCCGGAACATAACCATCTGGCATCTTTCTCAAATTCTCATGGCAATATTTATATGTTCTCTTATTATGCAATGACTTCAAAATGTATCTGTCGCCTTCTAAAACTTCACTTACTAAAAGTGGTCCTCTAAACTTTGCATCCAACTTGGTCTGATGCCGCTCTTCGTTTTTGAATAGCACATAATCCCCAACTTTGTGTCTACTGACAGCTGACTTATTTTTATCGAATCTGGTTTTGTCGTAAATAGCCTGGTTATTAATGTTTTCTAATGCCCTATCTCTAATATCTGTTTTGTCGATCTCAATCTCTGTGTCGCACGGTGAAATCAAACCCAGGGGACGTGCCTCTTTGCCGATTAGCAACTCTACAGGACTTGCTTTGGTTACACTACTAACTGTGCAATTCAACGCAAGCTGTATCTCGCCAAGAGCATTCTGCCACGACCGAGGACTTGATTCAACCGCGGACAAAAGGTTTTTAAGGGTGCTTATAACGCGCTCAACTTGTCCATTCGCGCGACTTCCTCCTGTAGCTATAAGATGTAGTTTTACCTTCTGTGACGCACAAAACTCTGAAAATTTTCCACTAAGCTTTCCTGTAATGTCGATATGGACGCCTCTGCACCGTTTTGTTGGGGTTAATCAACCTAATGGTCATTTCACCAGTATTAACCTTTGTGCAAAGGATTCCATCAATAAATGCTGCAGAATAATTTTTAAGTAATTTAATCAAGTTTTCTTTATCGTTACCAAGTAACTCAGTATCAATATTAAATGAAAGAGCAGATGGCTCAGACACTGCACAAGAATTTACAGACTTTGTCTTAACAATTTCAAATTTATCGGAATTTAACAAAATTTCATATCCTTGAGTAAGGATTTCTCTACCGATTACTACATCATTGGTAAGATGCTTGTCTGATATAACATGGAATAGTATTTCTATGATATTTTTGTTAATCGAACATTTACATAATTTTTGGTGGGTGCTGTATATGCCAGCGTCGCCAATACCCCGTATTATGACAACATTATTAACGAGCTTGCCATCAAATTTATCGGCAACACTGCTTCGAATAAGCGAGCATTTCGCTCCGGAGTCAAAACAAATCGGAAAGGTCTCACCTCGGTGTGTCATAACTCCCTTTGGCTCAGACACAGAGCACTGATTACATTTTTGTCTCAGAAACCGCTCCAGATTTTGTTGCATTACCCGTGCAGCGATTTGCAAGATGTCCAAGGTGTCCACATCAGTAACAGGTTACACTCCGCAAGTCACGCTGTGGTTTATTTTCCGATCCAGAACGTTTGATTTTACAGTCTGCCAATTTGTGTCCTGTTTCCTTGCATAAGTGACACACAATTTTTGCTCTTTTACAGTCGCCAGTAGCTCCATCAGAACCTTCAAGACTGCGCTCATGTCAAATGAAAACGCCTTCAGTTCCATTTGAAGCTGGCTTCTCGTTTGTATATTGGACGAAAACACCATGCGCTGCAAACGACTGTCGAAATTTGCCATGTGCGCAAGCACAGTCGATACAGCTATCTCCTCTGTATTCATGTTTCGCCATTTTGAGGTTAGGGACGTAACCATGCGGCTTGCATATTGTGCGAGACACTCGCTAGGCTCTGGACGGCTATGCAGCAGGTTCAAGAATGAAGCTGCTACAGTTTCCTTAATTTCGAAACGCTGCAAAAACAATTCTTTGAACTGTTCCCAATTGAACCAGGATAACAGATCTGCGCAAGCCACTGTGAAGCACTGCCCTTCATACAACTGCTCAACAACACAATAAGCGCGCTTCCATCAACCGGCTGCTCATCCATAATTATGCTTGCTGTTGCACACCATTGAGTCGCATTAGCATCAGTTGCATCAGGATTAAATTTGGGTAAAACCACATGATTTTGCGGACGCGCAGACGCCTGCATAGCTTTGCACATTTCCATAAAATTTCGATTTTGCATTTCCAAAATAAAACGCCACTGCTCTGTAGACAATGCAGGAGTTGGCACTGATCCCACTTCTGATGTCGGGACAAGGTTTTCATTATTGTTGTCCATAGTCGTTTTTAGTTGTATTTTGTAGATTTATTTGTCGTTAACGATTATTGTTTGTATCAACGTACTTCAGTGCAGTGAGTCCCTCCTCGTGGTTGCCGCAAAAGTGCCGTCTCACTTCCGCCTCTCGACCGGCCACCACCATCAGGGCCACACTCGGCGATACTTATCGAAATATCGCCACACTGCCAAGCAACACTGTCTCAAGCAACACTGTCTCAAGACAACACTACTCGCCTCAAAGGCGATAAATTCAAGAATAGTAATCGAAATTACTTTCGCTCCGACATATACAATTTCGAACAAGCAAGCAAAGCACATGTATTTGTAAAGTATAGGGGTTTTGGGTATAAAAAGGCAGGCAGGAGGGGTAGGCGTGTCATTCAAATTTGTGATGCATATCTGTGGCGGATGGCACCTTCTATCTCCCTATCAAGTTTGGAGACTCTAGCGCAAAAACTGAGAAAGATATTGAGGTGGGCGGTATAAGTGGGCGTGGCATCCAATATTGCACATTTGTTACGGATGTCACTAACAATGTTTCTACCAAATTTGGTGACTCTAGAGCAAAAGCTGGGAAAGATATAGAAATTTCAGATTTTACGGGGTGGGTGGAAAAGGTGGGCGTTCCATAAAAATTTTTAATGTAGATCGGTTATGGATGTCACTTTCATGGTTTCCACCAAATTTGGTGACTCTAGCTCAAAAACCGAAAAAGATATAGAGTTTTCAGATTTTAGGAGGTGGGCGGTATACGTGGGGCGTGGCATCCAAAATTTTAATGCATATCTTTGTAAGATCTACCTTCCCATCAAATTTCGTGAGTATTGCTTTAAAACTGTGGGAAATACAGTCATTTTCGATTATAACTGAAGGGGGTCTGGGGGCGGAAGAGGTGGGCGTGGCATCCAAACTTTCGATGCAGTTTTTAAGGAATGTCATTGGCTATCTTGCCCACAAATTTGGTGACTCTAACTGCAAAAATGTGATATATATATATATGTGATTCATCGATTTGCACATCGAGGGGTATCGATTTGTTATCGAGAGAAGAAAATATTAAATATTTTGCTAATATGTTGTTAAACATTAACTAATTTATTTATCTATATACACATATATAAAAGAGTTTGTCCTAACTGATTGTTAAGAAACCCACAGCCTAAACGAAAAGAACTAGAATTTTGAAATTTTCACCAATTATTCCATTCAGGTTGAAAGTGAGCACTAAGAAAGGAATTTTATTTTGGACAACTCCTTCGCGTACCTCCTGAACACCTAAGTCCTTATTTTCCCAACTTTTGTACTAGAGCTATGCTTCAAAATTAATCAATCTGGACGAAGCTTGGTCAGGACATGAGAGCGTGTAAAATATGTGGATGCAAAATATATATAATTACTAGTAAGTGTCCCGCTTGCTTCGCTGCGCCGATAGTTTTTACAACATTTTCGCAGTAGATATAAAATAAATACGTTAGAAAATTTTTAACAACATATAAAAGCCAAGTATTCTATATTTTATTCAGTGTGCCATTTTCATATTGGCTTATTTCATTTCTAAAAGTGACTGACCATGAATAGTTATAATAACTGGGTTCCCTTGCCACCGCAGCAATATTTTTTGCCGCCGCTTCAGCCTAAGCAGTAACACCACCCCCGTAACATATTCTGGTGTGCTTTCTTTTCTAGGCGCACCAAGCTTTGTTTAAATTGATTAGTTTTAAATCAATGACACCAACAAAAAGTAGATGTGTGAGCCCAACAATAACACTTACAACAACAAAC
Source organism: Scaptomyza pallida (assembly GCA_018152965.1). NCBI lineage: Eukaryota > Metazoa > Arthropoda > Insecta > Diptera > Drosophilidae > Scaptomyza > Scaptomyza pallida. The sequence continues at coordinate 101,312 of JAECXP010000240.1, forward strand.
GGTACTTGGGTCGTAAATCAATTGTCAAAGGCACAAAGAAGAAACAAGTAAGAAGGCTCTAGTCGAGAAATCCCGACTAGGACATACCCTTAACCCGATACTTAACGCTTACAGTTACTTATGTGTATTAAATCAGTGACCAATATGACCAAACTTCAAACTGCGATATCTCCGATGTTTTTGGGCCAATTTTGATCAAATTTTTTTAAATGTTCATTATTTTATCAATAGTTTCAAACCTCATTTTCACAATTTTTAAATTCAAGATTTTTTTGTTATCAATCACAGGTGCATATCGAGAACCAGAAATGTTATCGATGATCCCAAACAAACTTGATCTGCTTATGGTTTAGGAGAGTTCAAGTTTTAAGTTTAAAGTCTCCAGCTCTAATAGTCTCTGAGATCGGCGCGTTCATACAGACAGACAGACGGACAGACAGACGGACGGACGGACGGACAGACGGACATGGCTAGATCGACTCGGCTGTTGATGCTGATCAAGAATATATATACTTTATGGGGTCGGAGATGCTTCCTTCTGTCTGTTACATACATTTGCACAAAACCATTATACCCTTATTTACCCATTTTATGGGTTAAGGGTATAAAAAAGGACAAAGGTGTTCAGGAGGTATTCGAAGGAGTTGTCCAAAATAAAATTAATTTCTTAGTGCTCACTTTTAACCTGATTGGAATATTTGGTGAAAGTTTCAGCTTGCTAGCTCTTTTCATTTAGGCTGTGGGTCTCTCAACAATCAGTCAGGACAAACTATTTTATATATATAGATTAGTGGCTAAATATTAATATATAACTAACAATCAAATGAACTGGTTTCGTTTTCAAAATGATATATTTATAACCCTTTTATTTGAATGGCATACTGCAAAAATGTCCATGCCATTAATTTCATATTGGGACAATGGGTATTTCTAGTTGTGCAGCTTATACATACATATCAGCTATAACAGCCAGCCTTTGGGTACACATTTATGCATATACACAAAGACGTGCCTGACCTGCGATACGTTTTGCGTTCACATGCAGCCAAATAAGTACACCAAAACGTAAGCAGCAAAATATCAAAACAACAAATGCGGCGGCCAGCACAGAAGTATAAACAAAAGCAGTTGTTCTGTCTTTTCTCTACCTACGACCCGTCGTCATGTTTGGGCATGGGCAAGTAAAATTTTTTTGACAGCTCTTTTTTCATCTCTGTTAGAATTACATACTCGTTGGTGCTACCCAAGGCTTAGGCAATCTTTAGTTTCAAAACTTGGGTCTGTAGCTCTTATAGTCTCTAAAATTGACGCGTCCATACAAAGGAATGTATAAATAATGCGTGAGTTTATACACTGATACCAAAGGAAGAGTAGTACAATGTTAAATAGAACCTCTAAAGCTAGAGGCTTGCAACTTTGCAAAAATCTTGGTACACCTTTTCGTCAGACAACGTGTTGAATTTAGAGCTTTACACCCTCAGGGGGCTGGGAAGTCGATATACCTTGATATGCAAATATATATCCCACATTTAAGCAGCTAGTGTCACCAAATTTGTTGTCAAGATATCTAGTGACATTTCCCAAAAATCTGCTTCAGAAGTTTGCGTACCACACCCACCTCTTTCGCCCCCTAACTCCATCCAATTGAAAACGAAAATGGCTGTATCTTCCACAGTTTTTTTTTTTCCCAAAAATCTGCTTCAGAAGTTTGCGTACCACACCCACCTCTTTCGCCCCCAAACTCCATCCAATTGAAAACGAAAATGGCTGTATCTTCCACAGTTTTTAAGCTATATCCATCAATTGGTAGAAAGGTAGACATCCGCTACAGATATGCATCAAAACTTTGGGTGCCACACCCCCAAACAACGGACCACGCCCCACTGCCTTAAAAAAGGGAGTATATGTATCTTCACCAGTTGTTCAAAAAGAGTCGCCAAATGTAGTAGGAAGTCGCTATTCCCCAAAAATCTGCATTAAATGAAAGGAATTGGATGCCACGCCTACTTATACCGCCCACCTCCTAAAATCTAAATCAATATTTGCGCTAGTCACAAAATTTAGTAGGAATATTGTTACACTGAAAAAAAAAACAAGCCAATTGGTCTCAAAACATAGCCCCAGGGTGTCAAAACTTGGATGTGTTCGGAAATTCTTAAATCGTTACCAAAAGGGTCACTTAAAGTACGTTTTATTAAGTCCAGAATTCTTAATAGTAGCCAACATTTAGCCCAATGGTATTAATGTTAACCCGTTTCTCAGGGTGACGTCGCACAGTGTACGATTTTGCCAATCTAGGGAGACTTAATTCAATAGCAGTCGTAGTTTTAAAGCTATTGACTTGAAATTTTTAGTGAATGTTTGAATATTCCCAAAGAAATTTTTGGACCAAAATATAGAGTGGGCGTGGCAGTTTAAAGGGCGTAAAATACGGAAAAACCAGAAATTTTTAATTTTTACAACACACAAATCAACATAAAGAAAAACAAAAAAAATGTTATCAAAAAAGTATCAGGTTAGTATTTTTTGTTTAGATTAGAGCCAATTAAAAAATATTTTTTAAAATTAATAATAAAAAAATTTTTTTTTTAAATTGATTACCTTTGTTATATGCTCATGATTTTGCTTGTAACTTCAAAAATATCGGCTGAAAAAATTATATTTCGGTTTTGTTTTAAAGGTAATTAATTAATTGAAAGAAAAAAGTGGTTTTAATATTTTTCAAGATTTTTTTTATTTAAATAAAAAACTACTAAAAATGTATGAACAAATTTGGCAAATATGTTTACATCGTCTAGTTGAGTCAATAAGTGAAACAAATCTTCGTGGGCACTTATCAACCTTCTTATAGTGTGATCTATAAGCGATTGTAAACCTATTTCGGCATACGATTCGGTGACAGTAATTTCTCTGGGATAGCATAAGGATTTTGACTCTTTGACGAGATCATAGCACGGATACATTCTTGGACTGACCATTTTTGTGCGCTGCCGTAAGGTTTTGTATTGGTGCACTGATAACTTGGTGTCCACCATTAACGCAAGTGCCTGATCTGCCGAAAGACGTTTTGAATTATCAGTGCATAATCTGGCTTTCTTGATGGTTGATCCCCTAGATGGAGAAGCATTTGTCAACTCACTCATTAGCCTCGCCGAATCCCTTTTTCCGCTCGACCGCAAACTCAGCTCTGTCGCTGAAATCAATTGATTCTCATCAAGTTTTCGCAGCAGATCTTTACATTTTCTTTGCTGTGTTTTTGGGAAACAATCAGAGAACGGTTTAATAGCTCTTCCGCATTGCTTTGAGGTTGAAGGCGCGACATCAATTTTATAATCGTCTTCTTTTATGGTGCCCTGCAGCCATCTTTCATTGTTGACCATAAATCTAGATTTATCTCTCCTAGATTTACTCCACCTCAACTCAAATTCATGGCACATTTTAGTTAAGTGCAATTTTAACTTTTTATAATCAATATCTTTGCCAAAAATCATCGCAGCGTGATCAAGAAGTGAGTTTAGCTTAACGGTTCTTACATTGCCTGACCACACCTCGAAAAACTCTGCGCGTGTAATTGCAGTCATTGCTAAATTGTACTTCTTTGGGCAAAATATGGGCAGAATGTTAATTATGATCCTGATTCAGGATGATTTTCTGCAAACGATGTATGTTTTGGTTGATTTGAATGTGATTGAATGTTGTTAGTTTTTTTCCATCAAAATTGGGTATTGTGAAAAATTTACTTACATTTTGGAACTTATTTCCAACAAATTATAAAAATTGTAAAGGAAACTAATAAAGAACCTATATATATCAAAAAATCAATATTGCTCCAAAAATTACTAGAAAAATCAAAATCGACAGCTCACTGTGACAAAATGATTTAATTGAAACGATTAAACTTTGTCAACTGACGGTCGTTGTCCGCTACAATCTTGCATGCATTTCAAATGCACCGGTTCAAGAACCGTTATTTCCTTTACAAAAATTTTTCGTTTTGTTTTGCGCTTGTTTTCGTAATATTTGAACATTTCTAAGTTGACTGCTAAAAGCTCATTGACCTTAAAAAACATTTTTTTTTTCAATTAAGTCCCCCTAGATTGGCAAAATCGTACACTGTGCGTCGACGTCGCACAGTGGGGCCTCTGCCGGAAAAGCGTTGCATAAATCATTTTTTTCATGAACGCGTTTGGCAATAGAAAAACATGTAATCGACAGAGAATACTTCAAAAATAATGGATTCAAAATATTTTTGAAATCGGTTAAAAATTATGGCTGCTAGAGCTTATCAAAGTTGAGAAATATTTCGTGAGTACGAATAAATGACAATTTTTACGAAAATTCGCCACTTTCAAAGTGAATATTGGGCGATATAAACAACCGATCTTCGATCTATTTTTTTTATATGAAAAGTATGTTCAATGTTAGTATTTTGTATTATAAAGTTTGAATATAACTGAAATACTTATTAAACTAGAAAAAAATACACTAAATTTTCCTTATTTTTGAACTTTCGTGGAATAGAACTCATAGGGATAAGACGGGATAAGTGTGGGACCACTTGCATGTGATAGATGAAATATATACCTTTCATATGTTTTTGGTCGCAATCTGCGGAAATCTGCGGAAATCGAGATAAATCCAAAAAACTAGGTGTACCTCGCGTTAAAAGCACGCGGCAGGTATAAGAAAGAAGAAGAGCGCATGCAAATTTGGCTGTAGCGGGTGTGTTGTTTATTTATAACATTGCTATATGTTGTATTATAAGTACTACCTGGCTATATGTACCCCCTTTATGAAATGTTGAGTTTATAATTACCGACTTGAAAAGGGTGTGAAAGGCAGGTAAATATAGTATTAGTTGATGAAAAATTGCGCAAATACAGCTAATTTTTTTGGGAATTTCGGCGTTTACCTATTTTGAATGAAAATCAATACCTCATGTTTTTTTTACCAAAAACATTGGAAAAGGGCTATACCAATTTTTCTTTTTTACCTAACTAACCCAAAATATATGGTATATAGTGCAAAAAATTGCACTTGATTGCGACAGTTGTATTTTAACTTCATAAGATAAAGCACTACAAGCAATTTCCCGGCTGAATAGTATTTTTCAATATAATTCACTAACTTTTTATTAAAAAGCGGAATAATGAATTTAAAAAATTCTACGATTGAAACCTACTGTTTTTCACACCAAGAGTGGAAAAACAATCACGATTAACTTTCAATTTTTTCTGACAATGATTGATGGAAAAGTCTTTAATGAAATTACAAACACCTCCTCAACTTCAAGGTGTCCTATTTGTAAAAAAAAAAAAACTCAAAAGGACTTTTACAACTTAGACGACTCAACGAGTGACAAGAACTGCTACGAATATGGAATTTCTCCCTTGCATTGCAGAATAAAGTGTATGGAATCTATTCTGAAGCTAGCCTACATACTTCCAGGAGAAACAGCAACGGATAATACACCTCGTGAGGATATACAGAGTAAAAAGGAATTATACAAGCTGAGTTCTCTCGGAAGTTGGGATTGAAAGTTGACTGCCCAAAGCATGGATACGGAAATACGAATGACGGAAATACTTCGAGGCGATTTTTTTTAAATGATAAAATGACATGTTTGATAACAGGTGTTAATCATGAGATCATCAAAAGGTTGGCTGTAATCCTAAATGTTATAAATTGCAAGGAAATGATAAAAGGTGCAAAATTTGGCGAATACACATCACAAACAGCTCAACTTTTGACTGATTTGTATCCTCAGAAAAAAACGTACCCCCACGGTACATAGGATTTTGGCTCATGGAGAGGACTTAATAGAGTATCAATGCTTACCAATTGGGAAGCTTTCTAAAGAAGCACAGGAATGTAAAAACAAGGACTACAAAAGGTTCAGATACACAAATACGTGCAAAATTTCTCGGGCTCGACAAAATGAAGACCTTTTTAACATGCTGGCAGCCTCATCGGATCCACTTCTTGCATCGCTTAGACATGTGCGATCACGAAAGGATATGGAAGGAAGCAACTATAGTTTCGAAATGTTAAGTTTATTAGATATAAACATTAATGTTAATGATCATTTTGTTGAAAATCAGTCATCAATAGCAAATATTTAAAATTAACCTCAAAAAATCGGCAAAAATACAAATTTAAATGTAATGTATTTTAGTTTGAAAATCGAATTAAAACAACTAAAAATGGTAAATAGTTATTGAAATCATTAAAAATTTTCAGTTATAATTGAAAGAAAAAATGTTTATTTGAATTTTACAGGCAAAATATGCTCAAAAATATTTCTTGACTTTGACCTTGAATATTTAAGCAACACGGATACCTAGACCTCTCAACGAACACTCATTTTTAAGCTTGAGAAGTTTTCTATCAAATGCTTTTTTGAAATCGCTTCATTAGTTTTGAAGTTATGATTTTTGCAATGTAAAATGAGCAAAGGCCCCACTGTGCGTCGCTGCCACCTTGTTAAATACGCCTTGCTGCCGACCACTGCTCTAATGAGAGACATTCCGTTACTTCGCATATACGAGAGAGCGATCCCGTTACTTTGCATATACATTTCATGTTTGCGAGAGAGCGAGCATTGATTCACGGATTCATAAATAAGAATTTTTTACTATAGTTAAGCCCAATTCACACTATAGCTTGTGAAATAGTCCATTTGACTTCTTTTAGCATCAATGTACTTCATTATAGCCCGTTATCCCGAAATCCGTTCTTAAAATGTAATCCCGCATTCGAGATTACTTTAACACCAACTGGCTACTTTTTTTTTTCTGTGTAGCAACATCCGTTACAGATCTGCATCACCACGCCTACCTATACCAGCCACCTCCTCAAATCTAAAATACCTATAGATTTCTCAGTTTTTGAGTTTAAGTCACCAAATTTGGTGGGGGAATAAAGGTACTATCCGACGCACATCTGTATAACAAATTAATATGTCAAGCGGTTGCGGTTGCGTCCGACTGCAACGATTTAACTTGTTGACCTAACTGATTGCGTGGAAAACATTGTATGTTGCATCGTGGTAAAAGTGTAAAATAGCAAACCCCTCCAAAAACTATTAGTACAAAGTAAATGATGCACTTGTTGTAAGTTTGCTACAGTGAAAGTGTTAAGTAACAATAATAAATTGACAAGTGTTGCAAAAGTCGCAAATAATCCGCACGATTTTCTGGTATTTTTCTTTGGGTAATTTAGTGATTTGGGTGTTTAATCAAAACAAACAGCGGTCAATTGCTTTTCCGCCAACATATCGACTTTGGTACAGCTCGCACGAATGGCAATTGCATAATAGAAAATAACATCCCAAATTGCGTTCAGAATGTTCATTTACATTGATTTTAGTAAGGCATTTGATTCTGTTAATCATTCACTTTTGCTTCATAAATTAAATATTATTGGGCTTCCAACTAACCTTCTTTCATGGCTTTCTGAGTACTTGTGAGGCCGTACACAAAAAGTTGTCTTTAAATCATCTGCCTCTAAACCTTAATTAATGATCTTTTATTAATGATCTTCCTGCGGTTACATCTAACTTGCATGTGTACATGTTTGCTGATGACGGAAAATTATGTTGATCCTAAAATGAACGTTTTTTCAGACCCTTTCTACAGTCTGACCTTAGTATTCACTACTCTATCGCGTTTTAAAAATGAAGGAGTTGGGCATTATTCTTGACCCAAAATTAAAGTTTGATTCTCATATATCGTACATGGTTAATAAATCCATCCATGTCGTTGGTTTCAACAAGCGGTGGTCGAAAGAGTTTAACGATCCCAACACTATTAAAACACTTTATACATCCCTAGTGCGACCCATCCTTGAATATTGAATCAGGATAGAATTGAATCTGTTCAGAAGAAATTTCTTTTATTTGCATTTATTAGTTGTGACTAGGTTCCCGAAGTTGATTTGCATTCGTATTCAAGTAGACTTCTATTAATAACCCTTCCTTTTCTTTTAAACCATAATATTATGCATGGAGTGTTATTTGTTACTAATCTGCTTAATGGTGAAATCGACTCACCCATTCTGTTAAGTCGAATAAACTTATCTGTCCCTATTAGATCTTCACGTAACTTTGTACCAATTAACCTTGATTGATGATCTACCAACTATCTAATGCATTAACCGTTTCGAGTAGTTTGCGCAGACTACAATAAGATGTTTTCACTTGTTTCCTTCGAGGCCTCCATTCCCATGCTAAAAAGATCCATACTGCTTTACCTTTCTAGTCATAGTCACTAATTACTAATCTTATGATCTGATTGGGTTTTTCTGGGTTTTTCCCAATCCTTGCAACAAATGTTCGGTCATTAAATTTTTTGTTGAATTCCCCAGAATATTTTAATTTTTTAAACTTTTTCATTTCATTTCATTTTGCTTACTGATTTAAATTTAAATTTTATTCATTAATCTTAAACATTTTTGTAGCTTAAGCTCTTTTTTTTAATTTGATTTAATTTTAATTTTATGTCGACTGCTATTAGTTGACAATAAACAAATAAATAATTTAGTGGTGCATTTACTTCGAACTTATTTCATGAACTTTGTAAAAATCAAGGTATTCAGCATTTAATGATCGCTTCAGGTGTCCCACGAGATAACGGCCAAGTTGAACGCATGCACAATATCGTGAAACCTTTGCTTTCGAAGATGCATCAAGGAGATACTGGTACTTGGTAAACGCACTTAGGCAAGGTTCAGAAGATTAAAAACAAATAAGATCCGCGAAGCAATAAAGTTTCACCTGTTAAAATTTTAACGTGTCTTGAAATGCGTATACAAAATGACCCAAAATTAAATGAGCTACTGCAGAGTTACTGGTAAAGAAGAGCTCGTGAAAACGTTGACAGCATACACAAGAAAAACCGGACTTATTTTGATTAAAAACGAATAGTTGACAAAAAACTGAGTGTGATCTACAACTTTCAGATTTTAGGAGGTAGGCTGTATAGGTGGGCGTGGCATTAAGTTTTTTCCGTTTAATGTAGACCTTTGGTGGCTGGCGACCTCTGACTCCCTACATAATTTTTTTGTGTGTATGTCTGTACGACTGTTGCATTAAAAACTGGCGAAGATACAAGTGGCGGATGTCAGCATCTACCTTCCAACCAAACTGGCGGCTTGAGCTTTAAAACTGTAGAAGATGCAGACATTTTTGTTAATTTCAATAGTGGCTGAGTTCAGCCAACTTGCCAAAAAATTTGGTGACACTTATTGCGTAAATGTGGGATTTAAATGTATTTGTTTTATCAACTTGTACCTCGAGGTGTATCGAATTTCAGGGCTCTAGCCAGACACCATGCCGGATATTACACAAAACCAATATACATCTGAACTTCGGTATCTTAGTTAAACGGTCCCAATTGACGCAATTGCAATTAAGTCTACAAATAACTATCTAACGGGCTATGCAGATGTAGACCAGATGTACCTGGACCTCCATGAGGCTATGTACCAGACGTACCAACCTAAGGAAGACCGAGCCTACAGATGTGTTATTAAAGAACTGCACTACACCACCCCAACCACTGAAATCACCAATGCACTGAAACAGCTGGGCCACACTGTTCGAGGCATCAAGAATTCCGTCAGCAAAACAGACAGTAAACCTATGTCGATCTTCTTTTGCAATCTGGAACGTGCAAAGAATAATCCTGACGCCTTTAAAATCAACCGTCTCTGCAGGACCATTGTCACTATTAAACCGCCTAAGAAGTTCGACGATCTCATACAATGCTACCGCTGCCAAGGTTTCGGCCACACCCAACGCTACTGCCGTCTTCCTCACACCTGTGTCAAATGCGGATCAAACCACAGCACTCAAGAGTGTACAAAGGCCCGGAATGTCTCTGCCAAGTGTGCCCACTGCGGAGGTGATCATGCAGCGTCATACAAGGGCTGTAAAGTATACCAAAAGGCCAAGGAGCGGCACGGTCCCAAGCCTAGGCCCATCCCTCCAGTAGCAGCTCAGAGTCAACATCAGGCTTACACCAAAGTAAGTGGAAACTTAAGTTATGCCAGTGCCCTAATCGGGAATAACAACAACAACAGCAACACTGGGCCAACTGAAACCGTGACCAGCAACCAAGATAGCCAATACAACTCCATGTTTAACTGAATGGAAGCCATGATGGAGCAGATGATGAATCAATTTTCTTTGCTCACAAATCTCCTTACCTCTCTCACCCAGATCATCAGCAAGGTATGCAAATAAATCTTTGCATAACCCTCTGGAATGCCAACGGCCTGTGTAGAAGAAGGGCGGAAGTTGAGCAATACTTTAAAACACACCTCATCGATGTTCTCCTTGTCGCCGAAACCCACTTCAACCAGAAAAGCTTCTTTAGAATTAATGGATATGAGCTCGTCCACGCCAACCATCCTAATGGAAGAGCTCGAGGCGGAGCAGCCGTTCTGGTGAAAAGTGGGTTGAAGTTTTCAGAGACAATGTGCAAGCATACAATTATGTAGCCCAACAGGGGTCTTGGTATTGGCAGCCGCGTATATTCCCCTATGCAATGCAGTCTCAACTAACCTATTTAAGCAAATACTGGATCGACTTGGGTATAGGTTCCTAATTGGTGGGGACTTTAACGCCAAACACACATAGTGGGGCTCAAGGCTGAACAATCCCAAAGGCAGAAACCTTTATACATGTGTGCGTGAAAGCAATTTGGACTGCCACACATCAGGAGAGCCCACTTACTGGCCAACTGATTTGATCAAGCTGCCAGATCTACTCGACTTTGCCCCATCAAAAACCATCGATCCTAGGAGGGTTGAAACGAGAAGCTGCCTTGACTTATACTCCGATCACAGCGCGGTCCATATCCTCATTAATGTCCCAACAGCCACCAAGTCCACGAGGCCAAGAATGTTCACGAAGCACACCAACATCAGCCGATACCGCTCCCAGTTGGAGAAGCATGTGTGCACCGATCGGGAGCTCAACTCGAGAGAGGATGTTGACGAGGTGGTTGAGTACCTGACAAGGGTAATTCATGAAGCTGTTAGCATTGCCACGCCAGTAAGGAGGTCAGCGCCAAACACTCCCAGCAGGGACAAATTTCTTTGGTCGAGGGCCGTGGCTGAAAAAGTTGCGGAGAAGCGGTGGCTCAGAAGAGTGTGGCATGTCAGCCGGAACCCCCGGGACAAAACAGCACTCAACAGAGCGGTTAAGGAGCTGAAGGAGATGCTCGAATGTCTGAAAAGGCAAAGTTTGGATAATTTCATAGAGAAGGCTGAACCAGGTGATCCATACCACAACATTTGGAACTCCACCAGGTCCCCAAAGCGTCCGGCAAAAAGGATAGCCCCGGTGAAAAATGCAGCAGGCACATGGTGTAGATCCGACAAAGACAAGGCGAGTGCCTTTGCTGATCATCTTTACAACACCTTTACACCGTTTGACATCTGCTCTGATAGGGAGAAGAATGACACAGAAGCATTCCTGAAAGTACCGTGCCAACTGGATCTGCCCATCCCTGAGGTGGGCTTCGATGAGGTGCTGGATGAGGTTGCCCGTCTTCAGAACACAAAATCTCCTGGCGATGATGTCATCGGTACACCCGCGGTGAAGGCGCTACCGGCAAACTGCATCACCCTGCTGGCACAAATCGTCATCTCGTGCTTAAGAATAGGGCACTTCCCAACACAATGGAAATGCGCTGAAAAAACTTTAATTCCGAAGCCCGGCAAACCAGACAGCGAACCTGCGTTCTATCGCCCGATCAGCCTTCTGACAATAATGTCCAAAATTTTTGAGAGATTATTTTTGCGAAGATTACTGTCAATTATGGAAGACAACAGTTCGCTGCCAGACCACCAATTCGGGTTTAGACGCTGCCATGGAACTCCCGAACAGTGCCATCGTTTAGTAGAAAGAATCCTCCAGGCACAGGAGAGTAAGCAATATTGTTCAGCGGTCCTACTGGACGTTAAACTGGCTTTCGACAGAGTCTGGCACACTGGCCTATTGTTTAAATTAAACAAGCAAGAAGGCTCTAGTCGAGAAATCCCGACTAGGACATACCCTTAACCCGATACTTAACGCTTACAGTAACTTATGTGTATTAACTTCGTGACCAATATGAATAAACTTCAAACTGCGATATCTCCGGTGTTTCTGAACCGATGTAGATCAAATTTTTTAAATGTTCATTATTTTATCCGTAGTTTCAAACCCCTTTTTCACAATTTTAAAATTCAAGATTTTTTTGTTATCGATCCCATGTGTATATCGGAAACCAGAAATATAATAAAATTTAAAGCAAACTTGATCTTCTCGTAATATAGGAGAGTTTAAGTTTCAAGTTTGAAGTCTCTAGCTCTAATAGTCTCTGAGATCTGCGCGTTCATACGGACAGACAGACAGACGGACAGACGGACATGGCTAGATCGACTCGGCTGTTGATGCTGATCAAGAATATATATACTTTATGGGGTCGGAGATGCTTCCTTCTGCCTGTTACATACATTTGCACAAAACCATTATACCCTTATTTACCCATTTTATGGGTTAAGGGTATAAAAAGGAACTCCCTGCTCCCTACTATCTTTTATTAAAATCGTACCTGCACCGCAGAAACTTTTATGTGCGATGCGGAGATGAAGATTCGGACATAATGGAGGTCAGAGCGGGAATACCCCAAGGTAGTGTGCTGGGCCCTGTCCTTAACACTCTATACACGGCGGACCTACCGGTCATCAGGGACCACAGACTCTTGGTGGCCACATACGCAGATAACACTGCATTCCTGGCAGTCGCTTACAGACAGACGGCGTCCCTCATAATTCAAAAACAGCTAGACGCATTTGGAAAATTTCTGACCAGGTGGAACATTGTGGTGAACGCTGACAAGTCCGCCCACGCCACATTTGCCAACAAAAGAGGCAACTGTCCACCGGTCAGCCTTAACCAAATTGTGATACCCCACAGCGACACTGTGAAATACCTGGGGCTCACCCTCGACCGTCGGCTCACCTGGCGCCCCCACATTCTGTCGAAGAAAGCACAAATTGGCCACAAACTTCGGCAAATTTACTGGCTAATTGGAGAACACTCGAAGCTAAAGTTGAGAAACAAGTTACTCCTATACAAGTCCATAGTTAAGCCAGTATGGACTTATAGCATACAACTCTGGGGTACCGCCTTTAAAATTGTCAAAAATGAAATATTTCAAATGGTCAAGGCATACCAGATAATTTAATGATTGTCCCTGTAAGGACAGATTTTAAATAAAAAAAAAACAGAAAAAAAAAATTTCGATAAATGTTCATAATTCAACATTCCTAGTAACGAGTTCATCTTGTGTTATCCCAGCGGCCGAGAGCTACTGTCACAGCAATCCCAATTGAAAATGGTACAATGTATGCCACACCCTATTCAGCACCGAAGCTTGCATAACTTAACTTCCCACCGCGAAACAACATAACCCAGGGTATGTTTGAATGAGTGGTAGTCAGACTGGGAACCTATTTTATCGTCGACATCAATGCTACATTCACTTGCTAGGGATCTAGCACCAATGGTACAGCCCTTTTTCAACCACATTTGAAGCAGTCGGGAGTTTTTTACACAGATACACTTCCACACTAAAAATTTTGATGCGTGACAGGATAACTTTAGCGTTTTTTTACACAAAGAAATTTTTGTTTACACGACCAACATAAATAGTTAAACAAGTAAAAATGTTGCAATCGGATGCAACCGACTGCGATATACTCTGATAGCAGTTTTAAAATCTGTGTTAAGGATTCTTCGTGCAAACAGCAATAAACGGGTATCAAAAGGCACATGGGGTAGGCGTGACATCTACAAAAAATTTGTAATACTGATCTTTGGCGGATGCCACCTACCATCCCCATCCCAATTGTGCATGGTAGCTCTAGCCAAAAAAATATACGAAAGATATGAAGGTTTCCGATTTCAAAATGTATGCGGTATAGGCTGGCGTGGCATCCAAAAATTATGATGATTTGTTACAGACAATTTTTTGACTTTAGCTATTTAAATTAAAGTTGTATTTGAATTCAGAACTAAGTTACGTTAAGTTAAGTTACCTTAAGTTGAGAGCAAACGCTTAAATTGAGAATTATAAATTAGATTTAGTCAGCTGACTCTTACGTTAAGTTACGTTAAGTTAAGTTGAGAGTAAACAGCCCTTAAAAACTTCTAGAAAAACTACACAGCCAGGGAATAGATGCTATCGGGTATGCAGATGACTTGGCCATTGTAGTCACAGGGAAGTTCGGAAACACCGTCACCGAACTGATGCAAAGGGCACTCAATTGCCGTTCACCAAACGGTACATCAATGACATCGGCCTCCTTGTCATTGGTGGGTCTCCCGTAGAGCTCTCCAGTTCTAGACAAGCGACTTAACTGGAACTCGCACCTTAATAAAACGATTACCAAGGCTTCGCATGCCTTATGGGCATGTCGTAGACTTTCTGGTAAATCGTGGGGCCTTGACTCCAAATCCATCCTGTGGCTTTACTGCATGATGGTCAGCCCTATCGTGTCCTATGCTGCTCTTGTGTGGTGACCCAAACTGCAGCAGGTCACGGCCATTCAGAAGTGTAGCAAGCTACAGCGGCTTGTGTGTGTATCTCTGACGGGAGCTTTACGCACATGCCCAACTACGGCTATGGAGAAAATTATTGGATTGATTCCTCTACACATCCACATACAAGAAGGTGCCGCTAAAAGTCTTCTTAGGATCAAACTCACATCTGGGGTACTGACTAATGATGCGGGTCATGTTAGTATTTTGAATTATGTTTCTGGCTTAGAGGTCTGCAACCGAACAGATCTCATGACCACGAAGCTCTATTTTGGGGCGAAATTCAGGACTCTCATTCCAGACCGTAGGGCATGGGAGAATGGCAACCCTTGTAATGACCCCAGGGGCCTGCAGTGGTTCACTGATGGGTCTAAAACTGAGCAAGGGGTGGGTGCGGGGATCTTTGGACCTAACACCAGAGTCTCGATTGCACTGGGTAAATGGCCCAGCGTCTTTCAATCAGAGATTCATGCCATTGAGGCCTGCTCTAAACTTATCGTAGACAAGAGGATGAGAGGGGCTAATATATATATCTTTTCAGACAGTCAAGCGGCGATCAAAGCTCTATCCTCTTGGAGAATTAGCTCCAAACTTGTCGCGGACTGCTGGACTAGCCTCCAGCAACTCTCCACCGGGAACAAGGTAACTTTGTGTTGGGTTCCAGGTCATGCCGGAATTACCGGCAATGAAAACGCGGACGAGCTGGCTAGAGCCAGCTCAGCGGCTCCTTTACTTGGCCCAGAGCCTTTTTGTGGCTTGGGGTGGGCCGCTGCCAAAGAAAGAATAGAAGGATGGGTAGAGGGAGTTAGATCCAGGTATTGGATATCCAGTCCAGGATGTCATAAAGCTAAAGAGCTGATACATCCACTAGTAGGAAGGAATACTGCTGGGTGTTCCAGGATGGACCTAAGATTATTGGTAGCCTACCTCACCGGCCACCATGTCTTAAAATACCATCTTCATAAAATGCGTCTGTCTCCTGACATAGAGTGTAGGCTCTGTAAGGAGGATTCACATTCTCTGTGAATGTCCAGCCGTCATTTGGTCTAGAAGGAGGCATCTGCATAGCGAGTTTCTGATAGCTATGCAGATAAGAAAAGCCTCGACAGGAGGTCTGCTAGCCTTCATAAGGGAGGCTAGCAGCTCTTGTCTGAATAGGGAGTCTTATGGGCACAGAAGATCGTTCTGTCGCAGTGCCTCCATCTCTGTCGGGAGATCTTCCCCAATATATTTATTTACTTTAAACAGTCCTTAACACTAAAAATCAGGCAATTTCGAAAGGCTATCACTTTTAAGCTTAAAATTTGCCTGTGTTAAAATCAGATGTAAAACTGGTGGACAACTTCCCATTAAAAGAATCCTTCAATATTTTGTAGCGGCACTCAACCTGACTTTTGCAACCTCTTTTCTTGTAGGGGGAACCTGTGCGACTCGGAAAAATACTGTAACTATAAAAGAATGAGAAAACGGACACCTAAAGTGATGAGGGCCTTAAGAATACAAACAAGCAATGACGTGAAACGCTATCATCGCAAGAAAAGTGATTTTCCAATATATACCTGCTTGTTGCCCTTGTTGTATTGGGATCTTAGTTAAAAACTATGATACCTTTGGTATCAAAGTATTAAAAATAAACAGATTTTTACAATGGTTTTGAACATGAAGAAAATATTGATACCTGAAAAAACTTATTTTCCTTTTAAAAATATTATAAAATATAATAATATATTATATTATATATTTAGTTTTCATTTGTCCATACTCCGGGTACACTTTCTAATCCGTTTTACCTACCCTATTGTTTAATTTTCAAAGAAGGTAAAGTAAGTTTAACGTAAGTTTCTACTTGGTTGTTATTTTTCCAATTAAATGGGTAAAATATGGGTATAATGATTTTGTGGAAATGTTTGTAACAGACAGAAGAAAGCATCTCCGAACATATAAGCATATAAACCCAATAACGCTAAAATTTTTAAAATTGTAAAAACAAGGTTTTAAACAATGAGTGAAAATTTTATCAAAATTGTTTAAGAAACACCGGAGATACCGCAGTTTGAAGTTTGGTTGTTTTAGTTAATCTATATATATAAAAATAAGTGGCAGTTTTCGTTGTTCATTAAAAATCGCAAGAAGGAGCTCACCTATTGAAACCAATTTTGTAGGCATTGTTCGGACTACTTAGTAGATGGTTTGTGTGAAGTTCGACCCAAATCGGTATACCAGTTCTTCATTTATCTCATATTTTATAATGAGTTCAATAAATGGAAACAAATTTTGAAAATAGAAAACAGGGATTTTGCTGTCAAATTTAAAATTTTTTCAGTGTTGAAAGTAAACAATATTTTTTTCTGTTGTCATTTTATTTTGTACGTGCTGCGATAGCTATTGTGCGTGTACTTTTCAAAAAATATTTTTGCGGTGTTTCATATAGTTAAAAAAAAACGTTAATTTTAAGCTCTTGAAGTTTTTTTTTTCTGAGACAAAGAAAAAATGCCAAGATCCAAGCGAGCAAATATAGGGCGCCGAACGCGTGAAGCAAATTATGTGGCTATACGAAGACAAAATCAGACGGAATATGAACGCACGCAAGCAAATGCATCGCAGCGTGAGCGAAATGAACGAAATAGATCGGTTAACACTGTACCTGCACAGAGTCTTGCACGGCAATCACGAGTAGGTACAAATTATCGTGAAGGGAGAGTTCCGTTTCGCCTTCGCGATCAAATGGAATATGCTGGCTTTCAATACGATCCTGACTGCGACTACAGCCTGCATGGTGACATTGGAGCAATGAGTATTATCTGTACGCATTGCAATGCAGCGAAGTTTCGAGGAGAAACAGCTGGCATGTGCTGCTCCAATGGCAAAGTGAAACTGCCAGCATTGGAGCCGCCACCCGATCCATTACATTCTTTGATCACTGGAGAATCGCCGACGTCTAAGCATTTCTTGAAGAATATTCAAGCATACAATTCATGATTTCAAATGACTTCTTTTGGTGCAACAAAAATCATTAGAGATGAACTTATGCCGACGTTCAAGGTTCAGGGACAAATATACCATCGAGCAGGCTTGCTCTTACCATTAGCCGATGCTGACTATAAATTTTTGCAAATATATTTTATCGGTAATGGAATTGACCAACTGAATCAACGGTGTACAATTGGGACCGGCACAAGGAGAGAAATCGTACTGAATTTGCAAAGATTATCGTTATCGGCTGTGATGAAAGTTCTGTTTTTTTCTGTTTTTTTTTGTTTTACAAAAGGATATACTGCTAAATATTACAAATTCGTGGTATAACGTGTCTTCCAAAGTTAATTGGCACATCAAAGAACAAAACAATTCAAATAAAAGTGCAAAATAAACAAACTTAGTTTTACTTTTTTTGCGCGGGAGCAAAGAAAACAAGTTGTCACAAACTGTTATAAAAAGCTCACACATACGAACAACAGAAAGAACTTGGCGTACAAGTCACAAAAAAATCACTCAAAATACAAGGCGTACAAGGCCCAAAAAACACTCAAAAAATCACTCAAAATAAAAAACAAAAAATCATGTTACCCGTTCCGAAGCGACAACGCGAGAGCTCCACTGGCGAGCTTAAAGCTAGCAAGGCCTTTGAAGGAGCTGCGATCCTGCAGCTCATAAATAAACGCTTCGACGAGCAAGCAAATATGATCGCGACGAAGGTGGGTGAGTGCGAGGGTCGCATTCTTGCAGCACTTAATGCAAGGCTGGACGGCATGGGTGCGGTTCTTGAGAACCTCAAACAGCGTGTCCAAAAACTGGAGGAAGATGCTGCCAAGCCGTCGCTGCTTGAGGAGAAGATGTTTACCTTGGAGGCCAAGCTAAGTGCCCAAGCCAATGCTAGCGTGGCCACGGAGCTAAGGCTACACGGTGTGCCGCGAGAAGAGGGGGAGCAACTGCGGACAATATTTAATAAACTTTGTTTCTCTCTGGGAGTCACCCCGGTGCCGAGACCACGCGACATATTTAGGGTCATACAATCTGCTGGGTCGATTGCTGACCCCACGATTTTAATCCGTTTTGATAATACGCACGATAAAATAGCTTTAATGCGAGCTGCCAGTACGTACAGGCGCACAAATAATCAGCCACTCTGCCTACAGCTGGTGGGTATTGAAACACGCGGTATAGTACCAATATATATAAGCGAACAGCTCAGCAAAGAAAATTACAAAATATTCAAAGAGGCGATAAAGATGAAGAAACAAAAACAACTGACTGCTGTTTTCTGCCGACGCTCTCTTGTGCATGTAAAGCTAACGGAGAGTGGAGAGATCTTTTGCATAGAGAGCGCACAGCAGCTTTCTCAACTGCGCACTCAAAGCTCGCGCGCTCAAAGCTCACAGTCGGAAGCAGATGACCTTTTTCATACATAGCTTCTGTTTAAAAATTGTCGTATGTAAGTTAGTTCTCTTAAATAATATCTGTAATTTTAATCTCTTAATCTTATCTTTAAGCTTTCACGTGTGTTCGTTATTTTTGTCTTTATTTCAAAACAGCTTAGATGTGCTTATGGTAGGGCATTTTATTTGTAATCTTAAATGGCATCTAATATGAATGCATCCAGATCGAACAGCCAAGCCATGATTAGGGTATTAAGTAAACTGAAATCTGGCCTCAAAATATGTCATTTAAATGGTCAGAGTTTATGCAAGAAGATGGAAGAGTTTCGTTTTATGTTTGTAAATTTAAATGTAGACATTGTGTGTGTATCTGAAACGTGGTTTGTCCCTGAATTACATGATTCGTCTGTTGTCTGTCCTGGGTATAATGTATATCGTTCGGATCGTGTTCGTCATGCAGGGGGAGTTGCAATATTTATCACAAATAGACTGAAATGTAAAGTTATAAGTAGGCAACCAGTTGATAGTCCAATAGAGTACATCTTTTTAGAAATAACAAACTCTCTCTGTGATAAAAAAATGCTCATTGGCTGTATCTACAGACCAAACAAACACATTGACTACTCAAGCTTGATAGACTTTCTTACGAATATAACTCTTACGTACACTGACATCATACTAGTAGGTGACATGAACAGCGACGTACTCAGGGAACAGCATCTGACTGATGAAATGCAGTCTCTCGGCTTATGCGTAGTGAATTCGACGGTGCCAACGCACTTCAAGCGCACCACAAGTACGCTACTAGATTTAATATTCGTAAATAAAAAGGACAATATATTACTGTATGACCAATTATCTGTACCGGCGTTTTCAAAACATGACCTTATTTTTCTGACGTATGATATGCATCCTTTGTATACACAAGACATAGTTACTTTTAGAGACTTTAAGCATATGAATAGAAACGGACTAATTGAGGCATGCTGCGATTGCGACTGGGATAGCATATACCTGAACCCTACTGTTGACACCCAATTAACATTACTTCAACGTAACATTGACTTCCTCTACAACAAATCTCTACCACATAAGACAAAGTTCGCAAAACCCATTATAAAGTCATGGTTTAATAATGCGGTTGAAAGAGCAATCGAACAGAGAGACCAGGCTTACGAAAAATGGAAAAGATATAGGACGGACTACTTCTATCGACTTTTCAAAATTTCCAGGCGAAACGCAAATAATACAATTAAAAATGCTAAGCGTACCTTCTTTAGTAGTAAGTTCAATAATGCAATAACAACCAAAGATACCTGGACAACATTAAATAATATGGGTGTTGGTAAAAATAAAAAATCTGTGATATTATGTGATGACGTCAATGTTGATGCACTCAACAATAAATTTGTTAATCTGAATGTTCCTTTAACTGTGAGTAACCAAAATGTAAATTATGTGCCGTTAAGTAACTGTAGAAATTGTTTTGAATTTGTATGCGTTAATGAGTGTGATGTCCTGCATGCAATTCTTAAAATCAAATCAAACGCTATAGGTTTAGACAACATATGCCCAAAATTCTTAAAACTACTTCTGCCATACATACTCAGACACCTAACGTATGTTATTAATACCGCAATAATGTCATCTACTTTCCCTGAGCAGTGGAAACAAGCCAAAATAATACCTATACCAAAGCAAAACAGAGAGTATAGGCCAATTGCTATACTGCCCTTCTTATCAAAAGTGCTCGAAAAACTTATGGCTGGACAAATAAACAACTTTCTAAGTAGTAACAAACTTTTAAATAACAACCAATCTGGTTTCAGGGAAAATATGAGTTGTACAACTGCAATTTTAAAGGTAGTTGAGGACATTCGGGCAAAAATGGATAACAGTGAAGTAACGCTGCTAGCACTTTTAGACTTTAGCAAAGCATTTGACACGGTAAATCACGAAATTCTCTTGACAAAGCTGAACAAAATGTACCTTTTCACGCAAACTGCTATCAAGCTTATGTCCTCCTATCTAAAAAATAGGAGGCAAGCTGTCGTTATTCAGAATATGACCTCAAGCTTTTTGTTAGTACCTCGTGGTGTCCCGCAGGGATCTATTCTAGGACCACTTCTGTTCTCGATGTATATTAATGATTTGCCGAGTGCCCTGTCTAACTGTAACGTTCATATGTATGCAGATGATGTTCAAATGTATATTAGTCGTCCTATTGAAGAAATAAATGAGTGTATTGATTCGTGCAATGTTGACCTGTTACGTGTTAGTGTGTGGGCCAAGGAAAATGGTTTGTGCATTAACCCGTCCAAGTCTAAATGTTTAGTTATATACAAAAAGTACCTGAATACGGACAATGTAAGAAAACTTACCATAGACAATAAGTCAATTGATTTTGTCGACAAGGCAGTAAATCTCGGGGTAACTTTTAATAAAACTCTGGCTTGGAATGACCAGGTAAATAAAGCTGTGGGTAAAACGTATGGAGTCCTGCGGCAACTTTACCCAACACAACAATATTTACCAGTCAAAACAAGAACTATGATCGCAAAAACTCTACTTATTCCCTCCCTGTTTTATGGTATTGAAATCTTTGGTAAATGCGATGCAGCTAGCCTACACAAACTCCAAGTCACATTTAACAATATTGCACGTTATGTGTATGGATTACATAGAAGAGATCATATAACTGTTTTTGCAAAGAAGCTTTTTGACCTTGATTTTGTGTCGTTAATTAATTATAAAATACTTGTTTTTGTCCACAAACTAATATTCAAAAAAAACCTGACTATTTATTTGATATGTTAAAGTTAGCTTCCTCGCAAAGAGTGAATAATCTTATATGTTTACGAACTAAACTGGCCTGCTCAAATAGGCAATTTTATGTCTTTGCTGTTCGACTCTGGAACCAATTACCACCTAATCTAAAAACCACCAAAAGCACATCTATGTTTAGTATTAAGTTGCAAGAGCACTTAAGCAGATAATTTGAAAAATATGTTTAAATTTAAAAATAACGAAAACCAAAAATCTAAAGCAATGTTAGTTATAAGTAAAATGTTAAGAAGATAATCACTGTAATAGAGATAAGTGTAGGATAGTATTCACTAATTGACTTTAAATTAATTTCCAAAACATTGTGACTAGTGCTTTAAACTAAAAGTAGAATTACTTGTAGCGCTAGGAATTTTTCCATATAATAAATAAATAAATAAAATAAAGGGAACGAAATATCAGATTTCTCCATGAACAAAATGAATTGATTCGATTGTTCAAAATCAAAAACTATCAACGCCATGATTACTTAAGTGAACGCGCATTATTGTCACCAAAAAATATACACGTCTCCGAAATCAATTTTGCCATTCTGAAAAAACTGCCAGGAGAAGCTACAATATATACATCGATTGATAGCGTTTTAAACCAAGATGAAGCAATTAATTATCCAACTGAATTCTTGAATTCTTTGGATCCCCCCGTACTGCCACCGCATCGTTTAGTCATGAAAGTCGGTTCACCCATTATACTTCTTCAAAATCTGAAGCCACCGACATTGTGTAATGGCAAAAGACTTTCAGTAAAAAAATTGTGGCCAAATTTGATTGAAGCAACCATACTAAATGGAAAGGCAGCAGGAGAAGTTGTACCCTTACCACGCATTCCAATGATACCAACGGACATGCCGTTTGAATTTAAGCGCTTGCAGTTCCCAGTACGTCTTGCCTTTGCGATGACCATCAACAAATTGCAAGGGCAAACGTTTCGAGTGTGTGGCGTCAATTTGGAAGAACCGTGCTTCTCCCACGGCCAATTTTACGTCGCATGCTCGAGAGTGGGAACACCAAGGAGTTTATTCATTTACGCGCAAGGTGAAAAAACAAAAAATGTAGTTTACCAAAATGTTTTATAAGATACAGTTTTAGAAAAATAAGTAAAACACAAACTAAAAAAAGTTCGGGCTTATGGTATATCCTAGTCGGGATTTCTCGACTAGAGGCTTTTTACTCGTACTTGTTTTCTTTATGTGAAATGAGCTTACAAAATAAATTAATCCGATTTTGCAAAATGCAAAATTTACATTTCAATCATCATTTACAAAAAATTTTTATTTTTCTTCTTTCACAGAAATCCTTCGGAACGGTGCGGTAAAGGCTGCTGTGGCTATTGTCTTGCTGGACCTACCCTGCGTGCTTTATTTGCTGTTATCGCTCTGGGAGGTGTGGCTTGCGCACTTGGCGGTGCATCACTTTACGCCACAGGGCTGTCGGGCCCACCAAATTCACACCTTGCAGCAGCGCTTTTAATGATTGGTAAGTGCGTATGATTATAATTGGTAGTGTACCTTTGTAAAAGTGAATTATTTTGCAAAAACAATTTATGCCTTAATAACAATAGTTATGCCGATGGATTGATATGCTTATAATTAGTTTATTTTTAAGTGCAGAAGACTTCATTTAATAATAAACGAAACGAATCGAAATCGAAGAACAAAACAAACAAAAATAACAAGTAAGGCTCTAGTCGAGGAATCCCGACTAGGACATACCCTTAACCCCATACGTAACGCGTACAGTCATTTGAGTGTATTTACCATGTGACCAATATGACCAAAATGACAAAATTTCAAACTGCGATATCTCCGGTGTTTCTTAACCGATTTTGATCAAATTTTTTCAAATGTTTATTATTTTATCAATTACTAGTAAGTGACCCGCTTGCTTCGCTGCGCCAATAGTTTTTCAAAATTTTAATATATATAAAATAAATTAGTTAATGTTAAACAACATATTAGCAAAATATTTAATATTCTCTTTTCACGCTACCATTGAGGTTAAGAATCAGACGCGTCATTTTACTTTGATACCAAAGGTGTCATATTATATGGGGCTTATGCAATGTCCGTCAAGGTGTCTGTCCGTCCGTCCGTCCGCCCGTCCGTTTGAGCGCAACTTTTTTCAAAGCTAGAACTTTGCAACGTTGCGAACATCTTGGTCAATACCTTCGTCAGAAAAAGTGTTAAATTTGGCTCTACGACCTTAGGGGCCTGAGAAATCGATAACAAATCGATACCCCTCGATGTGCAAATCGATGAAACATATATATGTCCCACATTTTAGAAGCTATAGTCACCAAATTAAGGGGCAAGATAGCCGATGGCATTCCTCAAAAAACTACATAAAAAGTTTGGATGCCACGCCCACCACTTCCGCCCACAGCCCTCCTTCAGTTATAATCGAAAATGACTGTATTTCCCACAGTTTAAAAGCTATACTCACAAAATTTGATGGGAAGGTAGATGCTGAAGTCTTACAAAGATATGCATTAAAACGCCACGCCCCCACTGATACCGCCCGCCTTCTAAAATCCGAAAACTCTATATCTTTTTCAGTTTTTGGGCTAGAGTCACCAAATTTGGTAGAAAC
Source organism: Scaptomyza pallida (assembly GCA_018152965.1). Lineage (NCBI taxonomy): Eukaryota > Metazoa > Arthropoda > Insecta > Diptera > Drosophilidae > Scaptomyza > Scaptomyza pallida. The sequence continues at coordinate 125,710 of JAECXP010000240.1, forward strand.
ATTGTTAGTGACATACGTAACCCCGATCTACATCAAAGTTTTATACGCTACGCCCACCTTTTCCACCCAACTCGTAAAATCTGAAACTTCATTATCTTTCTCAGTTTTTGCGCTCGAGCCTCCAAACTTGATAGGAAGATAGAAGGTGCCATCCGCCACTGATATGCATCACAAATTTGAATGTCACGCCTACCCCTTCTGCCGGCCTTTTATTCACAAACCTCCATACGTTACAAATACATACAAACTTACATATGTGCTTTGCTTGGTTGTTCGAAATTGTATATCAACAATGTTTGTGTGGTACGATGTTACGTCTGAGTTAGATAAGCAGCAAGTAAGCAAATCTACCACTATACAAAGATGTTCAAGATTAAATATTTTCGCACAAAGGGCTCGCTATAAAAAGAAAACACAAATTGAATGTATGTACATATGTACATATCTATACAACTTTTTTGCATTAAATAAACATACATATTTATGCAGATTACATTTTCTTAAGTTTCTATTTGTTAGTGCGTTTGTTTTTGAACTGTATATACATATATATTTGCACTTGCATTTTTTGTTATATTTATGTATGTACAAAAGAATGTTAAATGTACGTACATACATGTGCATTTGCAACACCAACTAAAGTTACAAATGTCAGTTTGAAAATAATATCAAAACAACAATGGCAATAGATATTTGTGTGTTAAGTTTTGTTTGATAATTAGCAAGTATGTAGATAAGACCACTCGCGTAACATATTCTGGTGTACAAAACCAAGTTATGTTTTAATTGATTAGTTTTAAATCAATGATACCAACAAAAAGAAGCAACAACAACACTTACAACAACAACAAACGCTGCTGGGGTCGTAAATCAATTGTCATTGGCACAAAGAAGAAAAGAAAAAAACTCATTTCTTTTGATTTTGTCAACTCGTATATATGTATATTAGCTTGCTGGCAAGTTCACGCACCTAAAGGTTACTGCATTGGCTACATTGGTTTGCAAATAATAAAATGTGTGGCATACTTTTAGGAAGTAGGATATGCACGCTCCATAACATTAGTGTATGGGAGGTGCCCCAAGGAGTTGTCGGATTGGGTTAAAATTTTGCATCCATAATTTTTTTACACCCTTCTATGTCCTGACAAAGTTTCGTAACAATTAAATAATTTTAAAGCATAGCTCTAGTACAAAAGTTGGGAAAAAAAGGACTTAAGTGCTCAGGAGGTACTCGAAGGAGTAGTCCAAATTAAAAATCCTTTCTTAGTGCTCACTTTCAACCTGAATGGAATATAATGTCAAAATTTCAGCCTTCTAGCTCTTATCGTTTAGGCTGTGGGTCTCTCAACAATCAGTCAGTCAGTCAGTCAGTTAGGACAAACTATTTTATATATATAGATTAGCTTGCTACAGATACAACAATGTGTGCGTGCATTAACCAATATATGCACTTGCATTTTTGTTAATACATATGTATGTAGGTATTATACAATTAAAAGGCACGTACATACATGTGTAAGTATGTACATGCGTGCGTTAGCAACACCAACTAAAGTAACAAATGTCAGTTTGAAAATAATATCAAAACAACAATGGCAATAGGTATTTGTGTGTTAAGTTTTGTTTGATAATTAGCAAGTATGTAGGTAAAACCAATCGCGTAACATATTCTAATGTAAAAAAACAAATTATGTTTTAATTGATTTGTTTTAAATCAATGATACCAACAAAAAGAAGCAACAACAACACTTACTAACAACAACAACAACAAATGCTACTTAATTCGAAAAACAATTGTCAAAGGCACAAAGAAGAAAAGAGAATAACGGAAAGAGACAAAAAGTGGAAGGGGTCATTTTTTTATTTTTTTGTTTGAAACCTCGGCGGCGTTGAAACTCACAGCTTGTGCGACAATGAGGCGCCAGATGTTGGAATGAGGTAAAGTGATTAATGCAATTAATTGAGTTGTTCAAAATTTAATCCAAATTAAAAATCCTTTCTTAGTGCTCACTTTCAACCTGAATGGAATATAATGTCAAAATTTCAGCCTTCTAGCTCTTATCGTTTAGGCTGTGGGTCTCTCAACAATCAGTCAGTCAGTCAGTCAGTTAGGACAAACTATTTTATATATATAGATTAGCTTGCTGGCAAGTTCACGCACCTAAAGGTTACTGCATTGGCTACATTGGTTTGCAAATAATAAAATGTGTGGCATACTTTTAGGAAGTCGGATATGCACGCTCCATAACATTAGTGTATGGGAGGTGCCCCAAGGAGTTGTCGGATTGGGTTAAAATTTTGCATCCATAATTTTTTTACACCCTTCTATGTCCTGACAAAGTTTCGTAACAATTAAATAATTTTAAAGCATAGCTCTAGTACAAAAGTTGGGAAAAAAAGGACTTAAGTGCTCAGGAGGTACTCGAAGGAGTAGTCCAAATTCAAAATCCTTTCTTAGTGCTCACTTTCAACCTAATTGGAATATTTGGTGAAAATTTCAGCCTTCTAGCTCTTTTCGTTTAGGCTGTGGGCCTCTCAACAATCAGTCAGTCAGTCAGTCAGTCAGTCAGTCAGTCAGGACAAACTATTTTATATATATAGACTAGTAAGTGACCCGCTTGCTTCGCTGCGCCAATAGTTTTTCAAAATTTTAATATATATAAAATAAATTAGTTAATGTTAAACAACATATTAGCAAAATATTTAATATTCTCTTTTCACGCTACCATTGAGGTTAAGAATCAGACGCGTCATTTTACTTTGATACCAAAGGTGTCATATTATATGGGGCTTATGCAATGTCCGTCAAGGTGTCTGTCCGTCCGTCCGTCCGCCCGTCCGTTTGAGCGCAACTTTTTCAAAGCTAGAACTTTGCAACGTTGCGAACATCTTGGTCAATACCTTCGTCAGAAAAAGTGTTAAATTTGGCTCTACGACCTTAGGGGCCTGAGAAATCGATAACAAATCGATACCCCTCGATGTGCAAATCGATGAAACATATATATGTCCCACATTTTAGAAGCTATAGTCACCAAATTAAGGGGCAAGATAGCCGATGGCATTCCTCAAAAAACTACATAAAAAGTTTGGATGCCACGCCCACCACTTCCGCCCACAGCCCTCCTTCAGTTATAATCGAAAATGACTGTATTTCCCACAGTTTAAAAGCTATACTCACAAAATTTGATGGGAAGGTAGATGCTGAAGTCTTACAAAGATATGCATTAAAACGCCACGCCCCCACTGATACCGCCCGCCTTCTAAAATCCGAAAACTCTATATCTTTTTCAGTTTTTGGGCTAGAGTCACCAAATTTGGTAGAAACATTGTTAGTGACATACGTAACCCCGATCTACATCAAAGTTTTATACGCTACGCCCACCTTTTCCACCCAACTCGTAAAATCTGAAACTTCATTATCTTTCTCAGTTTTTGCGCTCGAGCCTCCAAACTTGATAGGAAGATAGAAGGTGCCATCCGCCACTGATATGCATCACAAATTTGAATGTCACGCCTACCCCTTCTGCCGGCCTTTTATTCACAAACCTCCATACGTTACAAATACATACAAACTTACATATGTGCTTTGCTTGGTTGTTCGAAATTGTATATCAACAATGTTTGTGTGGTACGATGTTACGTCTGAGTTAGATAAGCAGCAAGTAAGCAAATCTACCACTATACAAAGATGTTCAAGATTAAATATTTTCGCACAAAGGGCTCGCTATAAAAAGAAAACACAAATTGAATGTATGTACATATGTACATATCTATACAACTTTTTTGCATTAAATAAACATACATATTTATGCAGATTACATTTTCTTAAGTTTCTATTTGTTAGTGCGTTTGTTTTTGAACTGTATATACATATATATTTGCACTTGCATTTTTTGTTATATTTATGTATGTACAAAAGAATGTTAAATGTACGTACATACATGTGCATTTGCAACACCAACTAAAGTTACAAATGTCAGTTTGAAAATAATATCAAAACAACAATGGCAATAGATATTTGTGTGTTAAGTTTTGTTTGATAATTAGCAAGTATGTAGATAAGACCACTCGCGTAACATATTCTGGTGTACAAAACCAAGTTATGTTTTAATTGATTAGTTTTAAATCAATGATACCAACAAAAAGAAGCAACAACAACACTTACAACAACAACAAACGCTGCTGGGGTCGTAAATCAATTGTCATTGGCACAAAGAAGAAAAGAAAAAAACTCATTTCTTTTGATTTTGTCAACTCGTATATATGTATATTAGCTTGCTGGCAAGTTCACGCACCTAAAGGTTACTGCATTGGCTACATTGGTTTGCAAATAATAAAATGTGTGGCATACTTTTAGGAAGTAGGATATGCACGCTCCATAACATTAGTGTATGGGAGGTGCCCCAAGGAGTTGTCGGATTGGGTTAAAATTTTGCATCCATAATTTTTTTACACCCTTCTATGTCCTGACAAAGTTTCGTAACAATTAAATAATTTTAAAGCATAGCTCTAGTACAAAAGTTGGGAAAAAAAGGACTTAAGTGCTCAGGAGGTACTCGAAGGAGTAGTCCAAATTAAAAATCCTTTCTTAGTGCTCACTTTCAACCTGAATGGAATATAATGTCAAAATTTCAGCCTTCTAGCTCTTATCGTTTAGGCTGTGGGTCTCTCAACAATCAGTCAGTCAGTCAGTCAGTTAGGACAAACTATTTTATATATATAGATTAGCTTGCTACAGATACAACAATGTGTGCGTGCATTAACCAATATATGCACTTGCATTTTTGTTAATACATATGTATGTAGGTATTATACAATAAAAGGCACGTACATACATGTGTAAGTATGTACATGCGTGCGTTAGCAACACCAACTAAAGTAACAAATGTCAGTTTGAAAATAATATCAAAACAACAATGGCAATAGGTATTTGTGTGTTAAGTTTTGTTTGATAATTAGCAAGTATGTAGGTAAAACCAATCGCGTAACATATTATAATGTAAAAAAACAAATTATGTTTTAATTGATTTGTTTTAAATCAATGATACCAACAAAAAGAAGCAACAACAACACTTACTAACAACAACAACAACAAATGCTACTTAATTCGAAAAACAATTGTCATGGGCACAAAGAAGAAAAGAAAAAAACTCATTTGTTTTGATTTTATCAACTCGTATATATGTATATTAGCTTGCTACAGATACAACAATGTGTGCGTGCATTAACCAATATATGCACTTGCATTTTTGTTAATACATATGTATGTAGGTATTATACAATTAAAAGGCACGTACATACATGTGTAAGTATGTACATGCGTGCGTTAGCAACACCAACTAAAGTAACAAATGTCAGTTTGAAAATAATATCAAAACAACAATGGCAATAGGTATTTGTGTGTTAAGTTTTGTTTGATAATTAGCAAGTATGTAGGTAAAACCAATCGCGTAACATATTCTAATGTAAAAAAACAAATTATGTTTTAATTGATTTGTTTTAAATCAATGATACCAACAAAAAGAAGCAACAACAACACTTACTAACAACAACAACAACAAATGCTACTTAATTCGAAAAACAATTGTCAAAGGCACAAAGAAGAAAAGAGAATAACGGAAAGAGACAAAAAGTGGAAGGGGTCATTTTTTTATTTTTTTTTGTTTGAAACCTCGGCGGCGTTGAAACTCACAGCTTGTGCGACAATGAGGCGCCAGATGTTGGAATGAGGTAAAGTGATTAATGCAATTAATTGAGTTGTTCAAAATTTAATCCAAATTAAAAATCCTTTCTTAGTGCTCACTTTCAACCTGAATGGAATATAATGTCAAAATTTCAGCCTTCTAGCTCTTATCGTTTAGGCTGTGGGTCTCTCAACAATCAGTCAGTCAGTCAGTCAGTTAGGACAAACTATTTTATATATATAGACTAGTAAGTGACCCGCTTGCTTCGCTGCGCCAATAGTTTTTCAAAATTTTAATATATATAAAATAAATTAGTTAATGTTAAACAACATATTAGCAAAATATTTAATATTCTCTTTTCACGCTACCATTGAGGTTAAGAATCAGACGCGTCATTTTACTTTGATACCAAAGGTGTCATATTATATGGGGCTTATGCAATGTCCGTCAAGGTGTCTGTCCGTCCGTCCGTCCGCCCGTCCGTTTGAGCGCAACTTTTTCAAAGCTAGAACTTTGCAACGTTGCGAACATCTTGGTCAATACCTTCGTCAGAAAAAGTGTTAAATTTGGCTCTACGACCTTAGGGGCCTGAGAAATCGATAACAAATCGATACCCCTCGATGTGCAAATCGATGAAACATATATATGTCCCACATTTTAGAAGCTATAGTCACCAAATTAAGGGGCAAGATAGCCGATGGCATTCCTCAAAAAACTACATAAAAAGTTTGGATGCCACGCCCACCACTTCCGCCCACAGCCCTCCTTCAGTTATAATCGAAAATGACTGTATTTCCCACAGTTTAAAAGCTATACTCACAAAATTTGATGGGAAGGTAGATGCTGAAGTCTTACAAAGATATGCATTAAAACGCCACGCCCCCACTGATACCGCCCGCCTTCTAAAATCCGAAAACTCTATATCTTTTTCAGTTTTTGGGCTAGAGTCACCAAATTTGGTAGAAACATTGTTAGTGACATACGTAACCCCGATCTACATCAAAGTTTTATACGCTACGCCCACCTTTTCCACCCAACTCGTAAAATCTGAAACTTCATTATCTTTCTCAGTTTTTGCGCTCGAGCCTCCAAACTTGATAGGAAGATAGAAGGTGCCATCCGCCACTGATATGCATCACAAATTTGAATGTCACGCCTACCCCTTCTGCCGGCCTTTTATTCACAAACCTCCATACGTTACAAATACATACAAACTTACATATGTGCTTTGCTTGGTTGTTCGAAATTGTATATCAACAATGTTTGTGTGGTACGATGTTACGTCTGAGTTAGATAAGCAGCAAGTAAGCAAATCTACCACTATACAAAGATGTTCAAGATTAAATATTTTCGCACAAAGGGCTCGCTATAAAAAGAAAACACAAATTGAATGTATGTACATATGTACATATCTATACAACTTTTTTGCATTAAATAAACATACATATTTATGCAGATTACATTTTCTTAAGTTTCTATTTGTTAGTGCGTTTGTTTTTGAACTGTATATACATATATATTTGCACTTGCATTTTTTGTTATATTTATGTATGTACAAAAGAATGTTAAATGTACGTACATACATGTGCATTTGCAACACCAACTAAAGTTACAAATGTCAGTTTGAAAATAATATCAAAACAACAATGGCAATAGATATTTGTGTGTTAAGTTTTGTTTGATAATTAGCAAGTATGTAGATAAGACCACTCGCGTAACATATTCTGGTGTACAAAACCAAGTTATGTTTTAATTGATTAGTTTTAAATCAATGATACCAACAAAAAGAAGCAACAACAACACTTACAACAACAACAAACGCTGCTGGGGTCGTAAATCAATTGTCATTGGCACAAAGAAGAAAAGAAAAAACTCATTTCTTTTGATTTTGTCAACTCGTATATATGTATATTAGCTTGCTGGCAAGTTCACGCACCTAAAGGTTACTGCATTGGCTACATTGGTTTGCAAATAATAAAATGTGTGGCATACTTTTAGGAAGTAGGATATGCACGCTCCATAACATTAGTGTATGGGAGGTGCCCCAAGGAGTTGTCGGATTGGGTTAAAATTTTGCATCCATAATTTTTTTACACCCTTCTATGTCCTGACAAAGTTTCGTAACAATTAAATAATTTTAAAGCATAGCTCTAGTACAAAAGTTGGGAAAAAAGGACTTAAGTGCTCAGGAGGTACTCGAAGGAGTAGTCCAAATTAAAAATCCTTTCTTAGTGCTCACTTTCAACCTGAATGGAATATAATGTCAAAATTTCAGCCTTCTAGCTCTTATCGTTTAGGCTGTGGGTCTCTCAACAATCAGTCAGTCAGTCAGTCAGTCAGTCAGGACAAACTATTTTATATATATAGATTAGCTTGCTGGCAAGTTCACGCACCTAAAGGTTACTGCATTGGCTACATTGGTTTGCAAATAATAAAATGTGTGGCATACTTTTAGGAAGTCGGATATGCACGCTCCATAACATTAGTGTATGGGAGGTGCCCCAAGGAGTTGTCGGATTGGGTTAAAATTTTGCATCCATAATTTTTTTACACCCTTCTATGTCCTGACAAAGTTTCGTAACAATTAAATAATTTTAAAGCATAGCTCTAGTACAAAAGTTGGGAAAAAAAGGACTTAAGTGCTCAGGAGGTACTCGAAGGAGTAGTCCAAATTCAAAATCCTTTCTTAGTGCTCACTTTCAACCTAATTGGAATATTTGGTGAAAATTTCAGCCTTCTAGCTCTTTTCGTTTAGGCTGTGGGCCTCTCAACAATCAGTCAGTCAGTCAGTCAGTCAGTCAGTCAGTCAGGACAAACTATTTTATATATATAGATTAGCTTGCTGGCAAGTTCACGCACCTAAAGGTTACTGCATTGGCTACATTGGTTTGCAAATAATAAAATGTGTGGCATACTTTTAGGAAGTAGGATATGCACGCTCCATAACATTAGTGTATGGGAGGTGCCCCAAGGAGTTGTCGGATTGGGTTAAAATTTTGCATCCATAATTTTTTTACACCCTTCTATGTCCTGACAAAGTTTCGTAACAATTAAATAATTTTAAAGCATAGCTCTAGTACAAAAGTTGGGAAAAAAAGGACTTAAGTGCTCAGGAGGTACTCGAAGGAGTAGTCCAAATTAAAAATCCTTTCTTAGTGCTCACTTTCAACCTGAATGGAATATAATGTCAAAATTTCAGCCTTCTAGCTCTTATCGTTTAGGCTGTGGGTCTCTCAACAATCAGTCAGTCAGTCAGTCAGTTAGGACAAACTATTTTATATATATAGATTAGCTTGCTACAGATACAACAATGTGTGCGTGCATTAACCAATATATGCACTTGCATTTTTGTTAATACATATGTATGTAGGTATTATACAATAAAAAGGCACGTACATACATGTGTAAGTATGTACATGCGTGCGTTAGCAACACCAACTAAAGTAACAAATGTCAGTTTGAAAATAATATCAAAACAACAATGGCAATAGGTATTTGTGTGTTAAGTTTTGTTTGATAATTAGCAAGTATGTAGGTAAAACCAATCGCGTAACATATTATAATGTAAAAAAACAAATTATGTTTTAATTGATTTGTTTTAAATCAATGATACCAACAAAAAGAAGCAACAACAACACTTACTAACAACAACAACAACAAATGCTACTTAATTCGAAAAACAATTGTCATGGGCACAAAGAAGAAAAGAAAAAAACTCATTTGTTTTGATTTTATCAACTCGTATATATGTATATTAGCTTGCTACAGATACAACAATGTGTGCGTGCATTAACCAATATATGCACTTGCATTTTTGTTAATACATATGTATGTAGGTATTATACAATTAAAAGGCACGTACATACATGTGTAAGTATGTACATGCGTGCGTTAGCAACACCAACTAAAGTAACAAATGTCAGTTTGAAAATAATATCAAAACAACAATGGCAATAGGTATTTGTGTGTTAAGTTTTGTTTGATAATTAGCAAGTATGTAGGTAAAACCAATCGCGTAACATATTCTAATGTAAAAAAACAAATTATGTTTTAATTGATTTGTTTTAAATCAATGATACCAACAAAAAGAAGCAACAACAACACTTACTAACAACAACAACAACAAATGCTACTTAATTCGAAAAACAATTGTCAAAGGCACAAAGAAGAAAAGAGAATAACGGAAAGAGACAAAAAGTGGAAGGGGTCATTTTTTTATTTTTTTTGTTTGAAACCTCGGCGGCGTTGAAACTCACAGCTTGTGCGACAATGAGGCGCCAGATGTTGGAATGAGGTAAAGTGATTAATGCAATTAATTGAGTTGTTCAAAATTTAATCCAAATTAAAAATCCTTTCTTAGTGCTCACTTTCAACCTGAATGGAATATAATGTCAAAATTTCAGCCTTCTAGCTCTTATCGTTTAGGCTGTGGGTCTCTCAACAATCAGTCAGTCAGTCAGTCAGTTAGGACAAACTATTTTATATATATAGATTAGCTTGCTGGCAAGTTCACGCACCTAAAGGTTACTGCATTGGCTACATTGGTTTGCAAATAATAAAATGTGTGGCATACTTTTAGGAAGTCGGATATGCACGCTCCATAACATTAGTGTATGGGAGGTGCCCCAAGGAGTTGTCGGATTGGGTTAAAATTTTGCATCCATAATTTTTTTACACCCTTCTATGTCCTGACAAAGTTTCGTAACAATTAAATAATTTTAAAGCATAGCTCTAGTACAAAAGTTGGGAAAAAAAGGACTTAAGTGCTCAGGAGGTACTCGAAGGAGTAGTCCAAATTCAAAATCCTTTCTTAGTGCTCACTTTCAACCTAATTGGAATATTTGGTGAAAATTTCAGCCTTCTAGCTCTTTTCGTTTAGGCTGTGGGCCTCTCAACAATCAGTCAGTCAGTCAGTCAGTCAGTCAGTCAGTCAGGACAAACTATTTTATATATATAGATTAGCTTGCTGGCAAGTTCACGCACCTAAAGGTTACTGCATTGGCTACATTGGTTTGCAAATAATAAAATGTGTGGCATACTTTTAGGAAGTAGGATATGCACGCTCCATAACATTAGTGTATGGGAGGTGCCCCAAGGAGTTGTCGGATTGGGTTAAAATTTTGCATCCATAATTTTTTTACACCCTTCTATGTCCTGACAAAGTTTCGTAACAATTAAATAATTTTAAAGCATAGCTCTAGTACAAAAGTTGGGAAAAAAAGGACTTAAGTGCTCAGGAGGTACTCGAAGGAGTAGTCCAAATTAAAAATCCTTTCTTAGTGCTCACTTTCAACCTGAATGGAATATAATGTCAAAATTTCAGCCTTCTAGCTCTTATCGTTTAGGCTGTGGGTCTCTCAACAATCAGTCAGTCAGTCAGTCAGTTAGGACAAACTATTTTATATATATAGATTAGCTTGCTACAGATACAACAATGTGTGCGTGCATTAACCAATATATGCACTTGCATTTTTGTTAATACATATGTATGTAGGTATTATACAATAAAAAGGCACGTACATACATGTGTAAGTATGTACATGCGTGCGTTAGCAACACCAACTAAAGTAACAAATGTCAGTTTGAAAATAATATCAAAACAACAATGGCAATAGGTATTTGTGTGTTAAGTTTTGTTTGATAATTAGCAAGTATGTAGGTAAAACCAATCGCGTAACATATTATAATGTAAAAAAACAAATTATGTTTTAATTGATTTGTTTTAAATCAATGATACCAACAAAAAGAAGCAACAACAACACTTACTAACAACAACAACAACAAATGCTACTTAATTCGAAAAACAATTGTCATGGGCACAAAGAAGAAAAAAAAAAACTCATTTGTTTTGATTTTATCAACTCGTATATATATAGATTAGCTTGCTACAGATACAACAATGTGTGCGTGCATTAACCAATATATGCACTTGCATTTTTGTTAATACATATGTATGTAGGTATTATACAATTAAAAGGCACGTACATACATGTGTAAGTATGTACATGCGTGCGTTAGCAACACCAACTAAAGTAACAAATGTCAGTTTGAAAATAATATCAAAACAACAATGGCAATAGGTATTTGTGTGTTAAGTTTTGTTTGATAATTAGCAAGTATGTAGGTAAAACCAATCGCGTAACATATTCTAATGTAAAAAAACAAATTATGTTTTAATTGATTTGTTTTAAATCAATGATACCAACAAAAAGAAGCAACAACAACACTTACTAACAACAACAACAACAAATGCTACTTAATTCGAAAAACAATTGTCAAAGGCACAAAGAAGAAAAGAGAATAACGGAAAGAGACAAAAAGTGGAAGGGGTCATTTTTTTATTTTTTTTTTGTTTGAAACCTCGGCGGCGTTGAAACTCACAGCTTGTGCGACAATGAGGCGCCAGATGTTGGAATGAGGTAAAGTGATTAATGCAATTAATTGAGTTGTTCAAAATTTAATCCAAATTAAAAATCCTTTCTTAGTGCTCACTTTCAACCTGAATGGAATATAATGTCAAAATTTCAGCCTTCTAGCTCTTATCGTTTAGGCTGTGGGTCTCTCAACAATCAGTCAGTCAGTCAGTCAGTTAGGACAAACTATTTTATATATATAGATTAGCTTGCTGGCAAGTTCACGCACCTAAAGGTTACTGCATTGGCTACATTGGTTTGCAAATAATAAAATGTGTGGCATACTTTTAGGAAGTAGGATATGCACGCTCCATAACATTAGTGTATGGGAGGTGCCCCAAGGAGTTGTCGGATTGGGTTAAAATTTTGCATCCATAATTTTTTTACACCCTTCTATGTCCTGACAAAGTTTCGTAACAATTAAATAATTTTAAAGCATAGCTCTAGTACAAAAGTTGGGAAAAAAAGGACTTAAGTGCTCAGGAGGTACTCGAAGGAGTAGTCCAAATTAAAAATCCTTTCTTAGTGCTCACTTTCAACCTGAATGGAATATAATGTCAAAATTTCAGCCTTCTAGCTCTTATCGTTTAGGCTGTGGGTCTCTCAACAATCAGTCAGTCAGTCAGTCAGTTAGGACAAACTATTTTATATATATAGATTAGCTTGCTACAGATACAACAATGTGTGCGTGCATTAACCAATATATGCACTTGCATTTTTGTTAATACATATGTATGTAGGTATTATAACAATAAAAGGCACGTACATACATGTGTAAGTATGTACATGCGTGCGTTAGCAACACCAACTAAAGTAACAAATGTCAGTTTGAAAATAATATCAAAACAACAATGGCAATAGGTATTTGTGTGTTAAGTTTTGTTTGATAATTAGCAAGTATGTAGGTAAAACCAATCGCGTAACATATTATAATGTAAAAAAACAAATTATGTTTTAATTGATTTGTTTTAAATCAATGATACCAACAAAAAGAAGCAACAACAACACTTACTAACAACAACAACAACAAATGCTACTTAATTCGAAAAACAATTGTCATGGGCACAAAGAAGAAAAGAAAAAAAAACTCATTTGTTTTGATTTTATCAACTCGTATATATATAGATTAGCTTGCTACAGATACAACAATGTGTGCGTGCATTAACCAATATATGCACTTGCATTTTTGTTAATACATATGTATGTAGGTATTATACAATTAAAAGGCACGTACATACATGTGTAAGTATGTACATGCGTGCGTTAGCAACACCAACTAAAGTAACAAATGTCAGTTTGAAAATAATATCAAAACAACAATGGCAATAGGTATTTGTGTGTTAAGTTTTGTTTGATAATTAGCAAGTATGTAGGTAAAACCAATCGCGTAACATATTCTAATGTAAAAAAACAAATTATGTTTTAATTGATTTGTTTTAAATCAATGATACCAACAAAAAGAAGCAACAACAACACTTACTAACAACAACAACAACAAATGCTACTTAATTCGAAAAACAATTGTCAAAGGCACAAAGAAGAAAAGAGAATAACGGAAAGAGACAAAAAGTGGAAGGGGTCATTTTTTTATTTTTTTTGTTTGAAACCTCGGCGGCGTTGAAACTCACAGCTTGTGCGACAATGAGGCGCCAGATGTTGGAATGAGGTAAAGTGATTAATGCAATTAATTGAGTTGTTCAAAATTTAATCCAAATTAAAAATCCTTTCTTAGTGCTCACTTTCAACCTGAATGGAATATAATGTCAAAATTTCAGCCTTCTAGCTCTTATCGTTTAGGCTGTGGGTCTCTCAACAATCAGTCAGTCAGTCAGTCAGTTAGGACAAACTATTTTATATATATAGACTAGCTGTTACCCGGTGCACTTCGCTACACCTTTATCGATTTAAACTCTTAATGGTTTTTAGTTTGTGTTTTACTTATTTTTCTAAAACTGTAACTTATATTTGCAAAAATGTATAGTCAGCATCGGCAAATGGTAAGAGCGAGCCTGCTCGATGGTATATTTGTCCCTGAACCTTGAACGGCGGCATAAATTCATCTCTAAAGATTTTTGTTGCACCAAAAGAAGTCATTTGAAAGCATGAATTGTATGCTTGAATATTCTTCAAGAAATGCTTAGTGATCAAGGAATGTAATGGATCGGGTGGCGGTTCCAATGCTGGCAGTTTCACTTTGCCATTGGAGCAGCACATGCCAGCTGTTTCTCCTCGAAACTTCGCTGCATTGCAATGCGTACAAATAATATTCATTGCTCCAATGTCACCATGCAGACTGTAGTCGCAGTCAGGATCGTATTGAAAGCCAACATATTCCATTTGATCGTGAAGGCGAAGCGGAACTCTGCCTTCACGATAATTTGTACCTACTCGTGATCGCCGTGCAAGACTCTGTGCAGGTACAGTGTTAACCGAGGTTTTTTTGGCTCTTTGTGCTCCTTGTGCTTCTTGACCGGCACCGGGATGGGTAGCGGCACCTTCTTTATGATTGTCTTTGTATGCACGTGCGTGTGATGCTTCACCGGCACATGAATCCGTATCCTGCAAATTGCGTATACGATTGTCAATAAGAGAATGTAAATGTGTATGTGAATGGGAATAAAAATGGATATGATGTGGGACTTGGGTTATGGTTATGGGTGGACATGCTGCTTGAGGCGTGACCGTTACACTTACTTAAGCTTCTCATTTGATGGATGGCCGCTCGTCAGGGCAAACATCATGCAAGTGATAAACATCAAACTTAATGCCTGCAAAACAAGACACAAAAAAAGAAAAGAAAGAAAAAAACCATATAAGAAGGTTACGACTAGTTATAAGAATCCTTAAAGCCAAGATGTAAGAACAAAAGTACATGATTATTTTTATACTTGTTGTAAAAATATAATTCACTGTCCCTTACATTAAAAGATCATTATCCCCAAATAACAAATTCCAAAAAATGACTAAAAACTTAAATAGGAATAATGGAAGATATCATTTTTAGGTTAGCGAAAACAAAAATCCAAATTTTTATGAAATATATAAATACTTTTTCTTTGAAATAATAAACTAATGCCGATAAGCCTTCAGATAAAATATAAAAATAAATAATAACCAATAAAAAAAAAAATTTTAATATTTTCTTAAGAACATTATTTTTTACCGTGAAGATCTTTTTGAGAGAGAAGAGCATCTAGTATTATAGATTTATTTTCTAAGCTTCTAAATCTTGTTGACGATAAACAAAACAATACAATTAGCATAATGCGAAGTTGCCATTTTGATGTTTATATTTGTATTAGGCAGCAGCAAATCTGATTCTGATTGCTTCTGCCACAGCTATCTTGTGTTGGAGGGCGTGCCTCTAACCTTAAAGACCAAATCGAATCGTAATTACGGCGTGAACTTCTAAGATTACCCACAAAGGCGCTGGCTTTAAGAGGCAGCATGAAGAAGTTCTAAACTGTTATCGATTTTGGACAAGTTCACTCGTAAAACGGCTGCTAGATTTAACCTAAGGCGAATTCAATTAGCAATTTGTTGTGAAGCATACAGCAAAATGAAAATGAAATTGAAATTGGAAAATTGCAAAATTGCTTTTAAATGTTCTGTTCATCACTTTCCTCTGCTCATTAAATAACATGTTAAGCTGTTATGGGCCATGTGGCCATGTGGCTAAAATAGCCAAAGCAACTGCTGGCCCCAAGATATTTTTAATGTACCAACCAAATGTTATCCGGACTAGAATTTTTTTTTTTGAGCTTTAATATTCCCATCAACAGAAAGCCAAAACTTTTAAATCGGATGAGCACTTAATTTTGTGAATAGCAAAGTGCTTAAGTTTGCATTAATTGCCGTAATCAAATAAACACTTCATGGGCCTTTAAGGGGTGATTAAATACATACATAAGTCTGCAAAGTCGTGATTATATACTAACTATTTAGTTATCAGTTAAACTACGTATACGCTTGAGAGCTCTTAAGGGACTTTCTAGTTGACGCCTAAGTAATAATAAAAATAAAATCTATTCACTAACTCAATTTTTATTTGATCAATTTTGATTTATTACAAACGCGTTTGTAGTCAATAAATTCATTAGTAAAAACCAATTTAAATCGTTAATTATTTTTTATGGTTTTGGTTTTGAACTATTCTATTTCGTTCATTTCGCTCACGCTGCGATGCATTTGCTTGCGTGCGTTTAAATTCAGTCTGACTTCGTCTTCGTATTGCCATATAATTACGCGTTCGGCGCCCTTTATTTGCTCGCCTGGCTCGTGGCATTTTTTCTTTTTCTCAGAAAAAAAAAACTTCAAGAGCTCAAAACTAACGTTATTTTACCTATATGAAACACCGCAAGAATATTTTTTGAAAAGTACACGCACAATAGTTATCACAGCACGTACAAAATAAAATGACAACAGAAAAAAATATTGTTTGAACAAATTTTTAAGTTTGACAGCAAAATCCCTGTTTTCTATTTTCAAAATTTGTTTCCATTTATTGAACTCATTATGAAATATGAGATAAATGAAGAACTGGTATACCGATTTGGGTCTAACTTCACACAAACCATCTACTAAATAGTCCGAACAATGCCTAAAAATTTGGTTTTAATAGGTGAGGTCGTTCTTGCGCTATGCATGAACAACGAAAACTGCCACTTATTTTTATATATATATAGATTTGAAACCTTGTTTTCACAATTTTGGAATCCAAACATTTTTTGTTATCGATTACATGTGTATATCAGAAACCAGAAGTCTTATCCAAAATTTAAAGCAAACTTGATCTGCGCATGGTATGGGAGAGTTTTAGTTTCAAGTTTGAAGTCTCTAGCTTTTATAGTCTTTGAGATCGGCGCGTTCATACAGACAGACAGACGGACAGACAGATAGACAGACGGACATGGCTAGATCGACTCGGCTGTTGATGCTGATCAAGAATATATATACTTTATAGGGTCGGAGATGCTTCCTTCTGTCTGTTACAAACATTCGCACAAAACCATTATGCCCTTTTTTACCCATGTATGTGTTAAGGGTATAAAAAGGGGACGTTTCACTCGGACGCAACCGACTGCGATATGCTCTGATTCAAAATCTGTGTTTCCGATTCTGGAAAGTGTGATATTGGGTTTTTTGGTATAGCTTTGAAACTGGCAAAGTTACATACATGCATTCCAGTTTTTCAAAGACGGTTGGCGAGACACGTAGTTTGGGGGCGTGTCATCCAAAGCTTTAAGTCGATATGAAGCGGAAATCATAAAGGCATACAGGCATTTACGTTTATAATTTGAGAGGGGCTGGGGGCGGAAGTGGAAGGCGTGGCATCCAAACTTTTGATGCAGATTGTTTGGGAATCTTGCCACCAATTATGGAAACATGAGCTGCTGATTTTTGGGACATAAATATTCTTACGTTACGCGGCCATTCAATATATATATATATATAGTTTTGGTCCCAGAAAAACACTTCTCATAGCTCTGAGATTTGTTGGATTATTTGTAAATCAATGCCAGTTACCTGAGTCGGAAAGAGCTGAACTCTAAAGCGCATGACAAAGACTATATAAGCGACTAGAACCCAATGGACGGTGCTTTCGCATTTTTCTTGATCAGCATCAACAACAAGTCGATCTCAAAGACTTAAAGAACTACATTTTCCAGATTCGAACTTAAGTTCTCCCATATCTCCTGACTAGGACATACCCTTAACCCCATGCGTAACCAAAATGACAAAAATTCAAACTGTGTTTATTAACCGATTTTAATCAAATTTTTCCAAATGTTCATCACAGAAAGACAGACGGACATCGCTATATCGACTCGGCTGTTGATACTGATCAAAAATATATAAACTTTATACGGTCGGAGATGCTTAATTCTGTGTTACAAACATTTGCACAAAACCATTATACCCTTATTACCCATTTTATGGGTTAAGGGTATAAAAAAAAATTCAAATGAAAATGGAATTTGAATGCTAAGGACTGCAACCAAAAACCCGTTTACTGTACTGTGCTTAAAAACTCCAGATATTTTGGCTTGAATAATATAAAAGCTCTGAGGCCAAGCCCTCCATGTTCCGCATGTTAGGCAGATTTCATTTTTAGTAACTTTTTTTGGATCAAATAAAATTTGATACCATTAAAAAAAAAATTGCCTAAAATGTATTTGATAATGTTTCTTAACCGGGTAACCGCAGGGCATTTGTGTTCTATTTCATAAATACGAAAATACAAATAAGCTAAGTCTTGTCTGTTGAAGTTTTTATACAAAATACATTTTTAATATTTTGCCGCCAAGTAACTCATTCTGGTTGACAAATTTGCTTGACAGCTTGCTTGAACAGCTGTTGAACACCGAATGGCAAAATACTTTAAACACTTGTTATTAGTTTTCACCCTTTGCTACTTTTACTTATACCTATCTTGTCTAGTAATTTAAATTGCTTGAGGGGACTAGTTTAGTACAGTAAACAATTATTTCCAAACAAGCAATTAATTGGAACGTCGCTACTTATTTCACGCAATGGAATGAGGTTTTTTGCCAAGTGGATTCTAAAAAAAAAAAACTAGGTTAGGATAGAGCGTGAGTAAGTTTTTGAGCCTCTCACTCACGTAGGACAGTTGTGGCCTGTTGTGTTGCCGCCGTGTAGTGCGTCCCATAACACAGGGTGTGTGACCCAATTTGAGGGTGTTATTCCAGACCCAAGCCTGTATAAATGAAAAATACTTTTAGAGTTGATTCCCGCTTTTTCGGAGGGGTCCGATAAATAGAAATAATAAAGCGATTTCTGGCTTTACTCAGTGCAGGACAGTCGCGATATTGATGGTAAACAGCTTCCTTCCCCGTCCCAACACATTTGGCTTTAATCATTAATCATTAATTATTAGAACGGGCTAGCAGTCTCGCAGCATATTATCCCACCATCTAGTGTCCCGTAACGGCTCTAATAACCGAGGCGCAGCCCTACCTATTTAGTTGCATAAGACCTGTATAACGTTTTTTCTGCGCGTTGGCCATGTCTACATGTGCCGGTGGTATGTTGCCATCTGTTATTTGCTGCGTGTTGTAAGTGATCTTGAACTACTGATTTGCCCCTCGCCATGGGACTACCCAAGCCGTCCTTGTCCGAGAGGAGTGGCACGGTTTTACCATGTCTTGTCAGCTCGTTCGCTTAGCAGATGCCCTTATGGCCGGGCAACCAAATGAGGAAGAGGTCGAACTCTGCCATGTGGCAGTTTATGACCGATATCAAACTCGACGATATCGCTTAGAGCGATTTGATAGCTGCTTGGCTATTAGAGAAGATGCAGATTTTGAATGCAAAGCATGAAAGTTCATGAAGGCTTTGCCTGAAATCACTGCAATGCTCTTGAAGTTAAATGATATTATTATAGACTGTTGCTTGCAGAAGACACCCCATACCCGGTTGACTAGATTTGAGCCATCCTCTCAAATTCTAATCAAGTCTGTTAGCCGTGGTGTCCCTTCGCCTCAGTCATCCCTCAAAGTGAGTGAGTAAAAAGGAGTTCTAGAAAATTCCTGTGGGCAAGAGTAGCCTGCCTCTGCAAAAAGAAGCGAGTTTCCTCTAAGAGTATCTGTATGGCAATTCGGTCTACCGATTTGGTTCTCTTATGCGTAGCACTGATTTTAATTACCTTTTTGCTGGTCTATGGGCTGGTTATTTAATATGTTGTCTATAATGTACTGTGCTTTAAAAAATCCATATATTTTGGCTCGAATAATGTAAAATCTCTGAGGCCAAGCCTTCTTCTGGTCTATGGGCTGGTTATTTAATATGTTATCGAGCCCTCATTTGGGCTTGCTCTGAGGGCTCCTTTGGCGGTCAGTACTTTGGCACGCTGCAACTTGCACAACCTGTGAATTGACATTTTCTTTGTAAATTGCTAGAGTTGAAAATTTTTAAGAAAACCCGACCTAAGCATACCCTGTACCCGTTACTCAACGGGATTTTTTAATTTATTTCTTAAAATTTAGTGAAAAATCTTTATTATTTGATACAGTCTTTTAAAGCCTTTGCACAAATTGTTAAGTTTGTCTGTTGAGCAATGTTCATTCCCAAACATCTGGAAAGAATCATTTATTATACCGCTCCATAAAAAAGGAGACAAGTCTCACGTTCCAAACTATAGGGGTATCTCCAAATTGTCTGCTATCCCAAAAATGTTTGAGAAATTGATAACTTCTCAATTGCAACATTTCCTATTATTCAGGAGTTGGCATCGTACTTGTAACCGTTAGTGGGTCAGCTTGGCGGATGACAGCGCCCAGTGGCCAGAGCTGCATTGAACTGGGCGAAACGGTCGATTTGGCCCGATGTAGACGTCTTCCCTGCACCCGTGGCGGCGGTGCTCCACACGGATTGTTGTATCCAGACTTTCGTCACCGCCCGCCGCCACCCTCTTACCAGACAAGCATGCAGGAGTATCGTCTGAGGTATGTACAAAAATACCTCCCAGCTTTAATCTGTGGCGTGCAAAGCAAAAATTGGACTGTAGTCGACCAACTCAATGTTTGCTTAAGCATCGAAGAAATTATGGAAAAATCAAAAAACAGAAGGTTCAGAAACTACAAAAATATCGCAGATTAAAGTTTATTCATGTTGCGAAATTTTCTATGTATGGACGCGTATACAAAAATGACTTATTCGCGTTGCTTAATGGGTCTAGGGTATGTCTAATATTCAGTTACAGTAAAATTTATCGGTCATTTACCAATCGTGTTTCTACTATTCAGTTACTGAAAGGATAGTAAATAATTCAACTGTTTGATTTGAGTTTGATGATTAAAAGTAATAAAATTGGAGCAAAACTTAACTCTTAAAGTTTTCAAACAAACCTACGGCGATATACTTTGAAACCGGTATGCCTATCTGTGTTAAGGATTCTGCGTGCAAATAGTTATATATCGAGTAATAGGTAAAAAAAAATGTGACCTATCCCCATACTAAATTTGGCTCTAGCACAAAAACTGAGAAAGACAAAAAGTTTTTTTTTAAAAAAGTTTATTAATGAAGATCTGTGGCACATATCACTAGCAATATTTCCAGCAAATTTGTTGACTCTTGTGCAAAGACTGAAAAAGAAATGGAGATTTCAGATTTTAAGAGGTGGGCGTGTCGTCTAATATTTCAATGCAAATTTGTGGCGGATGTCCCTAACAATATTCCCAAAAATTTGGTGACTTTAGCGCAAAACCTAAAAAAGACATGTAGCTTTCTGATTTCAAGATGTGGGCGGTATAGGTTAAGCGTGTTATCTTATCCATTTGGTACAGACCTTTAAGGAATATTGCCTTCTGCTTTAATACTGAATTTGATTGAGTATGGCCCTAAAACTGGCGTAGATACATGTATTCCCGTTTTTTTAAAATTCAGTGGGCGTGGCGCGATGTTTGAGGACGTGGCATCCAAAGTTTTAATACAGATGTGTGTTGAATTTTACCACCTACCTTCCTATCAAATTTGGTCGCCACAGCTAAAAAGCTTTGGAAGATATAGGTTTATGTATTTGTAATCGAAGAAGGGTGGAAGATGTGGGCGTGGCAGGATATATATCGACTTGCGATCGATTTCACAGTCCCCCCAGGGTCGTAGAGCACTAACCTTATTATATTATCTGACGAAGCCATGTTCCAAGATGCCATGTTCCAAGATGCTTGGATTTATGTCGAAATAAGCTGTATATAAAAGCAATTTACATACTACTGATACCATTGGAGTATAAAAAGTAAACAAAAATATTAAACATTTTAATTTTAAAATGTCTTTTAGCTTTAAGTATATAAGCTGCAAATTGACACTGTCTAAAAATGTGGAAGGTTGGAACTCCTATTACTGGGCACACGAAAGCGAATTTGAATAGTTTGCGAACGCAAATCTAGAACAGTGTTGGAAAAAAGGATTGCGTTTTTATTTGTATTATAATTGCTTCTCTTTAATGTTGAATTATAACTGATTTTACAGAGTTGGGAGCGAAGAGAAAAATACCGGTTTGGGTGGGGAATTGCAGGTGCATACTTTAAGGCTTAAACACTCCGCCCAGCACCAAGCTGACAGTTGTTGGCCTAAGCCATCCTTCATCCGCCAAGATGATGTTCGAAATGATTTTGCGGAAACGCTCTGCTTTTGCCCGTGAGGCATCGATTATGCTGTTTTGGCTACAAACATCAACCAGTGATCGTAACTAGAAGGATTTGTCTCTTGTTGCGTCAAGCACCGTCATTGTTGGCAGGAAGGTGATTTTTTTTGGGAAAGGATGAAGGAGTCCTGGATAGAAAAATCGGTGGCTCAGCCGTTGATGGGCATCCTAAGGACCGGGCGATGTGTTATCTTCCAGATGAGGGAGTGTGTGGTGATCACCACCACAGAGGCAACAAAATTTTTGCCAAACTGTTGTTATTAATAATGACTGCTGGAAACGCTTTTTAGTGTTGAGGTGTTTAAAACGCTGGCACTTCCTTAGAGCGTGGACACTCCAGCAGCTTTTGTCTCTGCTTTTGCGTTTTGGTGGGTGCCATGATGCTTCGCACTAAAGGTCTGGGAAGATATAAAATATTATACAAAAATTAACAAATAAGAAGGCTCTTGTCGGGAAATTTCGACTAGAACATACCTCAAACCGATACGTAACGTGTACAGTCATTTGTGTGTATTCTTTTAGAGCAGAGGTGCCCAGCCCATTGCTCTCATGGCTCCTTTGTTTTTGTAATTGGCTCCGAAGCATAGGCGAGCAAATGCGTATATGTACACGGCTGTCGGCATGCGCCAATGCTAATGCAAAAACAATTTTTCACTTTCGTTTTCTTATCTCTATTCGTCATCTGCATTTGAGCAAAGTAACGGGACTTGCATGTGGTTGTTGTTGGGTCATAAAATTTCATGAACATTTTGTTGTTGCTTTGGCGACGCGCATCCACTTGAAGAAATTGTATTATTCTTTTAGTTATTGCATTGTCGGCGCGTCATTTGACAAGTAAACATCACGTAAAAATGTATCTCCCAATTTTTTTCAGTGTATCCATTGAAATAAAAAAAAAAATTTCTTTACTAGTATTGGTGTTTTCTTTTGAATGTATTGAAATTTGCTCCGTCGTAAGCAGCGCTTGGGCACCACTGTTTTAGAGACTAAAATGACCAAACTTCAAACTGCGATATCTGCGGTGTTTCTTAACTGATTTTGATCAAATTTTTTTAAAGTTCATTATTTTGTCCATAGCTTAAAACCTTGTTTTGTTATCGGTGACATGTGTATATCGGAAACAAGAAGTGTTATCGATACTTTGAAGCAAGCTTGTACTGCGCATGGCTTAGGAGAGTTCAAGTTTAAAGTTTGAACTCTCTACCTTTTATAGTCTCTGAGATCGTCGCGTTCATACAGGCGGACAGACGAACGGACGGACGGACGGACAGACGGACATGGCTAGATCGACTCGGCTGTTGATGCTGATCAAGAATATGTATACTTTATAGGGTCGGAAATGCTTCCTTCTGTCAGTTACATTCATTTGCACAAAACCATTATATCCTTAAATACCCAGTTTATGGGTTAACGGTATAAAAAAAACTACTGGATTGTTTAAAACGGTCAGTCACGATTTTGATGAAGGAGTTGGATTTTTGTGGGGCTCGGAATGGAGTGAAAGGAGAAGAAGCCTGGCCACTGCACTATGGGTAATATTTCAATTTATCGGGTATTTAGTCATTTTTTACATTTACTTAAATTAACTAAATGTTGATGCAAACATCTTTTAAAAACATTGGACTTTAGTGTTGCATAACAGAAATGTTAAGTTAACAGACGAATGTCATGTTATTAACAGTCAAAGTCAGCTGTTGAAATAGCAAAACACGTGCGTCGTTCCACAGCAAATTTAGAGGTTACAAAAAAGTAAAGAAAACTAAAAGTAAACGCAATTTAAGCAACAAACTGGCGTTGGCATATAATAATACGTGTTTGTACTGTGTGTTTTGTGTCATTTGTTTAATGTTTTGTTCGTCTCTTTGTATTTGCTTGTATATTTAAAATGTGGCTTTCACCAGAAATTTTTAGAAACAAAATTTTGCTTTGCATAGACTTAAAAAAATGTTAGCATTTGCTAAATGTGAGTGTACCACCGTTTTGTAGGTCTATTGATTCCTAGTCCAATGCATAAAGTCTTAATGTGCACTTTTCGAAAAAATCAAGTTTTGAGGCCACAACCTCTGTTCAATAATGCAGAAACGGTTAAAATGTCATTAACATTAAAGTAGCTAACTTAGTCAAACGAGGATGTTTTGTTACAAATACATAAAAATATCATAAGAACGCTTATAAATTTTAGTTTCATCCTAAAATTTGGGATAATAGACATTTTTTAAAATTTTTTTTTTTTTTTTAATATTTTCTGATTGTTTATATGGAAACTATATGATATGTTGAACGGATCTCGCTGATGTTTTGCAAATATAAAAAAAAAACTTGATAAAATAAATTTTTGTAAAGTTTGGTGGTGATATCTCAAGAAAAAAGACTGCTTTGCATATAAGAAACTGAATTTTTATGTACTGTTTCTATGGGAGCTATACGATATATCTAACGGATGCTAAAATTATTTTTTCGCGCTTCTAGGATTATAAAAAGAAGCTTAATTGTCAAGTTTGGTTTAGATCCGTTAATAAACAAACAAGTAAGAAGGCTCTAGTCGAGAAATCCCGACTAGGACATACCCTTAACCCGATACTTAACGCTTACAGTTATATTAAATTAGTAACCAATATGACCAAACTTCAAACTGCGATATCTCTGGTGTTTCTTAACCGATTTTCATCAAATTTTTTAAATGTTCATTATTTTATCCATAGTTTGAAACCTTATTTTCACAATTTTGAAATTCAAGATTTTTTTGCTATCGATCACATGTGTATATCGAAAACCAGAAATGTTATCGAAAATTTGAAGCAAACTTGATATTCTCATGGTATAGGAGAGCTTAAGTTTTCAGTTTAAAGTCTCTAGCTTTTATAGTCTCTGAGATCGGCGCGTTCATACGGACAGACAGACAGACGGACGGACGGACGGACAGACGGACATGGCTAGATCGACTCGGCTGTTGATGCTGATCAAGAATATATATACTTTATAGGGTCGGAGATGCTTCCTTCTGTCTGTTACATACATTTGCACAAAACCATTATACCCTTATTTACCCATTTTATGGGTTAAGGGTATAAAAAATACATATACTATGTTCTATGAAAGGGGCGGTGACACGCCCCTTTTACAAACTAAAGTTGTCTACCATGTTACCTGTTGCAGGTTTCTCTTTTGGGTAGTTACCACTGAGTACTGCAATAACTCTCCTCTATTGCTAATATTCCTACTGCCATATACCGTTTGATGCGCGTTGGGGTCCGCTCCTACGATAAGGGCCTGCTCTTTTGGCCAAAAACTGTATGACGTCAGAATCACCGTGATATAGTCAGTATTGTAATAAAGCTATGTGGTTCAGTCCAGAAACTTTGTTATCCGATGCTATCCATAGCTCCTAAGCTTAGGACGCTATCAAGACACGACGCCGATGACCCTGCTCCCTTAAAAGATAGGCCTCAGAAGCTCGTCGAGCAATAGCGCTTACACCATCTTCCACTATTCGGGCTTTATGTTGTCATTTGTCCGTTTGATGACTAGAGCCCGAGCTCGTAACATCACTGGCAATCGGTTTTGCTCGTGGCTCTAGCTTTTTGCAGAGCCGATTGCAAGCTGGCACCTCTGTTTCAATGGTTTCAGCAGAGCGTTAGCGTTAAACAGTCCATACTCTTCCCCCTTATTGACAAAATACAAAACTTTCGACGCAATATTCTGCCTCTCTCTTCAGTGTGAGATCTTTCTTACGTTCTGCAATCCAGATCTTAAGAGGGGCCTTGTACTTGTCTTTGGCCTTAATGCCCTCTGAGGGTACTTGTACTCGCCGGGAATAAACGATACACAATAACCTTGGCTCTTTTTAGTTAAATTTTTACAAGAAGCACTGAAATCGATTACTTTGAAAGAGAAATTTCAGAGAAGAAGCTTTAAACAAATATTTGGTCTATTTCTGCACAAAAAAGGGTCAACAAAAGCGCGCTTACTGACGGCTGAAAATGTATAACAAAAAGATATATATACACAATCTGTTGCAAATTCACATCTGCAACGTTGCTCCTGAGGTAAAACCCACTAAAACAAGAATGCATGTATGTTATTGTATGTAATGCAGTATTAATCGTACTAATCTAGTTCTCAAATTTAAACTTTCCAAGTTGGTTGGCTACATTTCAAGTTTGTTGGCCACCGATTAACTGGGAATCCTAGAAGTTAACATTAAAAAATACTAACAAATTGTTGATTGATACTTGCTTTAAACAGTGTCAATTTGAGTATTTCAGCTGAAGAGCAAGTGTAATGAAAACAAGTAAGAAGGCTCTAGTCAAGAATTCCCGACTAGAAGAAACCCTTACCGATAGGGTGTTTTTTAAACAATTTTGATGAACAACATTTTTATATGTTCATTGTTTTATTCATAGTTACTAACCTCATTTTAACAATTTTGAAATTCAAGTCTTTTGTTTTCGATCGCATGTGTATATCGGAGACCAGAAGTACTATCGATAATTTGTAACCTTATGGTATAGGAGAGCTTAAGTTTCAAATTTAAAGTATCTAGCCCATATAGTCTCTGGGATCGGCGCGTTTATACAGACAGACGGTTAGACAGACATAGCTATCTCGACTCCGCTGTTGATGCTGATCTAGAAAACGTAGACTTTACATACATTTTCACAAACCATTATTAAGCTATTTTATGAGTTAAGGGCATAAAAAACATTCGTTCATTCATTCGAAAATGAAGCATATCCAACCCCTTAAAGTATAGATATTCTTGACTATTATCAATAGCCAAGTTAATAAAGCTATGTCAGGTTATTAGTCCGCCCGTCTGAATGTATTAATCATTCTCACCAGTAGGTGACCTCCATAAATATTTTTTTATTAAAAATTGAATGCCACGCCTCCAAACATCCATCATCGCTTCATAAAAATTATCAGTCGTATATGTTACAGTTCTTTATTTGATTAGACGACAGCTGGCAACTTCCTGCAAAGATCTGCGTAAAATTTTTTGAAGGCACGCCCAGTATCGTATCACCAAATTGGGTGATAAGGTAGCAGGCATCCCAAAAAAATCTGCTTCGAATTTGAATTCTACGCCATAATCCCTTTCAATGTATCATAAACTAGTGTAATTAAATTTAGTAGCAAGATAGACTGTAACATTCTTAAGATCTACATTAAATTCCTGCCTCTCAAATCTTCACAAGTTTTAAAGCAAAATTTAAAAGGATCATACAATTTTTTTTTATTTTTATTTTGTAGACTTTTGCTCCTTGACCGCGATCGTCAAAACCCAGGGGCTTGTAGCAGTTCACCACCACCTACCTATCGACCTCATTCCGGCGACCAGCTAAGGTAAGTGGTACCCCCATCGTCCATATTTACACATTTCGTGATTTTGTTTAATTAAGCACTTTTATTTCAAAATGTTAAAACGGTCAGGTTTTAGATGCCATCTATTTCGACAAAGAAATGTCTTAAGAGCATGAGCAGCTTATTCTTTTACACAATTATCGCCTTAGAGCTTATCAAAAAATAAAAAAAAATTACAATAGTGGTGTTCACGAAGTGTTGTATCATTGCACAAGTGTATCAAACAACACTGCTATCGTGAACACCCAATTGCTCAGCACGAGTCTAGTAAATGTTCAATCTCTGAGATTGCTATTGTGTGTATTTATTGATAAATAAATTAGAAATGAATTGAACATTGCCTTTTAAAAGCATAAAATCAGCCATTTTAGAATGGAAAGAATCCCAAGCACTTGAGGAAATTGTTGCAATTAAAAGTGTATAGGTACATGAAATACATTTTGTGGTAATTTAAGTACATCAGTTAATTATTATTGCAGATATTACTAAACATTCAAAATGCTGATTCTGCATCGGACGAATTTTGGGATGATTTTGTCCAAGATGGAATTTCCATTTATAAGAGCCGCAGAGGTGACATAGTTAATGTACCACAGTCAATTTGTTGGCGGGATTACAATTGACAGCTGTTTGTTTTGATTAAGCACCTGAAGCACTTAATTATACCAAAAGAATACCAGAAAATGGCTGTGTTCTTGCCGAGTTTCGCAACACTTTTCAAGTTTTTATTGCTGTCTAGCACTAATTTTTTTGCAATACTTACAACGACTTTTGTATTCAAGGGTGGCGGTCTAGCACGAAGTGCAAGCTACACTCAGTACAAATTGTTGTTGGAGAGGCTTATGATGATATTGGCTAAGATCAAAACATTTCTGCAGATTAGAGCTCAATTTTTTTTGTCAAACCTAAAACCCAAATCTCTAGCTCTTATTGTTTTTTATACTTTGATACCAAAGGTATCATAGTATATTGGGTTTGTGCAATGTTCGTCATGGTGTCCGTCCGTTCGTATGAACCCAAATTTTTTCGACACCCTTAAAGCTAGAGCCTTGCCTTGCTTGGTACGCGCCTTCGTCAGGCAAAGTGTTAAATTTAGAGCTCTACGACCTCAGGGAGCCTGGAAAATCGATAACAAGTGGAAACACCTCGATTTTAAAATTGATAAAACACTTATATATCCCACATTTGAGCAGCTAGAGTCACCAAATTTGGGGCAAGATAGCCGATGTCATTTCCCAAAAAATTACATCAAAAGTGTGGATGCCATGCCTACCTGTTCCGCCCCCAGCCCCCCTTAAATTATAAACAAAATTTATTTGTTAAAATATAAAGTTGGTATTGTATTAAAAAAGTTGCTTCATATAATTAATTAACAGGTTAAACTTTATATAAACTTAAAAATGTTAAAAAGTAAGGAGATCATATGTTTCTATTCATATCAAATTTGAAATGCATTTGGTGGCATTTATAGTTTAAGCCAGTTTGTTTTAACATGTTTTCTTTTTTGGTGGGTCCTTATCAAAAAAATCAGTCATTTTCGATTGTTTGGTGGCTTTTAAAGCTTCTTTATAGCACTCCTTATAAGGCAATAGAATTATTTCCAACTCTCTCTTAAGGCCCAAAATCTGTCGAACTAGGGCGTCCCCCACCATAATATCCCATGGGCTACCATATATTAGTAAAAACAATAAAAAAAAAATTGGAGCACTTTTGGGCTGCAGCCCCACTTCTGCAGATTTACCTTAACTTTACTGATTCTTGCTGGGAATTGAAAAAAAATAAACAGGCAGGGAAATTTCTGACTACTGTTTTTTTATATAGAGTTAAACATAAAAATTCCATTCCGGTCCTGCTGGGAATGGGCCTTTATGTGGCGTTTAGATTACAGCGCGTTTGCTATCGATATCGTTATCAACGCAACAAGCAGAATTGGTAAAAAGTGCGTTATACATACGTGAAGTGAGCTGCAACTGCTTTGTTTTGATTTCGGTGCTTAAAAATAATCATAAAAAACAAAAAATAAAATGAATTCAGACAATATAGAATTGGAATTATTGTGTGCGATTGAGCAAAACAAGGCAATGGTGGCAAAACGCATAAATATGGCTGGAATGTCTGCAGCAACATTTGAATTGTTGGGTGACACAGGACGCAATCATAGCATTTGGACACTTGTGAGAAAAAAAAATAGTTTATTCATGCCAATAATCTTTAATTAACATATTGTTTTTCTTTAAATATTCCATGCCGAGATATGTATGTTCCAAATAATTCGGACGCATTTTTTAAGGAGAGCTTTCGTTTGAAAAGGGAAGCATTTAATATCCTGGTTGTTCTTTGTGATTTTTTTTCCGGCAACGTTTATTTTAAACTAGTGGTGATAGTTGAGAACGATAAGCAAAAGTGGGCAGTTCTTTTTGAGTCAGTCGAATGTATTAGTTACTTAATCGAATATACGCAACTACATCCAATTCAAACTCAACTTTTTGTCACCACTAGGCCCCTATTTCGTCGATGACCGAAATATATATCGATATTTTACAATCGTAAAAAAACGAGGTTTTTAGCGCGTTAATTTCTAAATGTCCGGTTAGGTAAACTAACTGACGTTTAGTCAAATTTGAGTTTCTCAATGTTCGGTTAGGAGTAAATGAAAAACAAACTAACCGGAAGGCTGGGTCCCGTTTAAAATTTAAGCTGATTTTTTGTCACGATATATCGTTAATAATTATTGATAAGGCAAACAATTGTTTATTTATTTTGTTATTAAATCAAACTGGCATCACATAAAAGACTGTTTTATGTCCATGCATTTTACTGAACTGGATGATGCCAAATTTGTACAGCGGCTCAGGCTTACAATATCTAAGTGCAAAATCATTCTTGCAAGGATTGTAGATCAATTGGCTTGCCATAGTAATAGAAAAACAATTAAGTTCTTTTGCGCTCGAATTAATCATATGTGGGATTTTAAACAGGAATCATGAAATGTTGCCGGACAACATAAAAAAACAGCTAAGCCGCTCGCTTTATATTTTTTGAATATATGTGGAAACGCTGTTAAGGCAATAGGTACTTATCGATGAAGAGTTATTTTGGCTTTGAGAAAACCAAACCGTTTAACCCGAACAGTAAATTAAATTTTCGTTTAGCTTAACGAAACTTTAACCGGGCATTAAAAAATTGGGCCTAAAAGGGGGATGAGAGCAAATTAGTAACCGTGTAATACTGCATATACTCTGAAGCCGCTAAAAAAAACCTTAGTGATAGCGGCGAAGTCATTTACATTGACAAAAGGCCCTTAGAATCAGCTGTTTTTTGTTTACTTTTGGTTGTGATTGTTGAACAGAAGAATTTTAAAAAATGGAGCAAAATTAAAATTTAAGGCCAAGGAAATAAATGATTGCGTAATGAATACGGCAAATGATTGTGTCAACTTTTTTGGCAATTTTGTTGATTGCGAGAACGTAGAAGTGACCGCAGCAGCACTTGCCTAGGCTTATCTGCAAAGTACAGAAAAGTTATTTAAAGTCAGCTGTTAAAAGTTGCCACCTTTTGTAATTCGAGTTGAAAATATCGATACATCGGCAAAAAACTTGGTTTTTATTTTAGCCGGTAGCATAGCGGCGCTCTTGCGGCGCGAGGAAAAGTCTCTATTTTTAAATATAACGGCCACATTTCGTATGCTAAAGGCTACTTTTTTCGGCCTTAAGGCTAAATGCTACCGGCGCGCCTTACGGCCGTGTTAAGTCCGTGTTAAACGAGGGCCAAGTGTATAATAAAAATATGTTTTTTGTAGAAATACGACAAATTCTTTGGCATATCGTCAGCTGGAACCATGGTTAAAAAGCAACAAGATCAAATATCCAATTTTTGAGTTGTCTAGGTGAGAAAGGATTATTTTATTGACTTAAGTCCACACCACTATTCACTTAAGAAAACAAAGGATCGGGGGACCTAAGCATATTGCAAAGGATTTGAGTTTTGAACACTTCGAGTTTTAGTAGTTGGAAAAGGGGGCCTTCAGCGATGATGTGCTTTACAGTATTGATGGCATAAACATTGCGAAATTGGCATTGCTATGTTAGTATCATATAAAACAGCGTGAGTGAGTCTAGTGCAGTGGTCGGCAGCGTCCTATGCACTATGCATAGAAAAAAATTTAAATGCACAATTGCTCGGGTGCTGCAGCGGCAGAGAAACTGTTTCTGCCTATGCACAAACGACCGCACTTGACTCTAGTGTGACCCAAGCGTAGTAAAGTAAATTTTTTTATGTCGCTTCTGATTGTGTTTGTGAATGACCTAGACAAAAAGTCCATGAAGTTGCAGTCACGGCGAATGTCACGATACAAAGTCGAGGAATTTGAAAGAGAAATTGTTGCTCAGAATGTAACTTAAGAGATCATGTCATATAAACATATTAACGAAAGGTTATGAAGATAAGATGCAGTTTGATTTGCGTTTGCCCTGGAAAGTAACGCTGCAATTGTTATTATCACAAATTTCCGGGGCATTTGTAAACATAAATACAAATCCGTTAAGTAAATCCTTAATTGCAAAGAACAGTTTTTATGACAGTTTAGAGTAAGGTCGATTGCTTGGTCATCAAAGGACTTATTTTTGCAGAACTAAATTTAGCAGACAGCTCGCGACTAGAGAGGGATATTCTAATAAGCGATTATTGCAGTTTATGCTTGAAAATAAATTTGGATTTGTTTATGGGCTTTATTAAAGGTAGGAGGGGGGATTTATGACTATTGGACTGAGATTAAAGTTGATTGGAGGTTAGAAGGTCTCGTCGAATTTCGAGTGGGAGAATGTAGAATTTTTGAAATAAGTAAAACTGCCTCTCATGGCAGAGTATTCAACAGTCTTTATTTTATTCAAGTTGTTTTTTGAATATAAGGAAATCAATAAAAAGGCCGACGTCTATCTTTTAGATGTTTATCTTGTTTTATAATTCAGCTAATCGACTTTTGACGTGATTGTTCCAGGGATATTTACTATTAATTGAGCGGCCTAGAATTTTATGTGTTTCATCGTTAGAGATTTTTGCAGGATACTCACCTGCAGTTTAATTTCCGACGTATATGAATGTGTTTGCATTTATCAACACAGAGGCAAGCGAAAAAATTTTTGCACCAATAAAGGATGTCGGTAATGATGTTCTTAAAATTGGTATACAGATTTTTGGACTTTATAATAGTTATTTTAGTCATCATAAGCACAGATGAAATAATGAATTGTATGAATGTATGTAAGTGGAAAATTGTACATGTATTTCTTGTAAAGCTATTATTTTTGGAGTATATTTCTTAATAAGTAGTTTTAATTCCTTATAATTGTTTGTATATGCTCTTATATTTCACTGTTGTATTATGAATGACATGGTAAATAAAGAGTAAGATATAGGACAGTATGTGTTAATAGTCGGAAAGTAATGACTAGTTCAACTTTTTAACTAAAATAATTTAACTTCTAATGAAAAAAATTAGAAACTTAAGCTCTACTTGACCATAGGAATCAGGTTTCCGTTCAAATTTTAAATTCAGCTTTTGTTTCTTGACTTTTTTACTTCGAACAAACATTTTGAATTTCTTTGTTCTCAAAAAGGTGTTAAACTATTGGTAAAATGATGACCAATTTGAAAAATCTTACTAAACTCGGTTTAGAAACACCGGAGATATGCAGTCCGATATTTGTCAGTTTTTATCATAGTAGAGGCACGCAAAAGTTAAGCACATGTCCGTCTCCTAGGCATCCGTCCGGGATTCCCCGGATTTGTCCTAGTTTAAGGATTTCCGGGGCTGTTTTCCGAGTAGATTTCTTAATAAGTAGTCCTGTAATCCCGGACACTTGTTTTATCAGGAAAAACACTTTTTTTTTTAAACATAATCGATGATTGAATAACTGGTAATTGGCTATCGTACTTTTTCGATTAACAGTCGGAAACTAATGATTATTCAGCTTTTAACTAAGATAAATAAACTTCTATAAAAAATAAGCAATTACTACTTATGTAATGGTTTCGATAAGCTTAAATTAAGCTTTTTTGACTTTTATATACATTTTTATCTTTGTTCCATGTTAATATATTATACAAGCATTACAAAGGTAAGCAGCCATTGCAGTTGTATAGTAGAGGCGCAAAAGTTAACACATGTCTCCTAGGCATCCAAAAGACCTTTTTAAGATTTCAAAGGTAAAGTTTTGCTCTATATTTTTACTTCGATAATATAAACTTTTTTTAAACATAAACAGCTGATTTATATAACTGTAACTTTCAGTAACTGAATATTGGAAATAGCATTGATAAATTATGCTGTTAACCGATAAATTTTAACTGGTAATGCTGTAATAGTGCAAAGAAGGCAATATGTAGTTATTATTAGGTTCCTGCATTAAATGCATCAAACATTCTTGTTTTAGTGAACTTCCTTAATCGATATCAAGTTTTTAATTGTTCTAAGGTAAATTTGCTCTATTTTCAACTGTTATAATTACAGAGTTCAAAGAACACAGATAATCAATATGTTAATGTTATGTGAATATACATTTATGTGGAAATAGCATTTATACCCCGATAAATTTTCCTTAACTTAATAGAGAAAAGGTTTGTCATTAACAGCAAGTCGGGAATGATCAGTTTAGTGAACTTCCACTACACAACCAACTGGTTTCAGCATATTTTTTTAACAGGGTCTGGTACGTTTGGATGGATCTTATTTTTACACATGCTTGTCAGCTGTAATACTCAAAATGGCACTGCTAAAACCAATTTCGATTAACAATTTGTTGATATCGCTTCTTTTAAAGTGCTCTGTAACGTTAACATTAACATTTTTCGAGTTGGTTGCCTTTTTTCCCCGTTGGTAGAAAACCGACCAACTGGGAAAAAAGGCTACCAACGGGGAAAATTTAAACATGATTCCCATTCAAGAAACTAGATTCAAACTCAATATATGCAGCATTCCCGAGTTCCAATTGCATACATGCATTTTGCTTGTAGTGGAATCGGGGTATAACACAGGAAAGTGTGTTTCGCGCGTTGATGCCATTTCGAAGTTGCTACACAGCAATTTACGTAAGCTCAAATATTATTCTGTAATTTTTTTTGAGTACCTACCTACGATTAAGATAACTTTTTTGAGTACGTACATCTTTAACAATTACTAAATAAGTCTGTCAATGTGTACATCTAACAGTAAACAATTTGGAATGCACACTATTTACTCTAAATATGCTCACATTATGCTTATTTATATTCTGAGCTGCCTAAAATCGCACAATATTATTTTTGAATACCAGCTCACAATGCGAATCTAGAGAGAGTCTTTTCGCTAGTCACGCAGCAATTAACGAAAGAAATAAACTCGCTAAACATACACACAGTTTCTTCTGTAATCAAAATCAAATATAATTTCAAGAACCTGAGTTGTTCCGACTCTTACACATTCTTGTTGGAAAAGAAGGTTATTTTAAAAAAAATTGGGGGCACTGAAAATAACAAAATAAGTGAAATAAATAATATAAAAATTAAAGAGTTATAAAAATGTTTTTGGTTTTTGTTGCAAAAAATTTTCAGGTGTCCGGGAAAAAAAACATATTTCGCCCAAATGTCCGGGCTTTTTCTATTATTTATCCGGTGTTAGCAATTTAGGTTATGGCAGCCCTACCGTCACCACATGTGTCTCTAAAAAGCTAAGTTTTTCCTAACTTAAATGAGTCTTTTTATTTCAAGTAAATATTTCTATTTTAGCTGGCAGTTTGTTATCTTGCTATTTGTATTTCGATATTTATGTGAGTAGTGCAACTACGGTAGCCAATGCGACAGTTTACGAAAAAGGGACGCTCGAATTGCGTTGTATTCATATTGTTAAAGTGAAGGTGTTAAGATGTGTCATACAACTGCGATTAAAATAAAAAAAACGCCTATTTATTCTTTCTATGAAGTCAAAGAGTAAACATCTTGTGTAGAAATATTTTCAAATATAAACTTTTTATGAAAAAGAGATGGATTTGTCCCGATAATCGTATTACTACATTTTCTTTTATTTAGATTTTTCCCTTTAAGGAGCAAATGGTCATTTTAGGGCTTTAAAGAGAACGAACTCATCGAAAATTTGTTGTTAAACTTAACGGAAAAACTCGTTAATTAGATAGGTTTCTTATTAAAATAAAAATAATAAAATTAAAAACCGTAAAAATTTGTCGATTTAAAATAATTTTTTAACTATGTAATTAGTCGAAAAAGCGTTCTGTGGACAGAGGTGTGATCTTTTCAGAACTGCAATAAATCAAAGAACTATCCTAGCCCTAATATCTCTAGCCCTAATAGCATAGCTCAATGGTTTTCATAAGCCACAAGTAGGAGAAGTTTGTCTTAATTGGTCGGTCCATGCATTGAGGCATATTATAGAAAGGTATAAAGATTTCGGATTTTAAAAGGTGGGTGTGGCAATCATTTTTTTTCCTTTAATGTAGAGCTCTGGGGGATGTCGCTTTCTGTCTCCTTACTAAATTTGATGACTCAAGCTTAAAAGCTTTTAAAGTTACGTGCATTTTCGTTTTTTTTTTAAGCGGTGGTGCGTGACGCGTATTTTGGGGGCGTGGCGTATAAAGTTTTTGTGTAGTTCTGTGGTGGATGTCACATTGTATAATGTCAACCTTTGTACCTTTGTACCAAATGTGGTGTTTATAGCTTAAAAACTGTGGAAATAACCGACATTTTGGTTTATAATTGGAGTGAGGCTGGGGGCAAAAGGGAAAGGAAACCAGCTATCTTGCCACCAAAAATGGTGTCTCTAGCTGCTAAAGTGTTTTATGTGTTTTATCGATTTGCACCTCAAGGTGTAACGACTTGTTTTTAAATAGTCAGCCCCCGCGGGGTGAAAAAGTTGCTTTTAACATACAGACACCATGGCGGACAATGCACAAAGCCGATATACTGTTTGGTATCACAGTACAGTAGACCCTCGCAAAAGATAAGCAGTTTGTTTTTGGGGTACTTAACTTTTACGAATTTAAAAAGTTTTTCAAGACTCATATGTTCTCGACGCTGCAGCATTAATGTTTGTCTTAATTTTTGAAATGTCAGCTTCCAAAAAACTAAATTAACGGCCAATCGATTAGCCGAAACGCCTTTTTCTTGTTTTCCTAATAACAAACATTTTTCGGCAAGCGATAACACTCACGTTGGCCAAAAATGGCCCGTTGTGATACCGCGCTTGGACAGCGTCCATACCGTCTACCCAGACGTAGAATGCGTAACACCGCTGTCGAGGGCGTGGTCCCAGCCCGAGGCTCTCACAAGAGATAGGATCTTTTCCGGCTTATATCCGCTAGTTGGTAGAGATCCGATAAGAAAAAAGAACCGAGGTTGCTGTTTCTGGTCTTGCAAAGTGCCGGACAGTCGCAGAAAAAGTGGGAAGCCGTTTCCTCCTCTTCCTCGTCACGAAAACTTCTGTAGAAATCATTGAAAGGGGCAAAAAGTCTCGCTGCATGAGTCCCTACTAGCCAGTGTCCCGTAATGGCCCTGATTACGGCAGCACAGCCTAATTTGTTAAGGTTGATTAGGCCAGAAGAGCCCTTTTTCAGCGCGCTCGCCAGCTTTGCCCAGCAATCCTGCTCGCTGTGTAGTGAGTTGCCACCTTTCGTTAGCTTCGAGTTCAAAATGTAATCAAACTCTTAGCTTGCAGCTGGCCATGGGAATACCCATGCCCTCCTTATCTATGAGGAGTGGCATACTAGTACCCAACCTTGCCAGCTCATCTGCCTTTAAATTGCCCTCGATGCCCTTATTACCGGGTACCCAAATCAGCTTAAGGCCATCGGTAAAATGTTTGATAGAGTTTGTTGGCCCTGGCGTGCACAAGCACCAATTGTCCCTTGGGGGGATTATTACTTTAAAAGTAGTTCTAAGGAATTCCTGAGGACAGCAAAAGTCCGTGTTTGAGGGGATGAGCGGGTTTCCCACAAGGATGTTGAAGTGAACGTGGGTCAGTTCGGACCACTGATTTGTTTCTCTAATGCGTAGGGCGGAGAGAGTTGCTACTAACTTCCCCATTTGGTGGATTGGTAGAAGATTTAGGATGTTGTCGAGAGTCTTTTGGGGTCGTTCTGAGAGCTCCTGTTGTTGTCAGTCCTGCGGCACGCTGTTCTTTGCCGAGCTTATGAACTGTTGTTTTTTTTAACAATGCTGGCCACCACACTGATACTCCATACAGTAAGATGGGCCTAACAATAGCTGTGTATAGGCACAGCGTGATGTGGGGTGCCATTTCCCATTTCAGTCCAATGGACTTCTTACAGGTATAGAGAGCGACCGAGGCTTTCTTAGCTCGTTCCTTTGTATTGAGGTTCCAGTCTAGTTAACTGTCCAAATTGAGCCCTAAGTATTTGGCCGATTTGCTAAAAGCTAGTTCCACCCCGTTTAGGGTTGGAGGTCTGAGTGAGGGAATCTTATATTTCCTAGTAAATAGGACTAAATCAGTTTTAGCTTGGTTTTTTCCGAGACCTTTTGACGTGTTCCAGGTGGACAGGGTTCGAAGTGCGGTGGGCATATTTTTCCGAGAAAGCAATGGCGAGATCGTCTGCATAGGCAATCATCAACACACCCTTGCGGGGTGCCTCTATTTACGAACCTGGATATGGTCGAGGACCTCAAAATGGCTCTGAAGATTCTCCATTTGAGAAATTGATCATTTAGATCCACAATGCAATGCTTGACCCCCTGTTCCGATTGCGCCTCGGTGATCGTCCTGGGACAACGTTATAGGAAGGCTATGAGGCTGTACTCTCTTTGGTAGAGAGCCTTTTTAACTGTCGAGATAACAGCGTAAAGCGCTGTTTCCGTTGATTTTCCATTTTGGAAGGCATGTTGTGCTTGAGGGAAATGATCTGTAGTGATCGAGTTTCTGATATGTAGGCCCAAAACCCTTTCTTGCGTTTTGAGTAGAAAGGATATCTGGCTAATCGGGTGGAAATCCTTCGGGGTCGTATGAGAGGCCCTACCCGCCTTTTGAATGAACACGACTTTGGATTCCAACCATGTCTTGAGAATCGAGCCTGTCGCTAGGATGTCTTTAAAGATTCTGAAGCCATTTAACGGCAGTTACTCCTGCCTGTTGTAATTGTGCTGGAATGATACCGTCTGGTCCGGGTGATTTGAAGAGCAAGAAACTTTGTATGGCCCATGTGATGATGTCTTTGAAGAGAAAATGCTAAATGCTCTTGAAGCTCTTTGGCTAAGACAGAAGGTAACTCTACTGAGCAACCGGCAAAGTGGGTTTCCATAAGAAGTTCTAGGTAATCTGAACTGGTCACTGTCGACGAGTCATCTGGTTTCTTGAGGAACCCGGCGGTTGACGGAGTGCTGGGGAGAACCTTTCTGAGCCTTGCGGCATCAGTAGTGTTTTCATTTGCGGAGCAGAAATTTTTCCACGAAAGGCGTTTAGCCTGTCTTAGTGTCTTTTTGTAAGTTGCAAGGCTGGCTTTGTGGAGACCCCAAGATTGGTCATCTCTCTTTTGCTTTGCATTATTGAAGAGCTAACGTGAGGTTTTACGAAGCTCCTCTATTTCTTGGGACCACCATGGTGGTTTTGCTTTCCCTCTTGGTTTACTCAGGTGCATGACCTGTTGAGGGCGGACATGCATGCCTCCGTAAGCTTACGAATGAGCATCTCTGTGTGCTCAGGGGATTGGAGTGCCGACGGGGGCTGTTCGGGAATTAGTTTCCCAATGAGTTATTTGAAAACGCTCCAGTTCGTCCGTTTGTAGTTTATACACTGTTCTGACTCGGGTGTATCGAGGGAGAAGGCTATGTCTATATACCTATGGTCAGAGAACGAAAGTTCATCAAGCACCCTCCATCCAATGTGTCTTTGATGGAGGGACGCCGTTGCAAGCGTCATGTCTAAGACTTCTTGCCTATTATTCGTTATAAAGGTAGGGTCGTAACCTATATTACACATGTTTAACTTGGTTGACAGGATATATTTAAAAAGTGACTCACCCCGTTCGTTTGTGTCAGTGCTGATGATGGTGTGCGTTGGGATCGCATCCGATGATGAGCTCCATTTGCGTCGCCTTGCAGAAAAATATCTAGTTTTTTTGTTTGCAAGAATGCAGGTGCGAACTTTACCTTCGTTGCGGGCTACAAGTAGCTTGAAGGCCTTCGTTTCCAGTCCAGAAACTCTGCCACCATAGACCCAAGGTTCCTGGATTAGGAATTTATTTGCTCCAAATTGGCTTATGCGGAGCAAAAGAGCGGCTGCAGGCGCCTTACAGTGGTGGAGGTTTATCTTAGAAGCCGAAGGCCTTACTCTGTGCACCCCCATGACCTTACCAAGGCCAACCACGCTTGTCCTTCGACGCGGCCGCTGAGTGAAAAACAAGGCGAACGGGGCCAAGTGGTAAGTCTGTTCTAAAGAGCTGCACAAGCACTGTTAACATGTTCTGTAAGCCAGTATGAGTTTTTTAACTACTGCCTGTCATGTTCACTCTCCTAACAGAACAAATAGAGCAGTAAGAAAGAATTTTAGTTTGACAGCAAACACTGCACAAGCAAGCAATAGAACTTTCAACTATAGAACAAATAGAACAAAAATGAAATAGAAAAAAGTTGAATACCGTAAAAAAAAACAAAATACAAATTAAATATAATTCCATTTTTATATATATATATGTTTTTTTTTAAATTAATAACAGAGTATTGAGATTAACGAACATTTGATATTAAAAAAAATAAAAGTAAAAAATAAATATTTAAATAGTGGCATTTTGATGTAAAAACATAATGTGATTTACAGTTTACAGTTTACAGCACTCTACAACTTATCTTATATAGCAATGGAAATTGATTTCTATTTGTATCCCACCATTTTAAAGCCTCAAATTCACTGTAATAGTGAATAATTGAGCTTTCATACATTGTTAGCTCATCTGCTACGGTATCTTCGGAATTTGATCCATTTTGGTGAGTTACAAATTGATCAAACAAGTCACACTTGCTTTCAGGAACACTCTTAACTCTATTATATTTTTGATCAGTTTCAAAAAATTCACTCATCATTTCTTTTGTTTCTTCTCTGATCTTTTATTTTTCTTCTGCTTCGAATTGAAGAAGCTTATTAGCAGGAGGAAAAAGGAAAAGTCAGATTTTATGGAAAATATTTAAATTTTGCAAAACTAAATTATTTACGTAAAATAATAATTTGCTTTTAAAAGCCTTTATAATTGAAATGTCGTCATCTTTGATCAAACATATACGTATCAACTTATGAATGTGTACCGCAACTAAATGCAGAGTTGGGTACTTATCTCCCTCAAGTTTTTTTAAAGCTTCTTCAAAAAAACTCTAAAACTTCCATTAAATAATTTAAATGGGAAACATTTAGCTCTCCCAATCTGTGCAGCTCATTTTTTTGCTGAAGAATTTGGGCTATTTCATTCCAATTGCTTCTAATTGAATGAAACACGTAGTAACACGGCGAATAACCTTTTAAACTTACTGCAAAATTAGAATTTTGTCTGATTTCTTAAAATTCTTAACTATCTTAGAACTAAGCTTACAAATATTTGCTATATCGCCCACATCATCCATTGATTTTTTTTTAGCGCATTTTGCAAGAGGTGGTAACGCAGAACAAGTGAGTGTACGGTCGAAAAGCGCTAACCATATTTAATGCGCATCCAAATTCAGCTAACAACTTAACCACCTTCCCTAAGACGTTTTCGGCTTAAAAAAAAATATATTTCTTTGTGTTAACCCTACTTAAGTATAAAGATGCTTCAAACCAGTGTTTCTTTCATTGTCCATTGCTTTCATGCCCAATAGCTTGCAGAAAATATTCCCATCCATCACAAAATGCACCGTCAACGCCAAATAGGATTTTTTTAAATAAATATCTGTGCAAAGGTCAGTTGTTAAACCATATCCGATGTTGGCTATTTCCATTATTTCACCCCGAATATCCTGAAATTGCTTAACGTATAAACCCTCCACGTTCCGTGATACGTTTGTTGGATTGGGTATTAGAGTCGCAACATCCACATTTTTGCCAAACTTATGACCCATAGCAACAAAAAAGTCAGCAACTTCTTTAAGTCCATCATCAGCCGCAATTTTAAATGGTCTATAATTCAGGACGTCCCACTTCGTGAATACTTCGACCCTATTTTTTTTTGACGCAGTGTCAACCTGAACTTTAGTAATAGTTTCGCAGTCTTTCAGGGATTCGTTTATATAGCACTTGTGTTTTACTAAATTGGATGTTGTTTTTGGGTTGTGCTTTTATATATATTTTGACATTTGCGGCATGCCAAGAAACCTAAAACTTGCGCACCTTCACCATTTTCAATATTTCCGAACACATTTCACACTTTGCCACTTTTGTACAAATTTTGTACTCGCCGTTTATCAAATTTTGTTTAATGTCGCTTGCGCTGCTGAATGTCGAATCGTTCGTAGATTCCTGTGTATATGTATACATATAAGGTTATATTATCAATTAAATCACCCATATTACTTTTTACCCATATGTATTTTTTAGTGCTTGAAGCGAAGCGAATTCAAAATCAAATCGAATTCGGAGCAAGCACTTTCAAACACTGCAACGAAATCTACTCAAATGATGCTGTGCTTGTTTTGATAAAAAGCTGTTACTGTTATGTTCTAGTTGAATTACAGCAATGCACTGAAGTATATTACTTGGAAGTACTGCATAGTAGAACATTTGGCAAGTAGAACTCTGTCCGTCCTTCCGTCCGTCCGTCTGTATGAACGCAACTTTTTTCGACATCCTTAAAGCTATATTTAGGGCTCTACGACCTCACGGGGCCTGGGAAATCGATAACAAGTCGATACACCTCGATGTACAAATCGATAAAACACATATATATCCCACATTTTAGCAGCTAGAGTCACCAAATTTGGAGGCAAGATAGCCGATGGCATTCCCCACAAAACTTTAGGTGCCGCGCCCACCTCTTCCGCCACCAGCCCCCTCCAATTATAAAAAATTATGGCTGCATTTTCTACAGCCTATAGCCATCAAAATTGGCATAAAGGTAGATGCTGACATCTGACACATATATGCATCAAAATTTTGGATGCCACGCCCCCAAACAACGGATCATGCTCCACCGCCCTTTAAAAATACCGAAATGCATGTAACTTTGCCAGTTTTTAAGCTAGTCACCAAATTTGCTGGGCATATTGTTAGTGACATCCGTTACAGATGTGTATCATTTTGAATGCCACGCCCACTTACACCTCCCACCTCTATATTTTTCTCAGTTTTTGCGCTAGAGTCTCCAAACTTGGTAGGGGGATAGAAGGTGCCTTCAGCTATAGATATGCATCACAAATTTGGAAGTCACGCCTATCTCTTCTTCCTGATATTTATACCCAAAACTCCCATATATTACTATTTGCACACAGAATCCTTAGCACAGCTATGTAAACTGGTATCAAAGTATATCGACTGCAACGTTTTTACTTGTTTTATTTGACAATGTTTGTTTCAAATATTATAACTAAAAAGAAATAAGATTCGTTGCATCTATTGGAAACTAAACATATTTATTCATAAACTGTTTACAATGTCTGATTCCGACCCAATGTATGTGCCTATTAAAAAAGGCGATGAATTATGACAATGTTCAATTGAAAAAATAAAATTGGCCAAATACTTTTGCTTGCACTTTTGAAGAGAGGCAATCCATCACAGAAAATATCTAAGAGCAAAGCATCGCCATGTATGTATGTATATCGATATGTTTCTATTCTATTTTCAATGATTTTTCTAATCCATATTGAAAATATTCACCGGATGGCATTTCCACAACACTTATATAGGTTGATGTTGTTGTAAAAGATTTCTTCTTGTTTTTGGAATGTCTTGAATTTCGTCACTCAAGAAGTTCGTCGCACGTGTTTCGCGAAACGCTATTTTTTATAGTCCATACTGCTAATTTTTCAGCAATTGTTTGTTTTACATTTACAACACTTTCAGTTTCTGCCGCTCTTTCTAATATACTAATAATTTGGTTGTGCTATTAGTTTGCTGTTCACTTGCATCATTTTGGTCTGTTGAATCTCTATAGGAACATAATTTTTTTTTACAAGTCGTTTGAAATGCCCTTTTGAATAAAAATTATCACACATATTACTTTAAAGTTTAAATGATGCACTCTTTTCAAAAACCACACTTCAAGTGACAATTTTATTAAAGCTCAAGAAGCATGAGCAGCCAAACGAAGAAAGAACAAAGAGAAATAACGGCATTCAACAGTTAAAAATAATATTCAAATCTCTCTTACGCCTCCAAAGTGAGCAATAAAGGAGATTTGTCTATATTTATTTTCTTGAGAAAGAAATTACGTTGATAATTTT
The DNA here is from genome assembly GCA_018152965.1 of Scaptomyza pallida. Taxonomy (NCBI): domain Eukaryota; kingdom Metazoa; phylum Arthropoda; class Insecta; order Diptera; family Drosophilidae; genus Scaptomyza; species Scaptomyza pallida. Next base: position 169,737 of record JAECXP010000240.1, read on the forward strand.
TCACAAATCTCTCTTATTGCTCGCTTCGGAGAAATGAAGGAGAAAAATATTAACAAATCTCCCTTATTGCTCCGAAAAAAGACAAAAAGACGAGAAACCACTCATTCCTCCTGTAGGTAGATTTTTTTTGTGTACTAAAAGAAAGACTATCGAAAGATAATCGTTCATTTACTATTGAAAAATACGCTTTATTTTGGGCTGTGCTTAAAAGAGAGAGATTTTGGCTTGAACAACTTTTAAAATCTCACAAGCCTGTTCCGCATGTTCGTCAAATTTCATTTTTTGTTAATTTTTTTCAGAACAAATAAGACCTCATTTACACGCTGAAGTTTTTTGGTTAATCTTTTGTTTGTAGGCAAGGCGGTGAACTTCAAGCAGAAATTCACTAATTGTTAAGTCGTGTATTTTTCTTCCCATTTTTCTTTGCCTTCTTCCGATAGTATGTAAACACAGAGTTGCACAGTGTTTCATGTGAATAATCAAGCTATCGATTATAAAAATTTGCGTTAACATGAGTTGGCATATTTAAAGTGAAAAAATGTTTAGGTCGAACGAGTTATAGTGCATTTCCTTTATCCAGTTATGGTAAAATTTATCGGACATTTGCCAATCCTATTTCCATTATGCTTTAACTAAAAGTTCAGTAAATAAATCAGCTGTTTTGATCTGAGTTTGATGATTAAAAGTAAGAATAATAAGCTAAAACTTAACTTTTGAACTTTTAAAAGCCTTTTTGTCGAATTTTATTGGCAAACATGCATGGCCTGCAATCTTTTTTGCTTGTAATTCAGAAACAATATACAAATTTAAATATTGCGCGTACCTTTGCACATTTCAATCACCTGTTTTAGCTATGTTAACGCAATGCTATCCATTAACAGCGATATTTTAGCGATGTTCATCGAAAAAGTACGATAGCCGATTACCAGTTATTCCCAGTTACCATTGACTGAAGGTTTACTGCAGTAAATTCCTTATGGGAAAATACACGCAAAGTGAACCTCAGTTACTCAAAATGGTAATAACTGAGAATAACTGGATAAAGGAAATACACTATTAATTGAGCTGCTCTTAACACAATATCAGCAGCACGACCATTTATATAATTATATTTATATCGATGATAGATTAAAAACCAGAGTTGCATTTACAACGGAAAAATTTCACTGAAGAGCTTCAGCGTGTAAATGCGACCTGAATTCCGAAGATGTTTCAAAACGGAATTAATAAAAAATTAATGAAAAAACTTCAGCGTGTAAATGAGGTCTAAGAGTTGCTACCATTAAAAAAAATTGCCTAAAATTTATTTGATATTTTTTGTATTGTTTTCAAGAGTAACCACAGGGCATTTGCGTTCTATTTCATAAATAAGAAAATAAAAATATGCTAAGTCTTGTTCCTTGTAGTTTTTATACAAAATAAATATTTAATATTTTGAAGCCAAGTTACTCATGCTGCTTGACAACTCTGCTATGACAATTTGCTTAAACAACTGTTGTACACCGAATATCAACATGCTTTAAGCAGTGGTTACATATTTATATTAATAAAAATAAATTAAATATTATAATCAAATGTATTTGCAATATGCATTTAAGCAAAAGATACCTTTCTAAATTGTTATACTTATTATGCATAAGACGTTTTATTTTGCTTAAGCCAAGCAAAACTCTGGGCCAACAACTTGAGTTTGTAAAAGCGTCTTAAACAGCGCTTTGGCACACCCAAACCCAGCATCAGGTTGGTTTTGGGTTGGAATTCGGTTTGCTTTTATTCGTAGCACACCCTTAATTGAAAACTTGAATTTTTTTAAAGTTTTAAGTGTTATTAAAATGTTTGCAAAAAATCCCAACGTTAAACGCAAAGTTTTTCATCGCATATACATGTAATTTTTATGTCTTTGCAATTTCTTTAGCCTTTTTCCTAACCTTAATTTAAATCGTAAGCAAATTGGTTTTTGTTTTTCTTTGCAGGACACCTCTGACCACGTTACGGTCGGGTTTGAGAGGTGGTACAGATTGCAAAGTCACCAGCACCGTGGGTGGATCCTACAGTTTGCCTCCAAGTTACCGATCCCACACCGCTACGCTCGCCGCACTGACGCTTAACAGCGAACGGGTGATTGATTCGACACCTTCTCGTCGAATGCTGGCCAACGAAGATTTGCCAGAGCCCATGCCGGAGCAATTACACGACTGCAGCACGCAGCCGTCAATCAATACATTATTAGCCTCGGCCATTGTACAAATAGAGTCAACAAATCGCACCCAAGGACACGCTCCCAGTTTATCAACGCCCTTGACTACGACATCAAAGAGCAAAGATCTAGTGTCCGTTGTGACCATTTCGCAGCCTCACAGCAGTTGCTGCAGCAGAGGAGGGTAGTAAAGTAAAATGATACACCCTATGTCTATTTTGTTTGTACATATGTAAAGTGTTCATTATTTCAGTAGGTTCCACCTAAGGTAAGGGTGGGCAAACAATTGTATGGAAAATATAAATATAATTTGGTCACCTTATGTGTATTTTTACAACATAAAATTAAAGATGTGTTAAAAAATAAAATAAAAAACAAAAAAAATAAAAAAGTGAATAAGGCGTTGCCAAACATTGTATACACATTAAAGATAGTAAAGTTTGGTTAACAATCTTAAATTTGCAGCAACATACATATATGATAAAGTAGTTCGATCTGAAAAATGGTGACAAATGTTCTACAAACTGAGGACCATGGCCAAAGTTTTAGTTGTGAGAATAGTTTTATGGGTTCGATATGTTCCTTCTATACATTACACATTTCAACAACCAATTATTAGACACTTTCTTAAGTCTAGAAAAACAGTTAATATAAATAGCTTAGCTGCCCGCAACGATTTTAATGCTATTATTCTCTTCTTAAGAACAGTTGGCTATGATTTCCACACTGAACAAGGGTAATCCGGGTCGCACGCAGATGGGGGTTTTGGGGGCTCGACCCCCCCGAACTTAATTAATCTTATGTTTTTCGAAAGTACCGATATACTCAGAAAAAGAAAAAAAGCGATCATCAAATGTTTAAAATTATCACAGCACAAAACAGAAATAGTACCCATACTATTCATTAGTTATGCTAAGTGCGTATAGTACTAAGTTTTTATTTGAAAGCTTTACAACAATCACGCAGAAGCTTTTATAACACAGCAAACATGTTTGCATGAGTTGCATTTCTACCACATATGGAAGAGCCGATAAACCAATAGTCGATAGGCTCCTGGGTATAATTGCTACTATTGTGCTATTTGTGTTATTTAGGCCCAATTTCTCAATGTCCGGTTAGGTAAACTAACTGACGTTTAGTCAAATTGGAGTTTTTCAATGTTCGGTTAGGAGTAAATAAAAAACAAACTTAACGGAAGGCTGGGTCCCGTTTAAAATTTAAGCTGATTTTTTGTCACGATATATCGTTAAGAATTATCTTTGAGGCAAACAGCTGTCCCTTGAATTGTTTATTTATTGTGTTATTAAATCAAAATGGCATCACATAAAAAAGTGTCTTATATCTGTTCAGAGCACTAATGTTTTTTTAGCGCTATTTTTTTTAATAAGCCGACACAACGAATTGTTTATAAAAACCAATATTTTATTTAAAAACCAATTGTTTTTAACATAGACCGAATGCAAATAGAACTGCTCGCACCGAATGTGTTAAGCAACTAAAACTGAGAAACGAGCAAGCTGCAACGCACAATACGCGTAGCTGCATTACGGATGAAAGTGTAGAGCACACCTGATAAATATAACGGAAGATACTCTATGCTAAGATTAATGCACAGTGGGCTGCATAGGGCACATCTAATACAAAATGTTTTGATTTATTGAAAACAGGTTATTGTTGCTGCTTCTGCGTTGAACATCCTCGCCCCGTTGAAACCACGCTTTCAACAGAGTCCTTTAAGGGCAGAAGACATAATTTCGCTATTGCCCTTCGAACCTGTCCCGTAACGGTTTTAAGCTCTGCGACTCTTGAGGCACCATCATTTCCGGGGATCAACTGAAGAATCCGGGCAAGTGGCCAACCAAGTCGCCGCGACGCAGGGTGGTTCAGTGCGCGCCCTCCATTTTGTCCGCTGCTGAAGCAGGGTTAAGTATTCTTCTCGCCATCAAGACCAAAAAACCTGTTGAATACGAGACACTTGCTGCCAACCATTCAAGCGATCGAAATTGATCTTCGATAAATCCGGTTCAATTACAGTTCTTGACGGCCCACCAAGTAGAAAATGTGCTGGTGTCAACACGTCAAGATCATACCTGTTAAGTAGTGATTACTAATTGTAGTCATTAGTAATTAAACTATTTTAGTTAAAAAGTTGAACTAGTCATTACATTACGACTATTTTTGGTATTACACAACTATATAATGATTACGATTAGAAAAAATCAAAAATAATCTAAAACTATCACAAATTATCAAAATATTAAAAAATAATCAAAAATAATCAGAAATAATCAAATTGATTTTTTTTTTGATTATTTTCGATTATTTTTATTATTTTGATTGTTTTTGATTTTTTTGACTATTTGCGACTATTGTTGACCAATTGTGACTATGTTTCACTAAAAAAATGTACAAATTATTCCAACATAGTTTAATACTTAAACAACAACACCTAATAGTCTGAAACTATCAAAAATTATCAAAATAATCAAAAATAATCTAAAACTATCACAAATTATCAAAATAATCAAAAATAATCGTAATCATTATATAATCATAAATTTCTACCAGCGAACTATATAGTCACTACGACTACTTTTCAAAAGTAATTTAATTGATTAGTAATTGTAATCGCAATTTAACAGGTATGGTCAAGATCCTCGGGATTCTCTGTTAACGGAATTAATGGTCGAGAAATAATAATTGGCGATACTTGGTATACAAGAGTCCGTAGCTCATCAAGATGCAATATGGTCCGGCCAAGAGATCGGTACACGTGATGTTTTGCAGTCTTAACTGCGGCCTCCCAAAGTCCACCGAAGTGAGGCGAGCGAGGAGGAATAAAACGCCAATCTATATTGTCCGGTAAGCAAAATTGTTGCACGGAATCCCGATGCGGCTCACTTAGGAGAAGCCTTTTCAATTCCACCAGCTCGTTTCTGGCTCCAACGAAGTTTGTAGCGTTGTCAGACCAGATCAGATTTGGCTTCCCATGCAGAGACATAAAACGCTTTAACGCGCTGAGGAAGGTTTCTGTGGACAAGTCCTTTACAAGCTCTAGGTGTACCGCCTTGGTCTTAAAGTAAATAAAGACGCAGATGTATGACTTCAAATTAGGCCTTGTACGAACTTCCGATTTGTAAAAGAAAAGCCCACAGTTGTCCAATCCAGTTACTTTAAAGGCGCGAGATCCTGTACACCGTTTTTCGGGAAGGTCAGCCATAATATGCGCTAAGAGCCGAGGCCTGGCACGAAAACATCTTACGCATTTGTTGACGACCTTGGCTACAGCCTTCAAACCACCAATTGGCCAATAGTGGAGCCTAATGTTAGCCAGAAGCGCACGTGGCCCCGAATGCATGTTGCGCTCATGAAAATTTAAAATAATGGAGCGTGTAACTAGATGTCCTCTGGGGAAGAGAATTGGATGGCGAGACTCGAACGGCAAATTGGTATTTTTCAGGCGACCACCTAAACGAACAAGTCCAAGTCCATCGATTAAGGGGCATAAGGATGCAATGGAACTGGAACTCTGAACTTCTCCCTTTGCCATCAGCTCTTTGATGTCCTTGCTCAAGCCGCGACTTTGAGTTAGCCTTAAAAGCATTTTCGCATTTTTCATATTGAATGTCACTCAGGTTCAGTCCAGGGTGCCGCATCTTTCTGACGAACTTCGATATGTGAGAGAATACGCGCTGCAGGCTGGAGAATGCGTTTACAAATTTGCAGTCAGAAACAATATCCGATGATAGCGTCGTAACGATCAATACCCTTTTCCGAACTTCCAGTCTCGGCTCCTCGACCACCTGTAGAATTGGCCAGGAATCCTTAAAAATTGAGGCTCATATAGCCAACGATCTAGTCGAGCCAATTGACTCGGAAGAACTCCACGCGAAAGTATGTCTGCCGAGTTGACATCTGTAAGCACATGACGCCATTGCATATTGTCCGTAATACCCCGATTCCACTGCAAGCAAAATGCATGTATGCAATTGGAACTCGGGAATGCAGCATTAATTTGAATTAGATTCCTATGTACTGAATCTGAATCATATTCAATTTCGCTCAGCTGGAATCGACATTCCCCATTGCATTAATTATATACGGACTTTGGCTGTTACCAACGAGTATGTAAAGGTAACAGAGATGTAAAAAGAACTGGCGAAAAAATTTTACTCGCCCATGAACAAATCTGACGAAAGGTCGTAGGTAGAGAAAAGACAGAACAGCTGCTTTTGTTTATACTTCTGTGCTGGCCGCCGCATTTGTTGTTTTGATTTTTTGCTGCTTACGTTTTGGTATACTTATTTGGCTGCATGTGAACACAAAACGTATCGCAGGTCAGGCACGTCTTTGTGTATATGCATAAATGTGTACCCAAAGGCTGGCTGTTGTAGCTGATATGTATGTATAAGCTGCACAACTAGAAATACCCATTGTCCCAGTATGAAATTAATGGCATGGACATTTTTACAGTATGCCATTCAAATAAAGGGGTTATAAATATATCATTTTGAATACGAAAAAAGTTTATTTTATTGTTAGTAATATATTAATATTTAGCCACTAATAATTAAATATATATAACCAACTAATTCCAAAACTATAAGAAAACGTATTTAAAGGGAATCATGCTAGGGTATTTCATTTTCAGGTGTGTTATTGTACAAAGTTACTATATAGTCTGTACCACCCAATTACCACCGGGTAGCTAAAGGCAACTGAAAAGAATAAATATCAAAAATCTTGGCAAACGAAGCCAGCACAAAATGAAACGCATCACACGCATACTAATACTTATGCATTTTTTACTGTCCCTGTCTTACAAAGGCGGAATGTAAAGAGCAAGTGAAACAAAACAGCCGCATACATAAAATGACCAAGCTCAAGTTCTGCGACAGCACAACTACAATAGGCAAAGCTAACAAGACGCAGCAACTGCGCTATTTTCAAATACCCTTTCTGGCATATTGGGTGGAAATCAATGAAACCACTTACATATAACTTAAATATAATACATAACTTATTTTGATTATTTTAATGCAAATACCTTTACTCTAGGATTAGTTAACAAACTCATAATAAAATGTCTTTATTATTCATACATGCCCTACCTAATTAATAAAAACTTGCAGACTTTAATGCTGAAATTATATTCTAGTATCTTATGATTACCCATTTATTTACGAAAGCTTATAAAATTCTATACTACCCTCCCATGTAGTTAAGCAGCCAGTCGATTGAAGCAAAGTGTAAAATTGCCAAACTCAAGCAAGACAAGAGTTTGACAACAACACAGAAGAAACGAACAGCAACATATTATTGCTGTCGCTTTCTTCGCACACGTTGCCATCAAAACAAAGTGAAAAATGATCGCCGTTGATTCTTTGTACCAGCTGATTTTCAAAAGGCGGCACATCATTTGAAAGGCAGACGCCGCCAACTTAACTCGCTATGTTCCCTGTTAGCGATGTTCTTTTTGTTAAAGTTGCTGTCTCTGGTTACCTCTGTTAGTATTGAATACTCTTTGGGCTGTTACGAAGATGCTCATTTTGCGTTAACAGAGGAGCATTACAGTGCTGAAACCAACAAAAATACCAAATTTCTTATCGATATTTGGTTATACCAGTGCCAAATTGAGTAAAACAGCTTGTCAACAAGTGCAATGCACACATACAAACAAAACAAAACTAGCAGTCAGCTGTCACTTAACAGACCCTGTTAAAAAAATATGCTGAATGCAATTGGTTTTGCAGTGGAATCACCTACATTCCCGATTTGCGACGAATATATTAAATCGCGTAGATTCACTATGAATCCATGACAGAACGAACGAACGGAAGAGTCTGACCAGCAGTAGAATGACCCGTTGAATGATTGACCAATTTCAAACATTAACTGAGCAAGCAGCATGGCTCCAGATAACTCCAACTTAGGCACGGAAAGCGTCTTTAGAGGCGAGACACGTGATTTTGAGCAAAGTTATACTCCATATGCGTTGATGCTGGCATCACAAAATCCATGAACCTCTATAGGACAGTCCTGGGCCATCACGCAGCGAGGAAACGAGAAACATGGAAAATTGTTGAAACCATCGTGTATCTGTATTGAGCTCTAGCGGCAAGGATTCGTCCCAATCAAGCTTCGCCTTCCACAGATGTTGCATAAATACCTTTGCCTTCACAATAGCCGGACCTTTGAGGCCAAGAGGATCGTAGAAACGAGCTGTAGCTGATAAAATGGAGCGTTTGCAGGGCCTTGCAGTTTGCGGCGCTGATCCGATCTAGGATCCCAAAGGAGAGCGAGAGTTTTAATGATATTGCTGTCATCGTCGAATTTGAGACAAGTTTCCCTTTCTGAATCTGATACTCCTTCTAACACCTTCGAATGACTCGAGCAAATTTTACGAAGCCGGAAATGGCCTCGAACAAGGAACTGCGTCGTCTGCAGCAACTTTTCAACAGCATCAGTCACAGAATTTCCGCCAGATATCAAGTCATCAACATAAAAATCCTTATGTAGCATGCGTACATATGTATATACATACATATGAATAAGGCTGCAACACTTTGTTGTTATGCCAACAGAATGCATACATAAGCAGCGACTTTGTCGCAGCGCGCCTAACGCTAGGTGCCCACTGTTCAAGTGCATACGAAATATGATCAGTACTTGATGGCAACGATCGCCAAATAGCTAAGTCAGCGTTCTCACGCTTGACCGTCGCTTATATACATATGTGCGCGCATGACTCTCTCAGCTAGCCAGCAACGTTTCCGTTGCTGTATATGTATAATAAGCTTAAATATGTATGTATGTAAAACGGCTGCTCACCGCTTCACGGTGGACAGCTTTAACTCTAAGAATCAGTCAATAAAGAATGATAAAAGGAGACAGACGTCTTCCTTCCAAAACTACAAAATTTGCAAAGCTTTCTTATTACATGGCGACCGTGACTTGGTCCGAGTCCTGAAACAAAGCAGCAACAACATAATCATTTGGAGATTTAAACAACACCTTTATATCAAACGACACCAAAGGACACATGGCTCCGGACAAACCAAGGAATATACACCGGCCACACAGAGAGTAATCTCAACCACAAACAGCGTTTCATCGCACCACAGCAAATTCTTCAACAACTAACTATTAAATGGCAACTGGACAACTGGAACAAAGTTAACAAAGACTGAGTGAGTAAAGTATAGTGAGTGTTATGGGTCGCGGTGGCCGGGTAAAAAAGTTGAACAAAGAAATTGCTCACATTAAGTGGCAATTATATTCACCCAAGGCCAACACACCGTGGAAAGCAACAGCAAGGCTACAGGCCAAGCTAGACTTTTATCAGCAACAGCTACAGCTGATAAAAGAAAACCCAGCACCACATACTCACTCAGTGAAAAATATTAAAGTTGTTAACGATAAAACAGTAATCACACCTCCTCCCAAAAGCAAATTGGAGCAGTACGTCGAGCATTGCCCAGCAGATTGCCCAGGACCTCTGGACAGCCCACACTGCAGATACACTTGCCTGGCAAGGCATTAACCTGTGCGAAGACCGGCACCGGTTCCGCCTGAGCCCATAGGCCCAGGACAACAGCAGCTGAGACAACAACAAGTGTGAGAGGCAATCCGCCCCTTACACCAACGCTGGACAACAACGCTATGACACAGTAACAACAACAACAACTAGTGTGAGAGGCAATCCGCCCCTTACACCAACGCTGGACAACAACAACACGACACAGCCAGTGCAGCCAGCATCGGCACCGCCTCCAAGAACGCCTATTTTTTTTTTTCATGCACTGCGTTGCATAATTTTTTGAGAGCACTACGATGCACATTTTTTTTAATATATATAAGAATCAATGTAAAATTGAGCAGAATATCTTTTGCCCAATCAGAAGTGAGGCCCATAAAGCCAAACTAACAAATTAGGCAGGTTGTTATGTAAAAAAAAAATTTTACATTATTTTTATAATAAACCAAATCTTAAATTCCCTATAAATTCCAAATTTTAAAATGAAAAAATTATAAGTTTTCAGTTCAGTCAGTTTAAATTAAAGTCAAAAAAAAAAAACAAACAACAAATTGCATTAAATTAAAGCCGTAAGCAGGAAAACTGTTTATGAATAGTAATGCTATAAGTAAATTTTACGAAGATTTTTTAATTGATTCAAGTCATAATTATAAACAGAATTCCAAAATGGGATTAGTAGACGTTAAGTCAGTGGATTCCACTGCTAACGTAATAAATAAAGTTGAATCAAACAACACAGATTTAGAATTAACAAATACATTACTGATAATCATAGTTGTTATAATGTGTGCAAATTGTTTTTATAAAATATATAAACTGCATAACAAATGCCTTAAGAAAAGATTCATGAGCCGAGCAAATGACTTGGACAAAATATAAATTTGCACACACAAACAACAATGATAAATCATAATTAAAAATATCATAATAACTATAAGATACCAATAACACTAAATAAAACAAAATAATAATAATAAATAATCTTGAAAAACAAAGTAGCTTGTCAATATTATGGAATGGCCAGAACTTTCTGAGCGGATCCAAAATATTAAAACGACATTTGATAGAGCGTATAAATGTCTAACACAAAATAGACAAACACATATAGACACAGTTAATAGGCACTCCATAACATTAATCGACAGCTTTAACGAAGCTCGATTATTGATATATCAGCATAAAGATGTATTAACCGATGAACATTGGTCAGAAACGTCAAGGTTGCTAATAAAACTGAGGAATAATATCCAAACAGTTAAAGACAAGCATAATTTAAATTTAATACTACCTTCTATCTTGAATACACCTGTAAAGTTGGAACTTGGTGAAAACCTTGAAGTTCGGACTGGGGATATTCAACTAGTAGAAGAAGATTTAACAAATCTAACAATCCCTGCTGTTATCACACTGGATTCCAAAGATATTTTATCTGAGAGTGAAGAAAGTGCTGATAATAGCCTCATAATGGTTGACACAGCCGCTGCCCAGAGGGCATATATTAGGGAAATTGCACAAGCAGTCCCAGAATTTGACGGAAAGAAAACCCGTCTTGAAAAATTCTTAACGGCATTAAGACTTGTCAACCTAACAAAGGGAACTTATGAGGAAATTGCCATAGAGTTGATTAAATCAAAAATAACGGGCACAACCCTCAATAAAATAAAGAATGAATCCACAATAGATGGAATTATTGCAAAATTAAAAGCCGTAGTTGTCGGTGAAACACCCGCCAACATAAAGGCAAAAATGGACACTTTAACGCAGAAAGGCAAAACAGCCACTCAGTTCACAACTGAACTAGAAAATCTGCGACAGCTTCTTGAAGCTGCTTATATTGACCAAGGCATACCATCTGAAAATGCTGACACGCTCAGCACTACAGAAGCCATTAACACAATGATTAATAAAACTAGTCACGAAAGTGTTAAAACTGTTATGGAGTCTGGTATTTTCACTACCATGGATGCTGCCGTTAGTGCATACATCCGTACTAGTACAAGACTTACTGGTAGTGTGAATACAGTGATGTACTCTAAAAGAGGGAATAACAACTACCGCGGTAGTAACGATCGTGGTAACTATCGTGGTAGGGGCTATGGTAACTACCAAAACAGAGGAAATAATAACTACGGTAATCCAAACAACAATTACCGTAGAGGCCGAGGAAATGGAAACAACAATTCCAACCGAGGCCGAAACAACCAAATTAATAACAATACAAACAATGTTAGAGTAACCCAGAATAATCAGGGAAACTCTCAACAACCCTCAGATATTCAGCAGTAGAAAATTATGCGGTTCATACCATCAATCTTAGTTTGAATATATTTGTAGACTTCTTCAATGTGAAGACAAATAAAAAACTTGTATTTTTAATAGATACTGGTGCAGACATATCTCTGTTAAAGGAAAATTCTGATATCTTTCATGATATCCAAATTAATAAGAAGATCAATATTCAAGGCATAGGCCAAGACATAATACAGTCCAAAGGACTGATTTCAATAGAGATACAGACAGGTAAATACATAATTCCACATGATTTTCACTTAGTAGATTTGCATTTCGCAATACCTTGTGATGGAATAATAGGCATTGACTTCATTAAGAAATTCAATTGCCAGTTAGACTTCAAACCAAATGAAGATTGGCTCATAATGAGACCAAATAATCTAAATTTCCCAATTTATGTTCCAATAACATACAGTTCTGGTAATAATTCCATTGTTCTACCAGCAAGATCCCAAGTAGTCAGAAAAATTCACCTATCATCAGATGAAGATAGTGTACTAATTCCAAACCAGGAAATTAAAGAAGGCATTTATGTTGCAAACACAGTTGCAACAACCAAAAATGCATTTGTCCGATTACTGAATACGACCAGTACCGATCAAGTAGTAGATATTAAAAACTTGTCATATGAACCACTTTCGAACTACGACATAGTTCAAAACAATCCAGAAAATAGAGAAAAAAATGTCTTATCTCAATTAAAAAAAAATTTCCCACCACAATTCAAAAAAAAGTTGACTAATTTATGCACCCAGTTTAGTGACGTATTCGGACTTGAAACCGAATCGATCACTACCAATAACTTCTACAAACAAAAGCTAAGATTGAAGGATGATGAACCAGTCTACATAAAAAATTATAGAAACCCTCAAAGTCAAATAAATGAGATACAAATACAAGTACAAAAACTAATCGACAATAAAATAGTTGAACCGTCTGTATCCCCTTATAACAGCCCACTTTTGTTAGTTCCGAAGAAATCTCTTCCAGGTTCTGACAAGAAAAAATGGCGATTAGTAATTGACTATCGTCAAATTAATAAAAAACTGTTGTCGGATAAATTTCCGCTCCCTAGAATTGATGACATTTTGGATCAACTAGGAAGAGCAAAATACTTTTCATGCCTTGATTTAATGTCAGGCTTTCATCAAATTGAACTCGAAGAAAGTTCAAGAGATATAACGTCTTTTTCAACAAGCAATGGCTCGTATCGCTTCACGCGATTGCCATTCGGCTTAAAAATAGCACCAAATTCTTTCCAGAGAATGATGACTATAGCATTTTCCGGATTAGAACCCTCTCAAGCTTTCCTTTATATGGATGATTTAATAGTCATCGGTTGTTCCGAAACACAAATGCTCAAAAACTTAACTGATGTTTTTGAAAAATGTAGGAAATACAATCTTAAACTACATCCTGAAAAATGTTCATTTTTCATGCATGAAGTCACATTTTTGGGACACAAATGCACTGATAAAGGAATCTTGCCTGACGACAAAAAATACGACGTCATTAAAAATTATCCAGTCCCACATGATGCGGACAGCGCTAGACGATTCGTTGCATTCTGCAACTACTACAGACGTTTTATCAAAAATTTTGCCGACTATGCTCGTCACTTAACAAGATTAAGTAAAAAAGATGTAAAATTCGAATGGACAGCTGATTGTCAGCATGCTTTCGAACATCTCAAATCGGCACTAATAAATCCAAATTTATTACAATACCCAGATTTCAGCAAAGAATTTTGTATAATAACAGATGCAAGTAAACAAGCATGTGGAGCAGTTTTAACTCAAAACAAAAATGGACTCCAACTTCCAGTTGCTTATGCATCAAGATCGTTTACTAAGGGTGAAAGTAATAAAAGTACAACAGAACAAGAATTGGCAGCAATTCATTGGGCAATAACTTATTTCAGACCATATATTTATGGTAGACACTTCAATGTCAAAACAGATCACAGACCATTAACATACTTGTTCTCAATGGTAAATCCAAGCTCAAAGCTAACGCGCATGAGACTTGAATTAGAGGAATATAATTTTACAGTCGAATATCTGAAGGGTAAAGACAATTTTGTAGCGGATGCGTTATCAAGAATAACCATTCAACAGCTACAACAAATAAATGGATCAATAAAGAAAGTCACTACAAGATATCAAAGTAGACAAAATTCCTGCGCAGGAAAAGAAAAAATAGAATTGCCATGGCAATCTATAGAAAAAGCTTCAAAGCCCAACGTATATAAAGTCATTAACAATGACGAAGTACGTAAAGTAGTGACCTTGCATGTTAAAAATATGCTTTGTTTTTTCAAACAGGGCAAGAAAATTACTGCAAGATATGATGTTAGCGATTTGTATACCAATGGAACTCTTGACTTAGGTCAATTTTTTCAAAGGCTTGAAACGCAAGCCGGTATAAATAAAATCAGCCAACTCAAAGTGGCACCGTGGGAAAATATCTTTGAACACGTTTCAATCGATAATTTCGAAAATATGGGCAATAAAATATTAATTTCATTGAGAGTAGCGCTACTCAACCCGGTGACCCAAATAGAAACAATAAAAGAAAAAGAAGCTCTATTGTCTACATTCCATGATGATCCAATACAAGGAGGTCACACAGGCATCTCAAAAACCTTGGCCAAGGTCAAAAGACATTATTATTGGAAAGGTATGACTCGAGATATTACTGAGTACATACAAAAATGTCCAAAATGCCAAAAATCAAAAGTGACAAGAAAAATAAAAACTCCTTTAACAATAACTGATACGCCAATACACGCTTTCGACAGGGTTATAGTAGACACCATTGGTCCACTACCCAAGTCTGAAAATGGAAATGAATACGCAGTCACATTAATTTGTGATCTGACTAAATATCTAGTCGCGATTCCAATTCCAAACAAAAGTGCTAACACAGTAGCAAAAGCGATTTTTGAGAATTTTATTCTAAAGTACGGTCCGATGAAGACGTTCATTACGGACATGGGAACAGAATACAAAAATTCTATAATAAATGATTTGTGCAAGTATTTACAAATAAATAACATAACATCAACTGCACACCACCACCAGACAGTTGGAACAGTCGAAAGAAGTCACAGAACTTTTAATGAATACATACGTTCATATATATCGGTTGATAAAACTGATTGGGACGTATGGATCCAATATTTCGTTTACTGTTTCAACACAACCCCATCTATGGCACATGACTATTGTCCATATGAACTTGTTTTCGGTAAAACAAACAATTTATTAAAACATTTTAATAACACAGACACCATAGAACCTTTTTATAATATAGATGATTATGCTAAGGAAAGTAAATATAGATTAGAAATAGCATATAAAAGAGCTAGAATTATGTTAGAAGAACATAAGAGAAATAATAAGGCATTATATGATAAAAAAGTAATAAACGTAGATATATCGGTAGGAGATAAAGTCCTACTTAAGAATGAAACAGGACATAAGTTAGATCCATCTTACTTAGGACCCTATACAGTAGAAAAGTTAGAAGATAACGATAATATAATAATTAGGGATACTAAAAAGAAAAAACAGAAAGTACATAAGGATAGATTAAAACTTTATAATAATTGAATTGAAAACTCTAATATAAACAAAGAAAATTGTTCGAACAAAATAATACAAAGCAATAAAAATTAAAATGGAATTTAAGAAAAGGAAACTCAAAAAGAAAGAAAAATTATTTTCTTTTATAAAAAAAGACAACATTTAAGATAAAATACTAACACATACATATATTTTTTTAAATACACATAGTTTTTAAACATATACATTTACACATACTTATTATCAAAAATTTTTATATTAATATAATATAAACAAAACAAAAACAAAAAAAAAAAACATTAATACTTAAAATAACTACATAAATTACGTTATTTTTTAAAAGGAGGGAGATGTAGCATGCGTACATATGTATATACATACATATGAATAAGGCTGCAACACTTTGTTGTTATGCCAACAGAATGCATACATAAGCAGCGACTTTGTCGCAGCGCGCCTAACGCTAGGTGCCCACTGTTCAAGTGCATACGAAATATGATCAGTACTTGATGGCAACGACCGCCAAATAGCTAAGTCAGCGTTCTCACGCTTGACCGTCGCTTATATACATATGTGCGCGCATGACTCTCTCAGCTAGCCAGCAACGTTTCCGTTGCTGTATATGTATAATAAGCTTAAATATGTATGTATGTAAAACGGCTGCTCACCGCTTCACGGTGGACAGCTTTAACTCTAAGAATCAGTCAATAAAG
Organism: Scaptomyza pallida; assembly: GCA_018152965.1. NCBI lineage: Eukaryota > Metazoa > Arthropoda > Insecta > Diptera > Drosophilidae > Scaptomyza > Scaptomyza pallida. Next base: position 186,063 of record JAECXP010000240.1, read on the forward strand.
AATGATAAAAGGAGACAGACGTCTTCCTTCCAAAACTACAAAATTTGCAAAGCTTTCTTATTACACTTAAGAACAGCTGTGTCACCAACGGAAAACAACTTCATCGTGGGCTAACTGGTGCATAGTTCGAATTGACAAGAATGATGCAGGTTTCAGTCCATACGTCACAGTGTGCAACTTGTATATTTTTTGAGGTCTTCCCTTGGAGAATTTCGCCAGGGGATGCATTGAAAGTATGTATCAGGATCACTCACTCGAACGCAACGATACATCTTGCAGATGTCCCCTGTGAGTGCGACAGCATAGGTTCGAAATCGAATAAGCAAATTGAATAGCTTGGCGTGTATAACAGGGCCAGTCATGAGTACATCATTTAGCGATGCGCCCGAAGAAGTTGCAGCGGACCCATCAAAGACTACACTCAACTTGGTTGTTGTGCTATCTGCCTTTAGTACGCAATGATGAGGCAGAAAATAACGACAAAAGCCAACGAATTCAGGCTGAACGAGCGACATATGGTTTAGATCCAGGTACTCTTTAATGAAGTCGAAATATTGCTGCTTTAAGTTGGGATTACGTTCAATTTTGCGCTCCAAGCTTAAAAAACGCTGAACGGCTTGAGTGTACGACTCACCTAAAGTTCTAGAACTTAGTTTGAATGGCAACCTAACAGAGTACTCCCCACAAGGCAGACGGCTAACTGTGTTTCTAAACTGTTCTTCGCATTGCAGCTCCTCCTTCGTCGCCTTTGCGCTGCTTTCACCACAGCTTTCGACTTCCCAAAATCTCCTGATAATGTGCTCAAGCCTGTCGTCCAAACTGCAGCCTTCAGCAAATGGCTCGCGCATAGCCAATAGAGTATCCTTTAAATGTGTTTTACATCCGCCAGTAGCAACCCAACTAAGCCGAGTTTTCTGCAAAAGAGGCAGACCCGGTAGAAGTTTGATTTGGCCGACACAAAGAAGGTCGTAAACATACTAGCCCCAATGAGAAGATCAACGTGCTGCCGTTTGTAGAACGCTGGGTCTGCCAATTTAATGTTAGAAGGGATGCTCCATGTGGGGATGTCAATTGAAGTGCTGGGCTGACAATCAGTAATTGTTGGTACAATTAGTGCGTTAATTGTTGTGGCATAATCCGAATTCTGAGTCTGTAGTCCAATGTTGACAGTGGAACCTGCTGTGGGTACATTCGCGTCACCTAAACCTGAAATTCTTGCCGAAGAGCGAATTCTCTTCAGACGCAACTGCTGGGCCAAACGATTAGTGATCACGTGAAGCTGAGAACCCGAATCCAGCAAAGCACGCGCCGGAATTAAAGAGCCAGAAGGAGGACTTTCCAAATTTTGGGCACAAATATATGCCATGACCTGATGTCCCACAAAAGAAGCAAGCGTTATTGTTTTGAGTAGCTACAAACGCTCTCCTAGGGGAGTTAGTGACTGGATTGTCTTTATCCACATGTGAAGGTAGCAAGGCCTGCTGCATGGTTTCCATCCTTTGACAGCGCTTATCAAGAAAGGTAAAAAACTCCTCAGATGAAGGAATCTGGTCTAGGGCGATGCTCTCCCCCCAGCTGGTTTGCGTAGCGATGCCCAATTTAGAAAGTAGTAGATTAACTATCATGCATCCAGCAATCTCTGCCGAGTGTCTCTAACGCCCGCATATGAGCAATGACGGCGTCCGAAAATTCTCGAAGTTTCTCAGCTGACGACGATTCTACCTTCTTAAGCCAAAGGATATCCTTGATGTGCGACTGAAATATAAAGCGTTTATTATTAAAACGTTTTTGCAATATAGTAAGAGCCACCTGATAGTTAGCCTCAGAGAGCTCAAGTGATGAGATTGCATCCAGTGCTGGACCCGCCAAACATGAGCGCAAGTGTTGAAACCGCTCGATGTCAGTTAAATCTATGTCATTGTCTATGATGGACTTAATCATAGAGATGAAGCTGGTGAACTCTGTATAACCTCCAGAAAATTGCGGAACCTTAAGCGCTGGCAGTCGAGCTCGACGCGGCCTATCGGTTGATGCGAATGTGCTGAAGATTGGACCCTAATTCCATTCAAATTGTTACGGGTGGTAGGAGACGAAGACAACTGCGCTTGATGCACGCCGAAGTAGGACCGAACACGATTCATTACGTCTACAATAAGTTCGACAAAAGTTTTGCGCAACTCATTCCCGATTTCATCGTAATTAAGTTCTTCTAGACTGTCATGAGCCAAATTGAAACTAGACTCAAGCTTTTTAAGGAGCTCTAACCGAGCATTGAGCTCTACGATCGAAAACGACTTGAAATTATCTGGTGTTGTTATAGCGTTGAGCCGATGCAGCTGTTGCAAGAAAGACTCTTATCTTCTCTTGTACAGCTGCCACTTAGGCTCAGAGGTAGACTCAGTTGCCATAGTTATTTTTATGAATTAACAGGTGTGATTGTCACCTTTAAACGTAAAATGCCAAATGCACCGATTTAAAGCGAGACACGATTCGGCAAATGTTTGTTAAAGTTTATACCGCACAAATGTTGGGTAGGTGTACTAATATTGCAAGACGCGAGTGTTCAAACGTTTAAGCGAACGATGTTTATAAAAGCATACACCGCACAAATGTTGTGTAGATGTACTAGTATTGCAAGACGCGAGTGTTCAAACGGAATAAGTAAATGCTGCATATAAGCATGCATTTGTCACTTGCACTGACACTGAACTTAGAGGGTGGCCGAATATGTTTATTTATTCAGTACAATAAGTGTGTACATGTAATAATGTTGCGCGCCGCCACTGTTCACACGTTTAACACTTGCCCGATTGCCATGCGTAACCGCACCAACGACAATAAACACGCACGCGCACCGACTAGCCAACGTACAGTTTCTTATGTACGAAGAGATTAGATGAGCATCATCCAAAAGCGCGGTATCGCGGGAGGGGAAATGCATGCATAATGCAAGCATGTATAAGTATGAGTACGCAATGTCTAAATGATTTGACAACTGCAGAGAGCGAAACAATGCAAAAAACCGAAAGCTATTGAACACGTGAGCTGGCACATACAAATGTCCAAATACATATGTACTATGTGCATATACGAAATTTTTCGCGCACTCAATGTTAAACATATATTATGTTTATATATGTATATGCCGAAATGCATATAAGTTGCACGCAAATTCATTCAGTGAATTTGTTAACGTTTATAGTTTTTGAGAGCGACGCACTGCTCTGCTTAGATTCACACAAAAGCCAGATTGTTTCTGTGTAGATCGAACAACAAAAACGTGAAAGAATCACGTCGTCAATGTTTAGAGCATAGGCGTACCTGGAGGACGTAGCGCCCATGGCAGCGAAAAAATTGCGCCCCCCCCACTCCTCTTTTTTCTATAAAGTTATTAATTTGTTGTATTTAATCTTTATATATTTGTTCTTAATTCTTATGAATTTATAAAAAATTTTAATAGTAATTTATTAAGAAATCCTTCGTAATTTGTTTCAATATCATAATGCTAAAGAATGGAAATAAATGTGCATTTTCAAGATTATATATTATTCCAGGATGCTGGTTTTCAATAATAACATAACACGTTTAAGGTAAGATTCAAATTATTTATTACAAGATCTTGCATCGTCGCATCGTTACAATAATATTTCCTTAACTAATTTGTTAGAACAATCAAAGCTTTTTTTGACGCGAATTCATTAATAAGATCATTGAAATCAGTTTTTTCAGTTTCATCCCTTTCTACACTTAATAACGCCAAATCGCAAAATCTTTCTTGACCCATTGTAGTTCTTAAATAAGACAGTATAAGTTTTAACTTGATGAAGGATCTCTCGCAGCTAGCAATGGAAACTGCTATTGTCAGTAGAATTTGAATTGCGACGCGAAGATTCGGGAACACGCTTTCATCTCCGAACTGAACAATAAATTCGAGGAGTGTTTCTGGACTTGAAATTATGTTTTTTCGGCTCGTAAGCAACATCCTGCAGTCAAGGATTTCTTCATAAAGTTCTTCCAAAATTAGTGATTATAGACATCATATAACAAATAAAAATATATTCTGCGAAAAAAATGAATACTTACCGAAATGGTCGCTCCTTACACAATTTTTATCTTTATGTGACAATCAAACGATTCAACAATATTTCACTGTGTTGAGAAAAATAAGATGAAAAACACTCAGCGAAGGTTATGTTTACACCAGAAGTGCCGTGACGTAGGAAGTTGGTTGCATGCAAAGATTAGCGTGGAGGGGCGCGAGCGCGACGGAGAAAGCAGTATGTGCGAGCGAGAAAAAACATCGAGGTGGGAAGCGAAGGACCGCCCCTCTTCTGGACAGTATACGTTTCAGTTTTTCTCGCTGGCGAGCATACATAGTCGACTTCCCTGACTTTTTGTATCTTTATTTAAAACTGAAGTTCAAAATTACGATTGAATACTCAAAGTTGAGGTGTCACTTTGCGCCCCCAATAGAGTGGCGCCCATGGCACGTGCCCTGCTTGCCATACCCTAGTTACGCCTCTGGTTCAGAGCACTAATGTTTTTTTTAGCGCTATTGTTTTTAATAAGCCGACACAACGAAAAAGTTTAGATGCCACACCCACCTCTTCCGCCCCCAGCCCCCTCCAATTATAAAAAATAATGGCTGTATCTTCTACAGTTTTGAACCTATAGCCATCAAAATTGGCATAAAGGTAGATGCTGACATCTGACACATATATGCATCAAAATTTTGGATGCCACGCCCCCAACCAAAAAAAATAAAAATACCGAAATGCATGTAACTTCGCCAGTTTTTAAGCAAGAGTCACCAAATTTGCTAGGCATATTGGATGTAACATCCGAAACTTCCATAGAGTCTCCAAACTTGTTAGGGGGATAGAAGGTGCCTTCCGCTAGAGATATGCATCACAAATTTGGAAGTCACGCCTATCCCTTCTTCCTGATATTTATACCCAAAACTCTCATATATTTCTATTTGTACTCAGAATCCTTAACACAGCTTTGTAAACGGTATCAAAGTATATCGCAGTCGGTTGCGTCCGACTGCACCGTTCTTACTTGTTTTTAATTTTAAAGACCTAACTGGTCTTTTAACAGTGGTAGAAGCGACAAATGCAAAAGGAGTGCGGGAGAACGAAATAAAACGCTGGAGCGAGGATGATGTGTATAAAATGATTGTGTATGTTCAATCGCGTACGAATTTTAAATTCAATTCAATTTAACTATCGATTTTGTTGTCATCAAACTGTCAAACAGCTGACTTAGCACAAATACGACAAAAGAAATGTTAAAAGTGCACTCATTAGCTACACTGTGTAAGCATGCGTACATCGTACCAGATCGTTTTTTTCTCAATGTCTGGTAACATTGAGCTTTAGCCAACAGCTGTTCATAAATTTTAGCCAATTGTTTGGGCACATAAAAATAAGATTTTAGCTCATAAATATCCATGAATATGGATTTTCAGAGCAAGCGTTCGTTTTGGGCGGACGATGAAGTGGCCGAACTGCTTGGCTTAGTGAAGGAAAATAACATATTAAGCCAGCTCGATGGAAAAACTAAAAGAAACAACGCCATATACAAAACTCTTTCCGACAATTTAAAGGCTAAAAATATGTTTAACTGCCAATAGCTATCACTCCTAGGCCTCCTTTGGAATCTTCGTACCCGTTGCTTTAATATTTGAGACGCTCCTATGGCAGCGGGATAATACTGCATGAGCAGAAGGTTGCATTTCGCCTGGAATGCTTGTCTGGCTTGCACCATCGACATCATTCGCTTAAGTTGTGCTGTTCGTTGTTCCCTTTTAATCTATATATATAAAATAGTTTGTCCTGACTGACTGACTGACTGACTGATTGTTGAGAGGCCCACAGCCTAAACGATAAGAGCTAGAAGGCTGAAATTTTCACATAATATTCCATGCAGCTTGAAAGTAAGCACTAAGAAAGGATTTTTAATTTGGAACAAATCAATTTATTGCATTAATCACTTTACCTCATTCCACCACTCTGGCGCCTCATCGTCGCACAAGCTGTGAGTTTCAACGCCGCCGAGGTTTCAAAAAAAAAAAAAAAAAATGTCCCACTCCACTACTGCCGTCTGCGCACAAGCTATTGCGGCCGATTATACACAAAAACAAAACAAATCACCCATTCCACTTCTGCCGTCTGTAGATGTGTCTCCGTTATTCTCTTTTCTTCTTTGTGCCTTTGACAATTGTTTTTCGAATCAAGTAGCTTTTGTTGTTGTTGTTGTTAGTAAGTGTTGTTGTTGGGCTCGCAATGCTTCTTTTTGATGGTATCATTGATTTAAAACAAATCAATTAAAACATAATTTGGTTTTGTACACCAGAATATGTTATTTATTTATTTATTTATGTATTTATTGTCAACTAATATCAGTCGACATAAAAATTAAAATTAAATCAAATTAAAAAGTAGAGCTTAAGCTACAAAAATGTTTAAGATTAATGAACAAAATTTAAAATTAAATCAGTAAACAAACTGAAATGAAATGAAAAAGTTTAAAAATTAAAATATTCTGGGGAGTTAACAAAAAATTACGCGAGTGGTTTTATCTACATACTTGCTAATTATCAAACAAAACTTAACACACAAATACCTATTGATTGCCATTGTTGTTCTGATATAATTTTCGAGCTGACATTTGTAACTTTGGTTGGTGTTGCAAATGCACATATGTACATACATTCACATGTATGTACGTACATTTAACATTCTTTTGTACATACATTTATAAAAAAAAAATGCAAGTGCAAATAAATATGTATATGTATACAGTTCAAAAACAAACGCACTAACAAATAGAAACTTAAGAAAATGTAATCTGCATACATACGTATGTTTATTTAATTCAAAAAAGTTGTATTGATATGTACATACATATGTACATACATTCAATTTGTAGTTTTTTTTTTATAGCGAGCCCTTTGTGCGAAAATATTTAATCTTGAACATCTTTGTATAGTGGTAGATTTGCTTACTTGCTACTTATCTAACTCAGACGTTACGTCGTACCACACAAACATTGTTGATATACAATTTCGAACAATCAAGCAAAGCACATATGTAAGTTTGTATGTATTTGTAACGTATGGAGGTTTGTGAATAAAAGGCAGGCAGAAGGGGTAGGCGTGACATTCAAATTTGTGATGCATATCAGTGGCGGATGGCACCTTCTATCTCCCTATCAAGTTTGGAGGCTCGAGCGCAAAAACTGAGAAAGATATAGAAATTTCAGATTTTACGAGTTGGGTGGAAAAGGTGGGCGTGGCGTATAAAACTTTGATGTAGATCGGGGTTACGGATGTCACTAACAATGTTTCTACCAAATTTGGTGACTCTAGCCCAAAAACTGAAAAAGATATAGAGTTTTCGGATTTTATAAGGTGGACGGTATCAGTGGGGGCGTGGCGTTTTGATGCATAGTTATAGTATTTGTTAGACTTCAGCATCCACCTTCCCATCAAATTTTGTGAGTATAGCTTTAAAACTGTAAAAAATACAGTCATTTTCGATTATAACTGAAGGGGGGGCTGGGGCGGAAGAGGTGGGCGTGGCATCCAAACTTTTTATGTAGTTTTTTGAGGAATGCCATCGGCTATCTTGCCCCTTAATTTGGTGACTATAGCTTCTAAAATGTGGGACAAATATATGTTTGATCGATTTGCACATCGAGGGATATCGATTTGTTATCGATTTCTCAGGCCCCTGAGGTCGTAGACCCAAATTTAACACTTTTTCTGACGAAGGTATTGACCAAGATGCTCGCAAAGTTGCAAAGCTCTAGCTTTAAGGGTGTTGAAAAAAGTTGCGCTCAAGCGGACGGGCGGACGGACAGACACCTTGACGGACATTGCATAAGCCCAATATAATATGATCAAAGTAAAATGACGAGTCTGATTCTTAACCTCAATGGTAGCGTGAAAAAGAGAATATTAAATATTTTGCTAATATGTTGTTAAACATTAACTAATTTATTTTATATATATTAAAATTTTGAAAAACTATTGGCGCAGCGAAGCAAGCGTGTCACTTACTAGTCAAAAATAATTTCATGTTCTCCATTGCAATCGAATTCAATTTGCCTTTGTTTACAATTGAACAGCTGATTTCCGCTTTTATGTGCTACCACACTGTTATAATCTAGAGGCGCAGCCAACTTAAGTTTGCGTTGGTGCTGCCACATCTGCCAAAAAGTTGGTCATTTTGTGAATTTGCAAAAGCTGCATAAACAGGAACAAATTTGATTTTGCGAATTGAAGAAAGCGTGAATTTCATAGCATAAACGTAGTAACAAATGCACTCGTTAATACTCTTTTTGAATTTATGTGCATTCTTTAACATATAAACGGTAGCTGCGTTGAAAAAGTTACTTACAAGTCATAGAAAGAAAAAAGTTAGAAAGAGTATGCAATCAAAGTCAGGATCGAGAAGACAAGTATCAAAAATCGCTGCGAAGCCTGGGTCCGACAAATATGAAAACAAATGCTGACGTATACCTACACATATGTGCATATACCTATATGCATGTAGGTATACAAACGCTTCTTTGTTGTTTTAGCTGATTTTCGGCTAGGTCCACTTGAAACAGATCACAAACAGACGCACTGGCAAATGCGTGCATATGTATATACAAACATATGTATGTGTGTATACATAAGATCGCTGGGCACTTTCGCAATACTATTATATACTTGATCGGTGGTTATATATAACACTTTACACACATAGCATGGCTAGTGAATACCATGAGTATAATAATACATTCAACAAAAGGTTTAGGAACATTTAATTTCAAAATAAAATGAATACATAGAATTTAATAAAATTGAAGGTAAATGTCTAGTTTCCGTTGCATTGCCAAATATTAACCAAAAAAAAAACAAAAAGCACTATAATTCATGGTTTTTTGTGTAGAATCTATTGACGATGTCGCAAAAATACTATATTTAACACTTTATTGTTTAAACAATAAAACAAGTTTCAGAACTCACATCAAAAAAATCATAAGACACTGTATATGTGTAGTCGTGGGGGCTAAGGCTTGGTTAGTGTAGCGTGTGTGCCTGTCGCCGCGCCATACTGACCCAGCCAGTGGTAATTGGCAGTCACATGCCGACTACCGAAGACCGACCATACGTGGTGAAGAGCCACATCCTGCTCGAGGTGCCCCTGCTCTAGACAAAATATGGCGGATCTAGAGAGGACAACTCGAAAAAACCCGTAATCACCGGTGTTACCGAACCGTGCCCCTGTGATGAATGGCACTACGTCAGTGTGTCTTCTAACGGTGGCTTCCGGATACCTGGCACCTCCGGTCGTATAAGTGCCCGATCCGGGGTATGAGGCTCTGCCCCGGGGGATACTTCCTTCCTCATCACTCGTGGGACCAACTTATGGATACACAAAATGAAAATATTACCCCCCAACCAACAGGGTGCTCAAGCAGCCCCAAATCGATTGATATCGAACCAACACGGCAACCCGATGTGGCTATGGACATCTGTTCACAAAGCTCAGGGACCGAAACTTTGACCAAGGAAGAGGAAGAAGCCCTTCTCGCCTCTCCCAAGGCCGAGAGACCCAAGAGGGTCGCGCTTTCGGGCGCTGCAAGGAAGAGGTTGCGCAGACACCTTGCGAACGGCATCCCCATGGATGAGGCCAAAAGGCTCGCTCAGAAGCCTATGGACCCTCCAAGGACGGTGCCCAGCATGAGTGGTGCAACCCATAAGAGGGTTAGATCGGCCAACACGACCCCAGAAGAGGTGTCGACAAAGAGGGCCATGAAAACCGTGGCACCTAGTGCCTTGACGAAGGGCGTATCTGCAAGCGTATCGCTTGCCACGGGGGCTCCAGTAGCCTCCACAGCCGCAGTAGCAGCTGGGCAAGTGATAAAGGAGCAGGTACCCCAAGTCGGTACCATGGCCTCCTACAGGGATGTTGCAAGCTCAACGAAGATGGCAATACTCCCTGCCGATTACCCCAACAGCCTGTTGACTACGCCACAGCTCAACGAGGTTCAGACTGCCATCTTGTCGAGGGTGATGGCCTTGAGACACGGCTCTGTGAAGCCGCTGTTCTCTGGCTGCACCTTCCGACCAGGATGGATGGCCATTACGTGTGGCAACAAAGAAACAGTTGAGTGGCTGAGCTCTGAGGTGCCCAAGCTCCGACTGTGGAAGGACGCCCACATTAAGGTGGTCCCTGAAGCGGAGGCTCCTCGTGCCGCTGTCTTCATAGGCTACTTTCCGCTCCCCAATGCGGACATGAAGACAGACGAAGTCTTGAAGCTCGTTGAAGGCCAGAACAGCGGCCTGCGAGTGGGAGACTGGCGTGTCTTCCATCGTGAGATGAGACAGACGATGGCGATCATCACGCTGGCGCTGGACCCGATCTCAGCCAACAAAATAAAAGAACTTGGTAACCAAGTCAATTTTGCGTGGGGCACGGCTACCATTAAGCCCAAGGCCAGTGCGCAGCCCAAAGAACAGGCAGTGGCTCCTGCTCCCGCAGCGGAGAAGCCCACCTGCTCCAAGGCCATCAACCTGGACGCGACTGCAACGCCGCCACAGGGTGCCGTCGAAGAAACTCGTGCGACCCCTGGGCTGCCCGCGGCAAACAGTACCGTCCACACTCCGTGCGACAATGTGGCCCGTGGCACCTCTGCTGCCCAAGAGCCCGCTGCTCCTCGGAAAATCCTGCGCCCTCCCCTTTACGGGCGCATCACGCGCGGAACGGGGCGCATGAGCAAGGGTGCGAGGCGCACACCGGAGGAAGATGCCCTTCTGCGCACAAACCGAGGCCGGAAGATGGCGGCTAGGGGCCGCAAGAGGGCGGACTAATGTCCTGTCCCCCTCCCCTCACCCCCCTAACACTCGGAGACACTTAAGATGTCTCCAAGCAAACCTCCACCACGCAAAGGCTGCTTCTGACGTCCTATGCGAGAGGTTTGCTACAACGGACATAGCATTTATCCAGGAGCCTTGGATAAATGCCGGACGTGTCCTGGGGTTAAGCACCCCATCTGGTAAGCTGCTATATGCAAATGACCAACCTCGCCCTAGAGCGGCGTTGTTAATTAACAAACATCTAACATTTGTTCCCCTCTCTCAGTTCATCACTGAAGACCTAGTGGCAGTCTGGATCAAAATACCCACTGCCCATGGCGAGCAGGAGGTAGTGCTGGCCTCCGCCTATCTGCCCGGCGACTCAGACGCTGTGCCTACGGTGGCTACCTGTGCCCTTATAGAGCATTGCCAGAGGAACCGGCTCCGGTGGTTAATCGCCTGTGATGCTAACGCACATCACACGGTCTGGGGAAGCAGTGACACCAACAAAAGGGGTGAGTACCTTCTTGAGTACATTATTAGTAATAACGTAGGTATACTAAATCGAGGCAACGAGCCCACATTCATTAACGCGATAAGAGAGGAAGTCCTAGACTTAACCATCTGTAGCTTGAATATGTTGTCCGTTGTCTCAAACTGGCATGTTGCGAGTGAGATCACAATGTCAGATCACCAGCACATTAGATTTGATATAGGGTGCGCCCCGCAATGTAGCCTAGTTACTAGAAATCCCAAAAATACCAACTGGGATCTTTTCTGTTTTGAACTTGAGCAATCCAGAAACTGCTCCACCCGTCCGATAATTTCCATAGACGAGTTAGAGTGTGAAGCTACTGTGCTTCATTCAAACATTGAATCAGCATATCACGCTAGCTGCGAACAAAAAGTTCGCAAGATCAGAAGGGCTGTTCCATGGTGGAACAAGAGCCTTGACGATCTTAAAAAAGCTGCGCGAAGGCTCTTCAATAAAGCAAAGAGTGGGAAAACCACATGGGAGTCCTACAAAGATGCTTTAACGCTCTACAATAAAGAGCTGAGAAGGTCTAAACGGGCTACGTGGCGTCAACACTGCGGGCAGATCACAACTCTCCCGGAAGCTGTCAGGCTACAAAAAGCCCTCTCAAAAGACCACTCAAACGGCATCTGTACGCTCAAGAAGCCAGATGGAACACATACAAACAACCCGAAGGAAACGAGTAGCTTACTCCTGGCTACTCATTTTCCTGGGTGCGTGACTGTGGAGCAACCCATCTCAAAGAGCGAGGCACCAACCTACATCTCTGGGATTGGAGAGTGCCCGCACCTGCACGTGGCTATGGTGGCAGACTCCAATAGGGCTGAGAGAGGGGAACCCCCCTATCTCTCAGACCGGATTGGAAACTTGCCCTATAGACTGTTCCATCAAAATAGTGTACAATGGGCTATACAAAGCTTCAGTCCATACAAATCCCCTGGACCAGATGGAATTTATCCATGCTTGTTGCAGCGGGGACTGCACCAATTCGCACTCCCCCTGGTCCGCTTATTTCGAGCAAGTCTCGTGCTTGGACACATACCAAGCAAATGGGCTAAAGTAAAAGTCGTGTTTATTCCAAAGGTAGGGAAGAAAGATTCCCAATTGCCTAAGTCCTATAGACCGATCAGCCTCAGCTCCTTCCTCCTTAAAACTATGGAGAAGATAATTGACCAGCACATCAGGGAGGTGAATCTCAAGCACCATCCCCTACACAAGTACCAATATGCGTACCAAGCTGGTAAGTCAACTGAGACCGCCATTCATTGCCTCACAACAACCATTGAAAAGGCCATTGGCGCTCAACAAATAGCACTAGGTGCCTTTTTAGACATCTCAGGAGCTTTTGACAATACGTCATATGAGGCTATCCGTGCCTCCCTTGAACGTAAAAATGTCTCCACATCCATCATTAGGTGGATTCTGGAAATGCTTAAATCCAGAACCATAACTGTAGACCTTGGAGGAACCATGACCTCAATCGTAGCCACAAGGGGGTGCCCTCAAGGGGGAGTACTCTCTCCTCTCCTGTGGACTCTGGTCATCGATGAGCTACTCCATAAGCTCAACGACTTAGGGTTCTCCACTCAAGGCTACGCAGATGATCTAGTCATCTATATAGTGGGCTGGCATGAGCAAACCATTTCGGATCGCATGCAGCAAGCCCTCAATATAGCCAATAGATGGTGCCAGGACAAAGGATTGTCCATAAACCCGTCAAAAACTGTCCTAGTTCCATTTACCAGGAAAAGGTGTCTTTCTCTAACAAGACCGTCCCTAAATGGATCCCTCATTGACTTTTCAGTTGAAGCTAACTACCTAGGAGTTACACTTGACTCCAAGCTTAACTGGAATGTACACCTTGAAAAGACCATAAACAAAGCCACTCGGGCATACTTCGCCTGTAACAGGCTGTTCGGTAGAACATGGGGCTTAAGTCCCAAAATGATCTACTGGTCTTTCAATACTGTGGTAAAACCGATCTTAACCTATGCATCTCTTGCTTGGTGGACGAAATCTACCCAAAAGACAGCCTCGGCTGCACTTACCAAAATACAACGACTTGTCTGCATTGGCATTACTGGAGCCATCCGTACATGTCCCACTGCAGCACTTGGAGTCATAACCGGCATACCCCCTTTATCCATCACCCTGAAAAAGGAGGCCTGCCTGGGGGCACTTCGCCTTCAAAACATCACCAACATAAAAAGTGGTGATCTTATCGGGCATCTTCGGGTTCTCGAACCCCTAATAAACGAGCCCATTCTGCGCGTAACAGACGAACAGAAACCTAAGCTTATCCTCCACAGAAACTTTTCGATAGTCTTGCATAACAGACACGAGTGGGAAAGCAAATCAATATCTCTGCCCAGTGGATCACAAACGTGGTACACTGACGGGTCAAAACTGGAAAATGGTAACACCGGGGCTGGTATTTTCGGACCAAGGTTCAATAAATCCATAGCCATGGGAAAGTCTCCAACCATCTTCCAAGCAGAGATATACGCAATAGAAATCTGTGCTCGTGAATGCCTACGCAGAAAAATGCAAGGTGCACGGATTTACATCTTCTCTGACAGTCAGGCAGCGCTCATAGCGCTAAGATCCTTTGTAATCTCCTCCAAACTTGTAGAGAACTGTTTCCATCAGCTGAACGCCCTTGCCTCCAAAAACACCCTAACGGTAGGCTGGGTGCCGGGGCACGAAGGCCATATAGGAAACGAGGTGGCTGACTCCTTAGCTAAACGCGGAGCGTCGACACCACTAATCGGCCCTGAACCGTTCTGTGGACTCTCGAAAGGACACAAAAGAGAACTGCTCAGGAAATGGGAGGAAACGGAAATAAGACGTCACTGGACCGACAGTGCAGGGCTGAGACAAGCCAAACAATTTCTTTCCCCAGATGATGCGATCAAAACGCATCATCAATCTTAAAAAGAGCGAAATTCGCACTCTAACAGGCTACCTAACAGGTCACTGCAACCTAAGGTATCACCTTAAGAAATTAAAACTTTCAGAGATCGACACATGCAGATTCTGTGAGTTGGAGCCAGAAACATCAGAACATGTTCTATGTGAATGCCCCTCGCTAAGCAGGCGTCGACTTCTACACCTAGGAGGTGAACTTATCCCCCCTACAGGATTTGGGAACATATAGACCCTACCAAAGTGCTCTCCTTTATCAAAAGCCTCGGTACAGAGACTCTACCCTAATCCTACAGGCCGGCACAAAAGATCTAACATCTGGTCGCAGTGTAATAAGGCCCTTGTAATAATAATAATAATAATATGTGTAGTCGTCAAATATTGACCAAAAAAAAAAACGAAAATCACAATAATTCATGGTTTTTGTATTTAAATTATTGCCCATGACGCAATCTTTTATTAAACATCAAATTTTGGAGGATTGGAAGGGTTATATAAACAGCCCATTGCTTTGAAAACGTGATGTATTCTTTCTTTGTGATCGGGATATCTTCTTTTCATATAAAATTCTGCCAGATAACCAGGATACTGAAGTCACGTACATTCGATAGTAATTGATAGTGTGATCGATAGTACCGAAAGTGTGATATGCTCCATCCCATAGCCTATAGTGTCAATAGCAGTGGCGTGAGCCACTGCTTTACGGCGTTTAAAGTTTAAAATGCCATATTTTAATGCATTTTAAACTTTAAATGCCATATTTTAATGCATTTTAAACTTTAAAGGCCGTAAAGCAGTGGCTCACGCCACTGCTATTGGCACTATAGGCTATGGGATGGAGCAGATCACACTTTCGGTACCATCGATCACACTATCAATTACTATCGATCACACACACACGCCGTATACAATGTCTTTTCATTCTCTCTGCAGTGTATGTGACTACACAGGTTAGAAACTTGTTTTATTGTTTAAACAATAAAGTGTTAAATATAGTATTTTTGCGACATCGGCAATAATTTTTTCACAAAAAACCATGAATTATAGAGCTTTGTGTTTTTTTTTTTGATCAATATTAAGCAATGCAACGGAAACTAGACATTTACCAAATTGAATATTTGTGCTTTTTAATGTGCTGAAGTCATTTCAAGTTCAAGCAAGAATCAGCAAAGTTAATCGATAGTTCCGATAGTAGAACCAGTGTTAGTTCCATAATCAGCTGTTCTTAAAAATGGAATTCTAGCTTAACTAAATTTACGGGCAGAAACGAGTGATGAAAATGGATGAAAAAAAAATTTAAAACGCAAGCGTTTTGAAAGCTTTTTTCGTGAACATAAAATAGCATTAATTAATGCAGTTAATTGCATTAATGCAATCATGTTGTGAAAATCGCTTATGAAGCGTCCCTTTTCATCCCGTTTTTTTAAATATGGGTTGACCCCACCATGAACGGCGCGGCAAGATGCTTTTCAGCTCATTGGCCTTCCTCCTTCTCCTCAGTTTTTATTTAATCTTTCACAATTTGTTGTCACAATGACCGATTTATTTTGTAAGTAATCAAGTAAGGTAACCATAAATATATTTAGTACATCTGGTCACCCTAACTTTATGAAGACCTAACGAAATAATAAGCACTTTTCATAAATGAAACTTTTTTTTTGCTGTCCTTTATGATGGACAAATCTTGTTCACGCTCTATTGACAAGCTCTAATAGCAGGCTTATTATAGCACAAGATGGACAGAGCACCAAAAAGGCCAAGTCATCTAGACAAATTGCACTTGTCAAACCAAACATCAAAGTCGCACAGCTGACTTCCAACACATCGGCCGGCGCACAGTACCGCCCCATAGGAGCAGTGAAATTGTCAAATCAAAAGCATCGTGTTCCTTTTAAAAATATTGAAATTTATTTACATTATTTATTACATTTGTACAACCATATTGACTGTCAAAGTTTTTCCAATGTTATAAATGAGAAAATATTAATTTAAAGATAATTAATTAATTAAAGATAATTAGGGTATTCATTAGATATGCTAAAAAAGTTATATAAAATACAAATTAGGTAGTGAGTGCACTCTTTACGTTTCTTTTGTCGTATTTGTTCCAAGTCAGCTGTTTGCCAGTTCGATGACAATACAATCGATAGTTAAATTGAATTGGGCAAAATTCAAAATTCGTATGCGATTGAACATTTGTGGCGTTCAACAGCTGACTGCACAAATATGAAACGCTATGAAACGCAAAATGCTGTTCACGAGCCAAGCGTTTTATGCATGAAACATGAATCGATAAAACGCATCTGTTGAACTCCACATATGTATACAAAAAGTCTTTCATGTTTCATTAAACTAAATATGGAAAGAGCAATTTCATCGATATTTGCATTCGATGTTCAGTATTTTTCTGTGCATTTTGTGTATTTTTGGGCAACAATGTGTGAACACGTATGATAGATGGCCGCCGCAAGCAAAAGTATATTTCAAATGTTAAAAGCATGTATTGAGCAACTTATTTAAACAAAGAGCTCTTCTCACTTTCAATATCCTTTATTTCCCTAACACATTTAATTGGCTTTTTTTATAAATCTAGATACTGCCTAGAGCGTTGTAAACCGTAAAAATGACAAAAATTTAAGTAAAGTAAAGTAAACAACAGCTGACTGCACAAGTATGAAACGCTATGAAACGCCAAATTCTGTTCACAAGCTAAGCGTTTCATGCATGAAGCTTTCATAGATGATATTATACAATTCAAATAATAAAAACAAATAAATTGGTGTAATTTTATCTATTTAAATAAAACTTATTTTCGTAAAGCAAAACAAGCAGTCCGTTTTCGATTACGAACAATAAATGTGTCCATTAACGATTCAATGTCATGTTTGTCAACCAAATTCGGATATGCATGTAAAATGGCCACGTGATTAAGTCGATCCTGAGCCATCGTAGAACTTAAATAATCTTAATTCGTCGTAACATGGAAAAACTTCTCTCATTGCAACATGACAATCCGGGTATTGTTAGAACCAATGCGAGAAAACGAACGAATTCCGGAACGATTTTCCGATAAGTTTCCGTTTCTGTAAAAAAACAAGTAAGAAGGCTCTAGTCGAGAAATCCCGACTAGGACATACCCTTAACCCCATACGTAACGCGTACAGTCATTTGTGTCTATTTTTCGAGTGACTAATATGACCAAAATTACCAAATTTCAAACTGCAATATCTCCGGTGTTTCTGAACCGATTTTGATCAAATTTTTTTAAATGTTCATTATTTTATCCATAGTTTGAAACCTCATTTTGACAATTTTGAAATTCAAGAATTTTTTGTTATCGATCACATGTGTATATCGGAAACCAGAAGTGTTATCGAAAATTTAAAGCAAACTTGATCTGCTTATGGTATAGGAGAGTTTAAGTTTCAAGTTTAAAGTCTCTAGATCTTATAGTCTCTGAGATCGGCGCGATCATACAGACGGACGGACGGACAGACGGACATGGCTAGATCGACTCGGCTGTTGATGCTGATCAAGAATATATATACTTTATAGGGTCGGAGATACTTCCTTCTGTCTGTTACATACATTTGCACAAAACCATTATACCGTTATTTACCCATTTTATGGGTTAAGGGTATAAAATCTGAACAATTGTCCCCAAATCTAAAGCAATTTTTCCCTCACGCGCCATTATCTCCAATAAAAAGTCTCTATCTTTCGTCAATCGGAATTCATTAAAATCTCCTTGATAAAATTTTATGATTGCTTCAGTATTTGTTGAATCGCCAATTGCAAACGTTTCCAGAGATTTGAAAAATCGGGCATTTTGTGATTCCAACCTTTCTTTGAAAGAAAAATGAATTTGGTCAAAAATCTCAAAAAATATTTATTTTGTAGTAATTTTTTGGGGAAACAAAAATGTAGTTTGCTGTTGTGCCATCTTCCAGTCGTTTTGGAATCCGACGTTTTCTTGGAAGTTTTGGTTTTTCAATTTCAAGCTTAGCTGCCAATTCGCAACTGTTTTTCCAAATTGAATCAAATTTTTGATCGCGAGACTCATTCATAATGGTAGACACGATTTCTACCTTTCTTAAGGATTCCACAACACACAGTTCTGAAGACTGCAACTCTTTGTTGAGGATTTCAATCCGATCAAAGATTTCGATCATGGCAGTCAAAAGAAAGCAACTACGGTGCTATCAACTTCTTTATCCTCAGCAAGATCTTCGAAAAGTTCCATTATCGTTTCACGCATGTGCGCGGCAATTTTAAATTTCAAACATAGAAAATATAATAAGTAGAATTGAAAGTGGGGTTTTGGCCGATAATTCCGAGTGGGTATATACCCACTGGGATGTTTTTCGAGTGGGTACCACTATCCATACTACCCACGTCAACCGCCCTGCCCACATCACCACTCCTTCATCCCACCCACACATAAGCAATTACTCACACATATTTATATAAACAATACGACTTATAATTTTATTCATTTAACTCTATACATTGTTTTCTTAAATTAAATATACTTTATATAAAAATAAACAAGTAAGAAGGCTCTAGTCGAGAAATCCCGACTAAGTCCTAGTCCCTTAACTCCATGTGTAAACCGTACAGTAATTTGTGTGTATTCTTCCAGTGACCAATATGATCAAACTTTAAACTGCGATATCTCAGGTGTTTCTTAACCGAATTTGATCAAATTTTTTTGAATGTTCATTATCCATATTTTAAAATTGTATTTTAACAATTTTGAAATTCAAGATTTAGTTGTTATCGATCACATGTGTATATCGGAAACCAGAACCTATTGCCATTGTTGTTTGGATATAATTTTCGAACGGACATTTGTAACTTTGGTTGGTGTTGGAAATGCACATTTGTACATACATACATACGTACACATGTATGTACGTACATTTTACATTGTTTTGTACATACATATATATAAACAAAAAATGCAAGTGCAAATATATATAAACGCGTGCATACATTGTTGTATCTGAAGCAAGCTAAAAGAAAACAAAAAAATGTTTACCAAATATATACCTACAGTGCAACAACAAACACACTAACAAATATTAACTAAAGAAATGATATATGCATCTATATATATAAAAGAGTTTGTCCTGACTGATTCTTGAGAGACCCACAGCCTAAACGAAAAGAGCTAGAAGGCTTGAATTTTCACAAAATATTCCATTCAGGTTGAAAGTGAACACTAAGAAAGGATTTTTATTTTGGACAACTTCTTCAAGAAACTCCCATACAAATTTGTCCTGGATTTGTCACCTTACCTCACTCCACTACTGGCGCGTCATAAGCTGGGAGTTTGACCGCGACCTAATTATCAAACTCAAACAAAACGAAACACACAAACACATCTACCTATTGCCATTGTTGTTTTGATATAATTTTCGAGCTGACATTTGTAACTTTGGTTGGTGTTGCAAATGCACATACATATGCATGTACGTACATTTTACATTGTTGTACATATATATATATTTACAAAAATGCAAGTGCAAATATATATAAACGCGTGCATACATTGTTGTATCTGAAGCAAGCTAAAAGAAAACAAAAAAATGTTTACCAAATATATACCTACAGTGCAACAACAAACACACTAACAAATATTAACTAAAGAAATGATATATGCATCTATATATATAAAAGAGTTTGTCCTGACTGATTCTTGAGAGACCCACAGCCTAAACGAAAAGAGCTAGAAGGCTTGAATTTTCACAAAATATTCCATTCAGGTTGAAAGTGAACACTAAGAAAGGATTTTTATTTTGGACAACTTCTTCAAGAAACTCCCATACAAATTTGTCCTGGATTTGTCACCTTACCTCACTCCACTACTGGCGCGTCATAAGCTGGGAGTTTGACCGCGACCTAATTATCAAACTCAAACAAAACGAAACACACAAACACATCTACCTATTGCCATTGTTGTTTTGATATAATTTTCGAGCTGACATTTGTAACTTTGGTTGGTGTTGCAAATGCACATACATATGCATGTACGTACATTTTACATTGTTGTACATATATATATATTTACAAAAATGCAAGTGCAAGTGCAAATATGTATATGTATATATACCGTGCAAAACCAAATGGGTAACCCTGCAAACTCCTCCACACCGTTACTCCGGTGGATAACCAACGTGTCGCTCGGCAGGGTGGTAGCCCCTGTCTGTCCCGGCTTGAATGCCTCTGGTATTGATCGAGCGGCACCAACTCCAGGTACAGTCAGGTACCGGGTGAGACGCTGCTTACTGGTTGCGGTATTGACCGAGCAGCCAGTCTGCAGAGAGACCACTCACTCCACTTTGCGAGCACACGGCACACGCTTGATTTTAAAAACACATTTGATTTGATCTTTGTTTCACTTTTAGTCTTTTCGTTTATTTTGTTCACTTTTTAATCTTTCTGTGTCCTTACCTACTCACTGCTGCTCTGCTGCTGTTGCCTTGGGCTGCGTAGGTCACAGTTGGGGCGCGCTGCTCTGCTGCTGTTGCCTTGGCAATTACTGTGGGACGGTTTGCCTAATTTCTAATGTAATATTATAGCTCTATGGTTTCAAACTCAAAAATATAACTTACATACTAATATTTTAACCTTATAACAATCTTACTTTTCTTAACCTAATAATGATCTTACACACTAACCTTAACCCACCCATACACCATATCCTTATGAGCTACAAACGATGTGCACCGTCACACCCCCTCCTTACTTTCCCGGTGATAGCGAATGGTGACAGCGCCGGCGGGGGCAAGGGTCACTCGAAAAACGCCTTCGTCAAGAGTGATCGTATATCTTCTCCTCCAACTTCCTTGCTCCTGGCTGAGCCACACGATGTCCTGCAGCATCCTAGGGATGAGCCATCGTGGCGTGTCCGCCCGCCATCTTTCGGGTGCCTCGACCCATTCTCCCGTTTCCTTTAAAAGCTCATAGGTGAGCGCATGGACATCCACTGACGGTCCGAGAAGGGCCTGCACATCGCTGCTGTCGAATGACCAGTCCAGTTCGACGCTGGTCCCGGCCGAAGGTGGTTCTGGAACCGACTGCGCTGCCTTTTACGCTGCGTCTTCCCGTCGCGTCGTAGACACCCCTGCAATGTCCCTTATAACTGCTACTCGGGCCACGCTTATAACTTCGTTCTCGTGGTCTGGGACGCCGGAGTCCGGCAAGGGAGGTGACGGATACAGCCGCCGGTACAGTGCGGTGAGTGAGCTCTTTAAGATTTCGGTGCTAATATCGTCCTCGATAGAGGGTCCCCGGACACGCTCAGCCTCGTTCCCTTCGTCCTCTGCATCCACGAAGCGCCGCTGGTATTGCGGGACCCAGTCCCAATCGCGCTGATGCCCTTCGGCCCCCTGCTGCCTCGGCTCCTGGTCCACCATGCTTAAATACTGTGGAATATAAACGAGGTTATATCCCTGAGGCTATGAGACAGACTATGCTCTGCAGGACAATAGTCTGGTGCGATATTTAACTGTTGAATACCCTATCGTACATACAATAACCTTTGCTTAAATCTTAGATCTATGGGTAAAGCTCGCAGCGTAAGGCTGCTCTATCTCTAGTCGGTGAAACTCTTACTATGATCGAGCGGGTACTCGCCGCCTTCGTCCATCTCGTCGTCATCTGGTTGCCGAAAGATCTTCAAAATTTGATTACCTTATACGAGCCCTCGTAGCGAGGGGCTAGTTTGGCTGCGAACCCGTCGCACAGTGTGACGGATTGCTAAGGTAGCGTCACTTAATTCTGTAACTTTGGTAAAAATGGACGTAGAGCCTTCAAATTTGAGAGATAGCCAACACGTCCGTATCATATGGTACTGTTTGGACTTATACAGGGTGCAGTACAGGGTGCTAAAGTCACATAACTCTCTTAATAACGCGAGTTTCATGGCCATATCTTTGGTAAAAATGGACGTAGAGCCTTCAAATTTGAAATGGATATTATTTAAGAGGTAGCCAATAACTTTTGCGCCATATGGTATTTTTGTTGTTTTATACAGGGTGCAGTACTAGGTGCTAAAGTGTCATAACTCTAAAAAAAACGCTCAATTTATGGGCATACTTTGATAAAAATTGACAGAGAGGCTTTTATTTTGAAAAACGTATTATTCGGGAGGTTGCCAATCATGTCTGTAGCATATGGTACTGTTTTGACTAATACAGGGTGTAGTACAAGCCTCATAACTTTAAAAAAACGCAGTTTTTTGGGAATATCTCTACGTGTTCAATTTAATTCAATTTATTGCTTATTCATTCTTTGCACATAAGATTTACAATCTTCTTAGTACATTATTCAATATTAATAATAATCGACTATAAAAATTATATATAAAAAAAGAAAAATAAGGTGACTGGTAATAAAAAAATTTATTTCATTCTTTATTTTTGTTTAAGTTTTTGTTGAATTTTTTCTTTTTAGTATTTTCTTTAAACAAAGTGATCACAGCTTTCATCACTATCTGAAGAATCGCTAGTGTCTTTATCAAATTGCACATCATTAAGCAGTTGTAGCACTTCTTCACTAAATTCTTTCTTTTTTGTTTTTAAAGTCTTTCTTAAACTACTTATAAAAGGATCGGAAGATATTAGCAGCCTTTTAAGAAGATCTGTGTTAGTATTTGCTCTTGACGTTTTCCGGGTGAATAGCTCGCGATATCGTCGAACATCTTTATTTCGTGCTTCTTGTGCCTCTTCGGACATTTGGCCAATGGGCAATAAACAAGAATTTATTATATCCCGTCCATGAAAAGGGATTTTATGCACAGTGGCATATTGTACCATGAATACAATTTCAAATACATTTCAGCCGTTTCTTCTGCATATTCTGAAAACGCATTTATATTTATTGGCAAGCCCGAACTTAAACACTGTAAAATATTACCAAAGCGGATGATGAGGTCTTTGTCTATTTCGGTAATTTCTGCAGTTTTTTGAGCATCCTTGAAAAAACGCCTGGCCGTGTTGCCGTCATTGGTGTTACCAAAATTTTGCGTTGGGTAATCGATCAGGAGCCCAGTGTTCTTTTTAAAACATCCCTGAATTTTAACTTTTCTTTCCTGCACTTTTCTTGATATTCGCTAGTAACCTGCCATGGCTTAATTTCTAGTCTATACGAAATATGAAGCAGGCACTCCATGAATCGAATACGAGCATGCAAGACTGATAAGCCTAGGGAAAGCATAGATTGGTCCACTTCTTTTTGCTTCAAACTTGCTGGACAGTTCATCATTTTAGGTGTTGAGCCACATATGTAACATCTTTGTGACGAATTGTAGTTTGAAAGGGCCGTGCAAACTTTTCCATCAATCATGCATAACACTAATATTGACGTTACTTTGATTTTTACTTCATTTACTTCAATTCTGATTGGTCTTAGCTTGCTAATTTGCTCCTTTATATCGCTTACCTCTTTGTTTATTAAATCTGTCGTCTCTTTGGCAAATATGAATTTAATTGGACGACAGTATTTTGTTGATGATGTTGTTTGATTTTGCCAAACAATAATTTTTTTTCAAAAGCATTCAAAAAATACACTTGAATTGGCACAAGAGAAATCGAAAATAAATTTTCGTCGGAACAATTTTCAGATGTAAATCGTTGCTTGTAGCGGTTTTGATGCGATCCGTCGCAGCCCCATTTAAAAATAATGTTAAAATCACAGGAGTTGCTTAAATGCGGAAGGAATGACTCCTTTTCTGCAGCACATAGCCTTGAAATAGTGTGGTCGATTAACGACTGGAGCTCAATAACGGCAAAAGTTTCACTGACCGAAATTTCGTTTGGATAACACTCCTGCTTCGCTGAATACACCTTGTAGTAGCTAGGATACATTTTGCTGCCTACCTCTTTTGAAAATTCTCTGGTTGTTCGATATTGTTGCACGGATAAATTGGTGTCGACTTTCATAGCCAGAGCTTGTTCAGGAGAAAGCGACAAATTATTTTCTTTTACGCGTCTAATCTTGATGGCAGTTCCTCTTTGTGGTGATGCGTTAAAAAGTTCCATAACAACAGCAGCAGAGTTGCGTTTTCTTGATGACTTCATCTGCAATTCTGCAGCCTTAAATATAATTTCTTTTCCTTCGTCATTGAGTAGTTGATTCGCTTTTCGAGTTTTAACTCTTTCCGAACATTCAGAAAATTCTTTCGGCAATCTACCAGGACCAGGGCTTATATTTTTCTTAACGAACTGAGATAGATCGATTTTACTATCTAACCAATCACTGTTTTTCTTTGTAGCAAGAAACCGATCCTTTTTCCTACCAGCTTTCTTGATCTTTGCTTCGAACTTTTGAATTAAAGCCCTTAAATACGCCTTAAGTTTCTCTTTGTGTGCAAGTGACACTCGTCGCATGCAGACGTGTTTTCTTTGTGATCCGGCTATAAACGCTAAAACAGTAAATTAATAAATAAAAAAATTAAAATTAACTCGGAAAGACGCTTTCTGAAAATGCACACATCTATAAAAACAAATATATATATTTACATATATATACATATATCTAATCATTTTTAGTTAAAACTCAAACCAATTACTCACAAATAAAATCAAAGAAATATAAAACCATAAACGTAACCCCGCTCAATAAAATGAGCCAACGTAGCCAAATTCGCGCTCTGGCGCAGCGCAAGCAAGACGAACGCCGGCTCTCTGTACAACGGAACAACAAGTACATCGCTGTGGTCTCCCAAGATATGGAGAGCGAGCGACCAAGGGAAGTCTTACCCTCACTGGGTGACTCTGAACATTCGTGCTCCCCGTCACCGTCCGTACTATCAACGAAATCTGACATCGCGCGATCAATAACTCCAAACGCGAACAACGAACTCTTGCACGTAGAACGCGAAAGAGTACGATCATGCTCTCCGTCTCTTCTGACATGTGACGTAACTGTCACTGAACCAACAACTGCACCTGTGCCGACCGCCCGCTCAGTAAATGCAACAACTGCTGCGCCGTCAGCAGAACAATCCGCAGACAACGCAAATGAGAAGCCGGCTATACAGACAGGTATGGATCGCTACATACAGATCAAGCGTAAATTAAGCCCCCACCAAGCTACAAACAAACCAAAAATTACTCGCGCTAATATAGGCGAAGCACCAAACAATACCAATAGATTTGAAATTTTGGCAGATAACGCTGATGATTTGCCCCCTGAAGATAACGTTGACAAAAAAAAGCAAAAGCCTCCCCCGATATTTATACGTGAAAAAAGCTCTAGCGCTTTTGTTAACAATGTTGTAAAGCTCGTTGGCAATGACAATTTCCACATCATCCCCCTAATGAGGGGTAGTATTCATGAGATTAAAGTGCAGACAAAAGCTGAAGACAGTTTTAGAAAGTTGACGGCCTACTTAACAGAAAACAAAAAAAACGTTTACACCAGCTTAAAAGCAGCAAGGGCCTGCAAGTTGTATTGAAAGGCATCGAGCCTGATGTTACGACGGATGAAATTAAACAAGCGCTACATGAGAAAGGATTCTCCGTTAAATCAGTTCTAAATATTAAAAACAAAACCAGGCAGCCACAACCACTCTTTAAAATTGAGCTTAAGCCTCATTCTCTGATTATGAAAAAAAATGAGGTGCACCCCATTTACAAGCTTCAGTTCCTATTGCACCGCAGAATCACCGTTGAAGAGCCACACAAACGTAACGGCCCGGTACAATGCATGAATTGCCAAGAATATGGTCACACAAGGTCTTACTGCAAGCTGCGCCCTGTATGTGTGGTTTGCGGCGATGCAAAGATGACTCCAGCAAAAAAAAGTGCAGCAACTGCGGAGGCAACCACACAGCTAACTACAGAGGCTGCCCAATTTACAAGGAGCTTAAGTCTTGCATCCATTATCGCGTGAACACAGCACGCTCTCAAAACGCACCGCCATCATACATTCCATCAAAGTCCAACCCTGACGTCTTCTTTTCGACTGCAGCCAGGTCATCTTTTGGTCCCGCACCTGTTATAAAAAACGCGACCTATGCAAGCGCCTTAAGATCTGGACTGATGCCTACTGCTATTTATCCAGGCTCACAAGCAAAACATGTAGAACTCAACGACGAACGAGACAACAAGCCGCAGGAACCGCCACTAAGCAACTTTGAATCAATGATATGTAATATGCAGCATAGTTTATCACAGTTCATGTCATTTATGCAAGAAACTATGCAAAATTTACTACAAAGTCAAAATACTTTGGTACAGTTGCTTGTATCACTACAATCGAAATAATCAATGGCCTCGCCACGTATATCAACGTGGAATGCCAATGGCGTTTCACATAAACTTGAATTAGCTCAATTTCTACTCGACAACCACATTGACATTATGCTACTTTCCGAAACACACCTTACAAATAAGTATAATTTTACCATAACCGGATACTCATTCTACGGAACCAACCATCCCGATGGCAAGGCGCACGGCGGGACTGGTATCTTGATAAGAAGCCGGCTGAAGCACCACTTCCACAAAGAGTTTGCTAAAAACTATCTACAGGCCACATCCTTAAAAATATATCTGGATAGTGGTAACCAACTTGCACTTTCTACCATCTACTGCCCACCGCGATACTCCATATCTGAAGACCAATTCATGGAATTTTTCAACTCATTAGGAGAACACTTTATAGCAGCAGGGGACTATAATGCCAAGCACACTTACTGGGGATCTCGTCTTTTGACTCCAAGAGGAAAGCAGCTGTACAACGCAATTATAAAACCAAAGAACAGGCTCAGCCACGTCTCTCCTGGCACACCAACATACTGGCCCACGGACCCCAAGAAACTGCCCGACTTAATTGATTTTGCAGTCTCCAAAAATATTCCGCGCAACCTGATAAGCGCCGAATGTCTTTCGGAGTTATCATCTGACCACTCGCCTGTACTAATTCAACTTCAACGACACCCAGAGTTTGCAAATCGCCCGGGTAAGCTGACATCACAAAAAACTAACTGGCTAAGATACAAGAAATATGTTAGCTCACACATCGAACTTAATCCGCATCTGAAAGTGGAAGCTGATATTGATTCTATTGCAAACAAACTTGAGTCAGTCTTCGTCGAAGCAGCTCGTATGTCAACACCGAAAGCAAAAACTGCAGCACCCACCCAAAAGAAAACAAATCACCAAATTGAACAGCTCGTTCTTGATAAGCGGCGACTAAGACGGGAGTGGCAATGCCTAAGATCGCCGTCAGCTAAGCAAAAGCTAAAAAACGCTACACGTAAACTTACCAAAGCGTTAGCACTTGAAGAAGAACATGCCCAGCGCCGATACATTGTGCAATTATCAACATCCAGCTCGAAAAACTCACTGTGGAAAGCTCACCCAACTCTTAGCCAACCGACAAAAGCAGAGATGCCCCTAAGAAACCAAGCTGGCGGCTGGGCCCGAAGCGATGAAGAAAGAGCCAACACGTTTGCTGTTCACCTGCAAAAAGTTTTCCAACCGAACCCTGCTACAAACTCGTTCGCTCTACCGACTGTATTAAACGACACCCACTTATAACATGAGCCCATTGAATTTCGCCCGAACGAAGTCGCAAGAGTTGTTAATCAGGAACTAAACCCCAAAAAATCTCCGGGTCTAGACCTAATAACACCAAAGATGATAATTGAGCTTCCCTATTGTGCCGTCTGTGTTATCTGCCAGTTATTCAATGCGATCACACGACTCGGGCATTTCCCAGAAAGATGGAAAAAGTCTATCATCATAATGATACCAAAGCTGGGAAAGGATCAAACAGTACCCTCGTCGTATAGACCTATAAGCCTTTTATCGTGTCTATCAAAACTGTTCGAAAAATGCTTGATGACTCGGATTAATCAATTTCTGAACCTTCACAACATAATCCCGTCGCACCAATTCGGCTTTCGCCAAAACCACGGAACTATTGAACAGGTCAATCGCATAACTTCAGAAATTCGAGGCGCGTTTTAAAATCGAAAATACTGTACTGCAATTTTTCTGGATGTGGCTCAGGCGTTTGACAGAGTCTGGTTGGAAGGGCTGATGTATAAGATCAAATCAACGCCTCCAGCGAACACACATAAACTGTTAAAGCCGTACCTTTACGACAGGAAGTTTGCAGTAAGATGCAACACTGCAACATCAAGCGAACACCGTATTGAAGCCGGCGTTCCTCAGGGAAGCGTACTTGGGCCAACACTCTACGTTCTCTACACAGCAGACATTCCTACATGCAGGGGACTTACAACTTCAACCTTTGCTGACGATACAGCTATTCTTAGCCGATCTAGATGTCCACTGCAAGCCACATCGCAACTCGCTCGTCATCTGGTTAACGTGGAAAAATGGCTATCCGACTGGCGAATTAAAGTTAACGAACAAAAATGTAAACATGTAACGTTCACCCTTAACAAGAAAGATTGTCCCGAAAGCAAACGAAGTAACGTACCTAGGAGTACACCTGGACAGAAGGCTTACATGGCGCAGGCACATTGAAGCCAAGAGAACGCAACTAAAACTAAAAGCCAATAGCCTCCACTGGCTTGTCAACGCTTGCTCCCCGCTAAGCCTTGACTACAAGGTCCTGCTCTACAACTCTGTTCTTAAACCAATCTGGACCTATGGATGCCAGCTATAGGGTAATGCGTGCAGCAGTAACATCGACATCGTCCAAAGAGCCCAGTCAAAGATCCTGAGAACTATCACCGGGGCACCGTGGTACGTTCGCAACGAAAACATTCAAAACGACTTAAACGTCCCACCAATCAAGAAAGTAATTGCGGACTACAAGAAAAATTATCTTGGCAAGCTGTCATCGCACCCAAACTATCTTGCTAGAGGACTCTCAAACTCAAGCAGCCGATCCCGTCTTCGTCGTAATGACTTTCCGACCCAGCGATGAGTTGAGGTACGTGGCCACCAACTATTTGTACAACAACAAATAGTTAACTAAGTAATACTTGTAAGATTTGTAAACTTTTTGTTAGTTTTCGTATTATAAGGAAAGATTCAAAAAATAAAACCAGCAATAAAAAAAAAAAAAAAAGTTTCTTCATGTCCACAGGGCTTCGCGAACCAAGAGCAATATTGCCACAGACCCACTCCAATGTACGCTCAAATCGGTCTTGACTGCTTAAATCGCTCCAAAAATCGTAAATTCGGCGAATTGAAATATTTGAGGGCATCTTTTCTTTAACCAAAAAAAGAAAAGTAAGTAGGTCGCAAGGCTTTTATTGAACTTTGCCACACTTACTTTGAAACTTTCAGATTATAGTTATAAATATATCAATTTTCCTCTTTAAAATAAGACTTTTTTTTAGCAGCAACGAGATTTTCATTTCTTATTTTCACAAATTCACTGTCACTCTCTTGTTCTTACATTAAAGCATACCCACAACCTAACTGTAAATTATCATTGCCTGCGAGCAATTCTATTCTTTAGTTTACTTTGTATGCATATTCGTCTACCGTACAGTAGCGCGCATTTGACTTAAGAATGTGAGTCACAAATTACACACCACATGAAGCGGCCGTTAATAAACAATATATATAACGAATACAGCTGACAATCAAAAGCAATATTTAAAATAATAATAATAATTGCGATGCAGCATAAACTGAATATTCTAATATTTTGGAGGTGTATGTCGTTTTTCGACCTATGTTATATGGGTGCCGCAAAATGCCGCAAGATTTTATTTTAAATTCTGTTAGTCAATAGGTAACTTAAGACCCCCAATAGCATGATCCGCCAGTATTTTGCAGTATAAGGTATGTTCTGCTCTGCGCAAAAGTGAATATTGCTTTTTTTTCCTGCTTTTAACCTTGCCATGTCTCAGGCCAAAAAACTATGTGAAGTATTCATTTTTTGGAAAATGTTTGTTAGAAACCATTTTTCTACTCAGCTGTAGCTTTCATTAGCTTTCATAGCTTTCAAAAAACAATCGGATATCTTTCCTGGGTGACTCACAATCCGAATTTAAAAAAAAGACAATTTTAAGACATTTTTGTTGAGATTTTTAGTTGTTTTTTTGGTTCATGTTTGAAGTACCGTTACTCGCGCATGCTATGAGATATTTTCGATCTAATTAAAGCTTAGAGATGCTTAAAGTATTCCCTTTCATATTGCATTTATAGTTATTAAAAAAAAATACATTTGAAAATTTATGTTTTATTGACGCTAGCTTAGCGATCCGTCACACTGTGCGTCGTTGGCCTTGGATAACACGTGCTGTTTGACTAACACCAAACTGCCGAGGGTCGGTCGCCAATCGCGTCTTCGCAGGTTAAAGTGTTGTCCCTGTTCCGCTGAGGCCTGCTGTGAATTCTCTCTGACCATCTGAAAAATGTCCAGTAGTTGTTTTGCCTTCGTCTCGGGATCAGTGGGGACCATACCAGATCCGGGGGTGACCTCGTCGTATAACGTACCTGGTAACCTCGGCTCCCGTCCCTGTAAAAGAAACGCCGGACTGAAACCAGTCGTGTCGGACACGCTGCTATTGATTGCCAAGGAGATCTCGGGTAGCAAAGTGTCCCATGTGTTCTGCGGTCCCTGAATGTACTGGGCAATCGTCTTGATCGTCCGGTTAGCCCGATCCGTTGGATTCTGCTGAGGATTGTACGGCGCCGTGTGTTCCAGGGTCATACCTGCCCGCTTGCAAAACGCCTTGAACGACCTGCTGGTAAACTGCGTCCCATTGTCGCAAACAAACTTACGGGGCACTCCGAATCGGCAGAGAATTCTATCCCAAAAAGCCCTCTCCAGGTATGTCGTTGTTGCCCGTCGTAACGGAACCAACTCTACCCATTTGGAAAACATGCAAAGAAAAACTAAGAGCATTGTGTTACCTTGTTTGGACCTTGGTAGGGGCACCACGAAGTCTGCGCACAACGTCGAAAATGGCTCGGTTGCCCGTCGAGTGAGCATCTTTTCGGCTGGTTTCGTCTGCATTCCTGAAGTTCCGTGGCCAATAATATCGCTGGCATACTCGTGTCGTTGTCTTGCCAGCGCAGTTTCCTGATAGCCCACACGATCGGTAGGCCTTCCTTCTCGGTGGCTGAGTAGTTCTCCTCGGTCTTCTGCAGTGTTCGGCTGACGTATGCGATGACTCTCTCGCCTTCGGGACTTTGTTGTGTAAGTACTCCACCGAGTCCGTAGTCGCTTGTATCGTTCTGTAATGAGAAACGCTTACTGAAGTCTGGGATGGCGAGAATGGGTTCCTCGGTAAGTAGTTCCTTTAGCTTCGTGAACGCCTGTTGTTGCTTTTCCTCACAGATCCACTTTTTGCCCTTCCGCAGCAGTTGTGACATCGGCTGTACCACGGCGGCGAAATTTGGAACGAACCGCCTGTACCAGGATGCGAGGGCCAGGCATCGCCGAAGCTTTTGCATGTTCGTTGCAGCTGTTAGCTGTTGCACCGCGATGATCTTCTCCGGGATGGTATGTATCCCTCTCTCACTGACAACATGCCCAAGGTACTTGAGACGGCGCTTGAAGAAGTCACACTTCTTTTGATTAAGTCTGAGATGGGCTTCCCGCAGGCGCCTCAACACCTCTCTCAAATTCTCGACGTGTTCCTCCAGGGTGGTCCCGATGACAATGATGTCGTCCAGGTATGCGAACGCATGTGGTTCCATGTCGACCCCAATGACGCTGTCCAGTGCTCGTTGAAAGATTGCGGGTTGCGAATGGAGTCCAAAGGGCCATCGAAAAAAGACTCGCTCTGAAACGGTAAATGCGGTGCATTCGTGGCTCGCCTTGGCCATGAGTATCTGCCAATACCCGCTCTTAAGGTCCAGCGTGCTGATGTACTTGGCATTCCTCAACCTCTCGAGAATGAAGTTGATCTTCGGCAAAAGGTACGCGTCCGGCACTGAACGCGCGTTCAATTGCCGAAAATCTACACACATGTGGGTCTCACCTGTCTTTTTCCCCATCAACACAATTGGGGCACTAAGTGGGCTTTTGGAAGGCTCGATGCATCCATCTCGTAGTAGCCGTCTGGTTTCCACTACGTCTGCTACACTAGCCAGTATTTCTCCTGCTTTGCTCCTGGTTGCAGACTCCTGATTCTGATGTCCTATACGAAACGAGCTTTTCTGGATATCGTCTGGCTGTGTCGGGCCAAGAACGCCGTTCCAAGGCCTGTCCTGTGTCTCCGTTGCCCCTGATTCTCTTGGTACCTCGTGTGTGCCAGCAGCTTGTTCGTCCCGCTTCCCTGGGGCCGACTTCCCTAAAGTTGTCTTAACGACCGCCTCGCGGTTGCAGGCGTCGCACAGTGGGGCCTTTGCTCATTTTACAATGCAAAAATCATAACTTCTAAACTAATGAAGCGATTTCAAAAATTAAAAAAATAAAACATAAAAAGCATTTGATAGAAAACTTCTCAAGCTTTAAAATGAGTGTTCGTTGAGAGTTCTAGGTATCCGTGCTGCTTAAATATTCAAGGTCAAAGTCAAGAAATATTTTTGAGCATATTTTGCCTGTAAAATTCAAATAAACATTTTTTTTTTTCAATTATAACTGAAAATTTTTAATGATTTCAATAACTATTTAACATTTTTAGTTGTTTTAATTCGATTTTCTAACTAAAATACATTACATTTAAACTGGTATTTTTGCCGATTTTTTGAGGTTAATTTTGAATATTTGCTATTGATGACTGATTTTCAACAAAATGATCATCAACATTAATGTTCATATCTAATAAACTTAACATTTCGGAACTATAGTTGCTTCCTTCCAAATCCTTTCGTGATCGCACATGTCTAAGCGATGCAAGAAGTGGATCCGATGAGGCTGCCAGCATGTTAAAAAGGTCTTCATTTTGTCGAGCCCGAGAAATTTTGCACTTATTTGTGTATCTGAACCTTTTGAATTTTCAAATTTCATTCTTTTTTTTTTTTGAAAGATGTCAAATGTCTATGGACCAAGTTCCATTTTTGCTTCAAGTTAGCGTGAACGTATTTAATTTCTGTTTTAAGCTCCGTATTATCGTTTTCGAGTACGCCCATCTCCTTAAGCAATGCCATTTCGAAATCGTTTTTGTTTTTTGAAACACAAAAAAGTTCAAAAATCGTAGAATTTTTTAAATTCATTATTGCGCTTTTAAATAAAATGTTAGTGAATTATATATAACAATACTATTCAACCGGGAAATTGCTTGTAGTGTTTTCTCTTATGAATTTAAAAAACAACTGTCGCAATCAAGTGCCATTTTTTGCACTATATACCATATATTTTGGGTTAGCTAGGTAAAAAGGCAAAATTGGTATAACCCTTTTTCATTGTTTTTGGTAAAAAAAACATGAGGTATTGATTTTCATTCAAAATAGGTAAACGGCGAAATTCCCAAAAAAATTACCTGTATTTCCGCAATTTTCCATCAACTAAAACTATATTTACCTGCCTTTCACACCCTTTTCAAGCCGATAATTATAAACTCAACATTTATTAAAGGGGGTACATATAGTCAGGTAGTACTTATAATACAACATATAGCAATGTTATAAATAAACAACACACCCGCTACAGCCAAATTTGCATGCGCTCTTCTTCTTTCCTTTACCTGCCGCGTGTTTTTAGCGCCAGGTACACCTAGTTTTTTGGATTTATCTCGATTTCCGCAGATTTCCGCAGATTGCGACCAAAAACATATGAAAGGTATATATTTCATCTATCACATGCAAGTGGTCCCACACTTATCCCGTCTTATCCCTATGAGTTCTATTCCACGAAAGTTCAAAAATAAGGAAAATTTAGTGTATTTTTTAAACGTTTCTAGTTTAATAAGTATTTCAGTTATATTCAAACTTTATAATACAAAATACTAACATTGAACATACTTTTCATATAAAAAAAATAGATCAAAGATCGGTTGTTTATATCGCCCAATATTCACTTTGAAAGTGGCGAATTTTCGTAAAAATTGTCATTTATTCGTACTCTCGAAATATTTCTCAACTTTGATAGGCTCTAGCAGCCATAATTTTTAACCGATTTCAAAAATATTTTGGATCCATTATTTTTGAAGTATTCTCTGTCGATTACATGTTTTACTTTTGCCAAACGCGTTCATGAAAAAAATGATTTATGCAACGCTTTTCCGGCAGAGGCCCCACTGTGCGTCGTCCTTGTGTCTCGTTTTCCTGGTGTTCTTAGGTGGGCGATCGCCTCGCGGGTGCACGTGTCGCCCTTGCTATGCTTCGTCTCGGGCTCTCGTGTCCTTGGGTTGACAATCGCCTCGCGGGTGCAGGCGTCGTCCTGGCTATGCTTCGTCTCGGGTTCGCGTGTCTTCGGGTTGACGCTCGCCTCGCGGGTGCAGGCGTCGTCCTGGCTATGCTTCTGCCGGTCTCGGGCCCTCAGGTCGGTGATGCTTAGGGAGGCTCAGCGGGATGCTTAGGGGTCCTACCTGTAGCTTGGCGTTTATGGCGCTAAAGAAGTCCAGGCCGAGCAGTACATCGTCAAGGGCTGAAGGTAGGACGAGCATCAGAATGCAAGCCCGTGCTTCTCCCGATGGCCCACGTAAGCTCCATCCTGGTCCCGTTTGCCAATGCTATCACCATCCTCACTGCTCGTCGGTTTGCCGGGGTCTCGATTAGGCGGGCTTTCTGTTCGCTAATAAAACTCCTCGTGGCACCAGTATCCAGCGTGGCGATCATCACCTCAATCTCGATGTTCGTCTTCGCAGCAAGCCGGCCACTTCGTAACCTGAGTTGCTTGAACGTGCGAAAATCCATGCGTCTCACAAACAACTGGTACTCTGGCAGAAGATTTTCGTAGACCCGCTCCAGTTTCTGTGCTTCAGTATAACCAGCCCGGTTCATCATCAGACGAATGTCCACCAAGTACTGCTGGTATCCCTCTTTCTCCTCTTGGTAGCGCATTCTTGTCGACTCGGTATGCCACGGCTCGGTTCTCCAGTCGCTCAATAAACATCAGTGGGTCATTAGTGCCGTCGAAAGATACTCCCCAGAGTTGCATCCGCTCTATGATGCTCCACGCTCGCTCGATCGCGGTGACCGCTGGTGCTGTACTGGTACAGGTATGCCTAGGTATTGCATACCTGTGCTATCTGTTTCTCTTGGTGGATACCTGCTGGGTGCTACTTGCTGCTCTGGTGGAGAACGGGGTTGTAGACTCATCGCATCCTGTGCCATGCATTCGCTCGTAGTAAGCGACAAGCTTCGTGATCGCTGTTGAGTGTTCGGTTTGTTGTCGGATGTTCGTGCCTTTCCAAAAGAAGCCTCTAGTTCCTCCAGCCGGACTTGCGTAGTAGCTGAATGACCGGTGGGGCCCGCAAAGGCAGCCATGCGGCCTCGAAGCTTCTCTACGGTACCTTCGCGTCCAAAGCCAAATTCGTCTGCAAACGCCTCTAGCTCCGCCTTACGCCGTTACGAAATTCATGCGACTCCGACCATGATAGCTTAGCAGTGCCTCGTATCCTTGTTGCCCAGGAGTGCCTTGTGTCTTTGTTGCTTGGTAGTGTCTAGTGTCCTTGTTGCTTGGTGGTGCCTTGTGTCCTTGTTGCTTGGTAGTGCCTTGTGTCCTTTTTGGTTGGTAGTGCCTCGTGTCCTTGTTCACTCTCTCGAAAAAAAATTGTAAATCAAATTTATTTAGCGGAGACTCTAGAACAACTGGTTAGCTTGCTAGCTCTGGATCGACTGTGTCGCTTGCTGCAGTGTCGGGTCAATTTAAAGTGCTTGGTCGCTCACGAACGGCCGCGAACGAGAACTTGGGAGCTTCATGTCGCCAGACCCTCTCTCTCCTCTGGTCCTCGTAGATGCGAAACAAACTCTGTCTTCCTATTGGCTATGCTCTCTTTTCCACGTCGTTAAATATTCGCCCCACCTATCTATGTCGAGGCGCTGCCGAAGGTTTACCCATTCCAACTACATGTACCGGTTGTCTTCCTGACTCTTCTGTTGCTCTCTTTCACGATTTTCCTTTCCCCTCATTGCCATTTTTAATATCCCCGTAATTTTTTTCTATACACTTTTTTTTTTTTTTTAATTTTATATACTTTTCTTCTTTGCGAGCCTCTCTCTAAATGTGAATGCCCGTGTACGCATTCCCTACCCGGTACATGTAAATGGTTGCGGAACTGTACCTTCAAACTTGATTACCCAAACTCTAACCCACAGACTGCGGTATGAAACAGTACCGCCGTTGCGTATTACGGGCTAATGCATGAACACTGCAACCCGAAACTTGTGCAGCTGCAGCTTCACCCGAAATGTTTCCCAATGCTGGCAAAACTGTGTCATTATGATTCGGTGGGAAACTGTACTGACGGTGCTGACAATGAGTATAATGGATACCGGAACAACGAAGAAACAAAAGCTGCGTAGCTGCGGGGTCACTCTTCGTAATTACCACTGCTTGCCGTTTCGCACGTGGTAGTTGTCACTGATTGTCAAACTGTGATTTTGAGATTCGGTATAAGACTGCATGTCAATGCAAAAAAAAAAACAAAGAAATCTAGGTAGCTGCGGTCTCACACGTAAAAATTACCAATGATTGTAAAACTGTGAGTTTGCGATTCGGCATGAGGCTGTACCGTAGGTGTAAACTAGCAGGATAATGCATGTAGCCACGACAAGCGACGCCGCTGTTGTTTTGCGCGTGATCATTGCCAATGCTTGCCAAACGGTGGTACTGAGATTCGGCACGAAACTGTACTGACGGTTTAAGCAAGCAGGATGATGCATGTAAATGCAAAAAATAACAGAGGTAACCTACGCGGTTTCACACGTGCTCACAACCAATACTCGTGAAACTGTAACATACATGTACCCTGTGGTGACTCTGTGACTGAAAACTGTGACCTAGTGGCAATGCAGCAAATAAATGGCGAGATGATCGCAACCAAACAACCGGTGCTTCTAAAACCCTCCCGTGGTACCAACGGTAGCAGCGTGCATACCGATAAAAATATAACGGCGCTTTTCACAGCCGTCAATGTGCGCCCTTTTTTCGTAAACCTGTATAACGCACAACCCCTGTCGGACCACAGCTGCTGACTTTTCAGCTTACCACCAACGTTGCCGTTATGTGCGCAGCCCAGTCGGACCACTCCTACCCGTAACTCATTTATATATAACAAAACAACCAAAACTATTAAATGAAAACCCATTGCACATACGTACCTATCCCTCCTATAGCTTTTTACACTATCGCGGTGTCATTTTCCCAAAAAATAAAATTTTCAACAAAAATCTCAGTGTCCCTGCTCGGGGGACACCTTTTTCGATAGCTGGGGTAGCTCAGCCTCTCCAGGGTCACCTTACAAGAAATTTGTAAGTGTGCCGAGACCGCTGAGTGGGGGATAAGCAATCACAGCTGGTGGTGAGAATAAGCCGCCAGAACGAGAATGGGTTACCCTGAAAACTCCTCCACACCGGTACTCCGGTGGTTAACCAACGTGCCGCACGGCACGGTGGTAGTCCCTGTCTGTCCCGACTTGAATGCCTCTGGTATTGACCGAGTGGCACCAACTCCAGGTACAGTCAGGTACCGGGTGAGACGCTGCTTACTGGTTGCGGTATTGACCGAGCAGCCAGTCTGCAGAGACTCACCGGTGGGCGGACCACTCACTCCACTTTACGAGCACACGGCACACGCCAAAGACTATTAATATAAAGACTGGAAATCAGAACTGCTATGTTATGTTAATTAACATTCTGCGTAGTCTAAGCATCAGCGAGGGGAAATATGAAAAAGCCAGTGTTTCTGTGGGAAGTAACGTTGGATCAATGCCGCGCATTATTTTTTCGGGTTTGTTTTGATAGCAAAGTATGTGATGAAGAAGAGACAACGATGAAACGTTGTCGAGCTTCATTTCTCTTGTTGTTGTCAATGAACTTGAGTTTTCTTGCATTTGGCAATTTAAGACTTTTGCTTCAATCGGATGGCTGCTGACCTGGTAGGGTAGTATCGACTAAATAAGAACTTTGCATTATTGAATGGTCAATCGTATAAATATATGTTATTTCCATATTATAATAACTAATTTATATTTTATCAATTATATATGATTAATAAAACAAGTTATACATTATATTTGTGTTTTCATAGGCCGTAATTAAATTTGGGACAAAGGGTATAACTTATTTGTGTCATTTCGCATAGACACGCACTCACACGAATACCCACATATGTCTGAATGTATTTTGCTTTCAGCTGCAACAGCCTTGCCGTCAGCAACAAAAAATTATTAATATTAAAAGTAAATTATAAGACTGTTGAAAGAAATAAACTATTTTGATTAATTTAAAAAAAAAAATTCAATAGAAAAAATAAAACCAAAAAATTATAAATTTCATTTGGGGGGTTTAAACTCGGGTTTTCCAAGACACAAGCAAGCGCATCAACAACTGGACCACGCCCTTCTTGCAGGTAATAATCTTATTGTTATGTTTCTATATTATATGAGGCCGTTTCTTGTTGAATGCATTTTATGAAAAGAAAAGCCAAATCAAAACAAAAGCCATACGCTTTCTATGTAATTGACAAAGCAAAAGCAAAGCAAAAAAGAGCTTCGCGCGCTTTTCTTGCGTTTGACTTGCTTTTGTGTTCATTAATCTACCCTGCAGTACTGGGCGCTGGTTCGTAGCTGGTGAAATAAGCGCTTACCAGCAGACCACCCCTACTTACCCATCGGCCCCAAGCAATGCGATCTTTCATTTCCGTTTTTGTATGAAATGTCCGCAAATAGGGTCAATCGCCACCACTTCGTTTACCGGTTACTAGTGATAGAACTAGTTACCGGGGTACCCATAATAGAACTAGTCAAACTAAAAAAAAAAAATCAAGAATTTCAATCTTGAAACACAACTCATCGGACTTATTCCTCGTGCTTTAAATAGAGATGTAGGGAAGAAGAAATTAAGAAAAAGCCATTATAAATTTTTTTTCACACTTACCGTGACGAAGATTTGAACCTGAGACCTCTTGTGAATGCGGCGAATGTCTTGTCTGTTGAGCAAGATCCGTAAGCAATCCTATTGCAGCTAATGGATATTTTAACTATTGCTAACATTGGTGGTTCGCCGTTCGATTACCATAGGGTTATCAAAGTAAGCACTCATGTAGGAACTAGCCGAAAAGTAAGCTGGGTGGTTCGAGGTTCGATTACCATAGGGTTATCAAAGTAAGTACCCATGTAAACCAGCCGAAAAGTTACTTGGGTGGTTCGGCGTTCGATAACCCTAGGGTCAGCAAAGTAAGTACCCATGTAGAATCCAGCTAGTAGCTGGTTCGCAGCTCGTTTACCGTAGCGTCAGTATAGTAAGTACCCATATAGTAACCGACGAAGTAAGCAACTACGCAAGGCCAATCGCCACCTCCAGTACTGCAGGGTAGCGATACGGTTGAAATCATAAAAAGTGCGAATTATATCAGTTTTTATTAAAACTACAGCCCTACAAACTTAATTTAATTATTAAATTAATCATTCTTTATTATATAAAAATGGAAAAAGTTCAAAAACCAGTGCGTTATATGGCGGCTGCAAACTTTTTCGCGTACCAAGGGAGATGGAGGTGCAGTGGTGCAAAAATCTAAAACTAGATGTTTTAGATATAAATACTAGCACAAGAGTGTGCAACTTGCATTTCGCAGTGGAGTGCATGGGTATTAGAGGCATAAAATCTGGAGCTGTGCCCACACTGCAATTGGGTAAGTGTCAATGTTTATTACCTTTTTGGCGGGAAACCAACATTCATCAGCCAAGTCCGTCTGTTTAAATTTCAAAGCTTAACCCTTCTTGCTTATAATTTAGCTATTATTGCCGTATTTCTAAGTCAATATTTAATACCATACTGCTTTGTAGGTTACGCAGACGAACCCGTAAATAAAAATTATCTGTGCTGCATCAATTCCCTGAAGATGAGATGCAAAGATCAGAGTGGATAAACTGTTAAAAATAATAAGCAGCTTTTTATATGCAATAAACATTTCCACCCATCGGACTTTAACAAAAAAAAACTAAAAAGAAATGTCCATCCAATGATGGGTTTGGAAAATGGAATATCTGATGACGAGAACATTGCAGAAAATGAGAACCAGCTGCTATGCAGCTCTGTAAGTTTAAAAAAATTTATTTTGTGCTTTTTTATATTAAAATAACTCTTTTTTATTGTGAGCGAACTGGATGATATGGGCTTAAAGACTTAAGAAAAGATGACCATGGATCAAGCAAATGCACCGGATGTTCAGTCGCGGATTTCCAGCGAGGGCGAATTTTCAAAAAAAAAAAAAACAAACCGAAAACGGCATAGAAAGATAAGTTTTAAACATTTTTTTATACTTTATTTACGTTTAATACTAATTAATTCTTGTATATATATTTGCAGAAACGTTCATTCGCTGACAAGAAGTATTACCAAGTAAAAATGCTGATTTTAAATTGTATTTTTGAAATATTAATATATGTATATGTATAAAATGCTGATTTTCTTTAAATAAAAGTAAAATTTTATTATTTAAATATTTTGTTAATATATTTAGTTTATGAGGGGGGGAAGGGTTTAATGCAAAAAGGAAAAAGATTATATATAATCAAGCGCAATTATTCTTTATATATATAAAGTAAAAAAGTTTTACCGCCATCGAATATTATATTTAGGGTATTATTTTGCTTTATGTTAGTAATATATTTATGACAGTTTAGTGAGTGCATTTAGTTTTTTTGTGTATTTGTGCTAAGTCAGCTGTTTGACAGTTCAATGACAATACAATCGGTTCAAAATCAAATTCAAATTTTTATGCGATTGAACCTGAACAATCATTTTATAACATACACCCTCGCTCAGCTTTAACTCTATTCCCGTTTTTTTTTTATTCGCTTGCCACTTTATAAACATCGATTAATCTTAAAGTTAATAAACAATCAAATTTATTTACTTTGCAACCAAAACGCCCTTGACCAAATTTCGTTACATCTATCACAAACGTTGTTTTTATTGTTGGCAACCCCTATAATTTAATATAAATGTCACAAAAAAAAAAAAAAAACCAGTATGCTATGTTATAAAAGCTCTAGTGTGTTTGTTGTAAAGCCTAAATATACTTTATTACTATACGCACATATCACAGCAAGTGAATACCTTATATTATATAATCAGTATATTATATTATATATTATATCTATATATATAAAAATGAATTGCTGTTCGTTAGTCCTGCTAAAACTCGAGAACGGCTGTACGGATTTATCTTATCTTGGTCTTGAATTATTCGTGGAGGTCTAGGGAAGGTTTACAAGGTGAGAAAAATTCGAATAATTGCCGGAAAAACCCTTAAAACAGCCATGCTAGAGTTGAGCCAGCCCTAGAGCTGTGTTTTGCAAAATCTTAGTAGGCTACATTTAAAATTCAGTAGGAAAAATAATTCTATTCAACGTATAAATGAAATTATTTAGTTATCCGGCGCGCGTTGCTTCGCCAACAACTAAAATAAATTAAAAATTTTTTTTTAAAAAAACAAAAAATTCCTCATCTGAATCAAAACAGTTTTTTTTAACTTTCTTTACTCTTCTTTTGCTGTTCGTTAGTCCCGCTAAAACTCGAGAACGGCAGAACGGATTTATCCTATCTTGGTCTTGAATTATTCGTGAGAACGGCTGAACGTATTTATCTTATCTTGGTCTTGAATTATTCGGGAAGGTTTAAAAGTTATACTTTGTGATACTTTGATTAATTACAATTTACGATGCCGAGGAGAACACGACCTGACTTAGGTCGTCGTAGTCAATCAAATGTGCGAAGAGCTACCTCACGTGCTAACCGCACTGATGACCGGAGACAGACAGATCAAGAAAACAGTCGTATTGCTATGTCAGAATTGCGTTCTTTAGTGAGTGACAATGTAGGAGATAGGCTTAGAATGCACCACCTCACAATTTGTAGTTAAAAGTAGGATCAGTTGTCATCATGCTGCGTAACATTAATCAACCTCGACTATGCAATGGAGCAAGACTGGCTGTGAAAAGACTGATGAATAACGTCATTGAGGCGAAAATCATAAAAGGAAAATACAAAGGAAGGGATGTCGTGATCCCGCGGATACCGATGATTCCAACGGACTTAGCATTCGATTTTAAACGCTTACAATTTCCAGTACGTCTGGCCTTTGCGATGACCATAAATAAATCGCAAGGACAGTCGTTAGAAGTTTATGGACTCAACTTGGAGTTTCCCTGTTTCGCGTATGGACAATTATACGTCGCGTGTTCGCGCGTCGGAAAACCGTCTTCTTTGTTTATTTACGCACCACAAAACAAAACAAAAATATAGTTTATGAGAAAGCTTTAAATTAATTATCAGACTGTATTTTAACATTGTGTGTCTGAGAATATCAAATTTAAACCTTATAAATAGCCCAATTCAACATTACAAATCTTTTTGACAGGAAGAAGTCTGTCGGGTCGGCCGCTGCAACGCGTGGCTGGGTTAGCTAGTAATCAATAAAATAAAAATAATTAATAAAACGAAACATTTCAATAAATAATTGAAGTCAAATAATTTGTATATGTCGTGTTACGATAATTCCTTTTTGAATTTAACCGTCGTTGAGAGCGCGTCTCTCATCTCTAGATCAATTGTCTGTTTTCATAGTTCCGTTATTCGTAGAGTGAAGCGTCACGAGTAAGAAAGAGAAGGCTATCTGTTGCTGAACGTAGTCACTTGAGTTGCTGAGTGTCTGTGAGTGAAGAGTATGGAAGATGTGCTAAGTGAATTGCGCATTAGAATTTGGCGACGAGCATCGCGGCATTAAAAAGTAAGAGTCAGTCTTGATGCAGCAGCGGCACACTCAAGTGAATTCGTGTATGGCTCAAGCCTTTGTAAATAATCAATTAATATGGTCGATAAAATGAACTCCGACCCGACATCAGAAGTGGGATCTGTGTCAACTCCTACAATATCTGTAGATCAGTTGCGAGAAGTTTTCGATCAGCAAAATCGTAATATGATCGAACTTCTAAAAACAGTGCAAGCTACAACACAAGTACAGCAGCTAAGCCGCGACATCACGTTACCGAAATTCGACGCTGACGCTGCTGGAGTGGAAGCCTTGAAATGGTGCGCGACTACTGACATTATACTATCGGAGCACCCTCTGGAAGGCAGTAAACTCATTATGGCATTAAGTAATTCCTTGGAGGGAACTGCTTCTCAATGGCTAACACAAATCTCATACCCTGGCATGAAATGGAGTGAGTTTCGAGAATTGTTTCTTCAGCGCTTCGACAACGAAGAGACGCCGGCAGCCATGTTTTTCAATTTGCTGAACAGTCGCCCCGCTGACGGCGAATGTCTTGCTGTCTATGCAAGTCGCCTCATGACGTCACTTACTACGAAATGGCGAAAAATGAACAGCGAAGAAATTGCCGTATCTACTGTATTTGCACACATGGCAAACATTGACAGCCGTTTGCGGCGAATTGTCTACACTTCAAACGTACAATCGAGGAGCAAACTTCAGAGCGAATTGAAGGCGTTCTCTTTTAATGAGAAAAGGCGTGCGAGTCGTGACGATAATGCTGGACTGGACAAAAAGAAGAGAAGAGTATCTGCTGTGGCGTGTTATTTCTGCGGCAAACCAGGACACAAACAGAATGAGTGCCGAACAAAAATGCATCGGGACAGTGAAACCAAATCACTGCGTGAGAAGCCGAGTGTTACCTGTTACAAATGTGGTCAACAAGGGCATTTTGCAAACAAATGTTCAAGTAACGGGACTGCAGCCAAAACGTCCACTATACAGCAGAAGAGCGTCAATCAGTGTTTCGTCGCCGAACCGAAAGCCGTTATGGAACAACATGGTGAGCTCTTTCCGATTTGTTTTGATTCAGGCTCCGAGTGCTCATTGATAAAGGAGACAATCAGTAATAAGTTAAATGGCAAACGCTTTAATAATATTATAATGTTAAAAGGTATTGGTGATGCCGGTATTTATAGTACGCTACAAATTTTAAGTCAAGTTACTATTAACGAAAATGTTATTGAAGTATTGTTTCACGTGGTGGGCGATACTCAGCTGAAAAACGATACTATAATCGGGCGAGAGATACTCCATCAAGGTTTTAACGTCGTTATCGCACCGGATAAGTTTGAAATAGTAAAATCGAAAATTGTCAATAATTGTTCTTTAGCTAAGCCAACATTTAAGCTAGTTGGTATCGACACTGAGTTAGTTGGTTCTGAAAAAGATGAATTAATTAAATTAATTGAAAACTATTCAACTGCTTTTGTAAAAGGAATTCCATGTAAGAGGGTTAGCACTGGTGAAATGAAAATTCGTTTAATTGATCCTAACAAAACAGTACAGCGACGGCCTTACAGACTTAGTCCCCAAGAGAAAGAGACAGTTAGAGTGCAAATAAGTGAGTTGATAAATTGCAATATTATACGCCCAAGTTGCTCCCCTTATGCCAGCCCCATGCTGCTGGTTAAGAAGAAGAACGGCTCTGATCGTCTTTGTGTCGATTAT
Source organism: Scaptomyza pallida (assembly GCA_018152965.1). NCBI lineage: Eukaryota > Metazoa > Arthropoda > Insecta > Diptera > Drosophilidae > Scaptomyza > Scaptomyza pallida. The sequence goes on from JAECXP010000240.1 coordinate 230,885, forward strand.
AGGGAACTAAATTTGAATACTGTTTCGGACAAATACCCTTTGCCGCTTATTAATGATCAAATAGCCAGACTTTGTGGAGCTAACTTTTTCTCGTGTTTGGACATGGCTAGTGGTTTCCACCAAATACCAATTCACCATGATTCGATAGAGTATACGGCATTTGTGACTCCAGAGGGCCAATACGAATTTCTGGCAATGCCCTTCGGCCTTAAAAATGCGCCAGCAGTCTTTCAGCGCGCAGTAATGAATGCTCTAGGCAACCTTGCTCATACCTATGTGATCGTCTATATGGATGACATCATGGTAGTGTCACCAACAAAGGAGTCTGGAATGGAAAGGTTGCAAATTGTTTTAGACATTCTTGTAAATGCTGGATTTACTTTTAACATTGACAAATGTAGTTTTCTTAAAACTGAAGTGCTGTATCTGGGCTATAAGATACGAGCTGGTGAGGTCCGTCCGAATTCTCGAAAAATAACTGCTTTAAGTTCGTTACCTCCACCACAAACAATCACTGGTGTTAGACAATTTATTGGTTTAGCCTCGTTTTTTCGAAAATTCGTGCCTAATTTCTCCCAAATTATGAAACCATTGTATTCCCTAACCTCTGGAAATAAAAGCTTTACTTGGAATTCTGAATTGGAAAGAGTTAGGGAACACATTGTGAAAATACTTACAAACGAACCAGTGTTAGTAATATTTGACCCTCAGCACCCAGTTGAGTTGCATACGGATGCGAGCTCCATTGGTTATGGCGCAATGCTTATGCACCGAATACAAAATACCCTACATGTCATAGAATATTTTAGCAAAACAACCTCTCTTGCCGAGTCTAGATATCACTCGTACGAGTTGGAGACCCTAGCTGTTGTTGAGGCCGTAAAACATTTTCGTCATTATTTAGTTGGTCTCAATTTCGTGGTGTATACCGATTGTAACTCATTAAAAGCTTCTCGTACGAAAATAGATTTAACTCCAAGAGTGCACCGCTGGTGGGCCTACCTACAGTCCTTCGATTTCGAAATCCAATATAGGGAAGGAAAGCGTATGTCCCATGTCGACTTTTTGTCACGAAATCCGTTGCCACCAAAATCACATTTAGCTTTACCTAAAATTCCAGAAAAGCGAGTTAATTTAGCTGAGATTTCTTGCGACTGGCTTCTTGCTGAGCAGCGTTTAGATTCTGAAATTATTGAAATTGTCACCAAATTAGAGTCTGATGAGTTCTTTGAAGATTTGACTAAAACGTATGAGCTACGTAAGGGTATCTTGCATCGCAAGATACAACGAAACGGTAGAACACGTTGTTTGCCGGTAGTGCCACGAGCGTTTAAATGGTCAGTAATTAACCAGGTGCACGAATCGATTATGCACCTGGGTTGGCAAAAGACACTGGACAAAGTTTATCAATATTATTGGTTTAACAAAATGAATAAGTATGTCCGTAAATTTGTCTCCAATTGTATTACTTGCCGGACTTCTAAGTCTCATTCTGGAAAAATCCAAGCTGAACTTCATCCCATACCAAAGGTCAATATACCCTGGCATACGGTTCATATTGATATCACTGGCAAATTAAGTGGCAAAAGTGATATAAAAGAGTATGTCATAGTTCAGATCGACGCTTATACAAAATTTGTTTATTTGTACCACGTACTTAAATTGGATACAGAAAGTTGCGTTAAGTCTTTGAAATCAGCCATATCGTTGTTTGGCGTCCCGAATCGTCTTATAGCAGATCAGGGCAGATGCTTTTCTAGTTCCAAATTTTCTGAATTTTGTGATTCCCAACAAATAAAACTGCATTTGATAGCCACGGGAGCGAGCCGCGCAAATGGCCAAGTTGAGCGAGTGATGAGCACCCTCAAAAACTTGTTAACTGCTGTAGAGGCAAGTCAGAGATCTTGGCAAGATGCGCTTGGAGAAGTGCAGCTTGCACTAAATTGTACCATAAGCCGAGCAACTGAGGCAAGCCCGCTAGAAATGTTAATCGGAAAAGAGGCGCGACCACTGGGATTGGTTCCACCACTTGAAACTGAAGTAGAGATTGATTTGGCTAACGTTAGGGCTAACGCTTCCGATAAAATGAAAACTTTAGCTTCATATGATAAAATCAGGTTTGACAAAAATAAGGCAAGAGTTGTAAGGCATAATGTTGGTGATTACGTGTTGCTAAAAAACGAGGAGCGACATCAAACCAAGTTAGATACGAAGTTTAAAGGACCGTTTTTAGTAGTAGAGGTCTTGGATGGTGACAGATATATGTTGAAATCATTAAAAAGTAAAAGAATGTATAAATACTGTCATGAAGATGTTCAAAAGATGCCAGGTAGTGGCATACCGAGTGAACTAGATATTGAAAATGATGAGTTAAGCCTGCCAATGAGTCCAGTTGGGACGAAAAGCTATCCATCTGAGTGAGATGATGTGTTATCCGTCTGGTGTGACGATGAGTTATCCGTCTGGTGTGACGATGAGTTATCCGTCTGGTGTGACGATGAGTTATCCGTCTGGTGTGACGATGTGTTATCCGTCTGGTGTGACGATGTGCTATCAGTCTTATGTGACTATGTGTTATGGTTGATCTGGCAGAAGGCCCATGTGAGGCGTATTAAGAAATTGTTATGAATCATTTATAATTAAGATTGTAAAATGAAGAGAATATGTAATCGAAATAATTACGATATAAGTTGACTAAGTTGTATAAAGAGGGTTTACTCTTATAAGAAAACTGTTTATAAAGCTACACTTGAGATAAAAATGAAATCGAGAAATATAAAGATGGCTATGTTTATTTGTTGTTTATGGATGAAAGTGGATTTGTCCTAGTATAAAAACTACTACACGAGGACGTGTAGGTTGTCAGGATAGCCGTGTCGTGTTACGATAATTCCTTTTTGAATTTAACCGTCGTTGAGAGCGCGTCTCTCATCTCTAGATCAATTGTCTGTTTTCATAGTTCCGTTATTCGTAGAGTGAAGCGTCACGAGTAAGAAAGAGAAGGCTATCTGTTGCTGAACGTAGTCACTTGAGTTGCTGAGTGTCTGTGAGTGAAGAGTATGGAAGATGTGCTAAGTGAATTGCGCATTAGAATTTGGCGACGAGCATCGCGGCATTAAAAAGTAAGAGTCAGTCTTGATGCAGCAGCGGCACACTCAAGTGAATTCGTGTATGGCTCAAGCCTTTGTAAATAATCAATTAATATGGTCGATAAAATGAACTCCGACCCGACATATACTACAAATTCTCTATTCATAACAATAGCACTGACTCATATGTATGTACTTACAATGAAAACAAAACCAAAACTAACCAAAGCAAAAATGGCGACACAGAAAGTAAACAAAAAACAAGTAAAAACGTTGCAGTTGGACGCAACCGACTGCGATATACTTTGATACCAGTTCACATAGCTCTGTTAAGGATTCTGAGTGCAAATAGTAATATATGAGGGTTTTGGGTATAAAATTGGAGACTCTAGCTCAAAAACTGACAAAGATATAGAGGTGGGCGGTATAAGTGGGCGTGGCATCCAAAACATTGATGTACACCTGCTACGGATGTCACTACCAATGTTCATACCAAATTTGGTGACTCTAGCTTTAAAACTGGCGAAGATATATGCCTTCCGGTTTTTTTTAAGGCGGTGGGGCATGTCCCGTTGTTTGGGGGCGTGGCATCCAATGTTTTGGTGCATAACTTTGTCAGATGTCAGTATCTACCTTCATGTCAATTTTGGTGGCTATAGCTTCAAAACTGTAGAAGATACAGGCATTTTTGTTTATAATTGGAGGGGGGCTGGGGGCGAAATAGGTGGGCGTGGCATCCAAACTTTTGATGCAGTTTTTTGAGGAATGCTACCAGTTATCTTGCCATCAAATTTGGTGACTCTAGCTGCTAAAATGTGGGATATATTTGTGTTTTATCGATTTGCACATCGAGGTGTATCGACTTGTTATTGATTTCTCGGGCCCCCTGAGGTCGTAGACCCCTAAATTTAACACTTTGTCTGACGAAGGCATGAACCAAGATATTTGCAAAGTAACAAGGCTCTAGACGGACACCATGACGGACATTGCACAAACCCAATATACCATGATACCTTTGGTATCAAAGTATAATTATCCTTACCTTATCAACTCGAATCAGCTGAATGAGAACAGAACAGACCAGTATTTTTAACATACGCTTAGAGTCACGCAGAATGTTTACAGCAGCGTAACATTAAGATTTCTGTTTACCAGTCTTTACATTAATAGTCTTTGGGCACACGCTTGATTTTTAAAACACATTTGATTTGATCTTTGTTTCACTTTTAATCTTTTCGTTTATTTTGTTCACTACTTTATCTTTCTATGTCCCTACCTAAGCACTAGACTAAGTATCAAAGGGGTAGAGAGGGGGGAGTCGTAAGGCTTGCTTACCCGGTCACGGTGTTATTTTTTTTAAATTCTTTATTATGTAAAACTAAATAATAAATAATAATATGTGCAAACAAACAATAGGAAAAATAGGAGCGACAATAATTTGCGGTACGTCGGTTAAGAATTGCTTCGCAAACCACTGTCGCGTCCTATATTGGAGTATGCTTAGCTTAAAGGTGTTCTCCTAAGCCGCTCCACTCGCCTCTGCTCCTTCATCACCGTTGCCGCTAATGTGCAGGCCGCTTCCCACTTCGGCGAAGACTCCAACATGCATCTGACTAGATTGTCCATGGTGATGGGACAACCCATAGCGCGCTCCAGTACACTCCTCTGGTGTGCGAACCGCCCGCAGGTAGTCAGCACATGGTGAGCGTCCTCTGTCGAGCCCTGACCGCACCATAAGCACTCTTCGCTTTGTTCGTGGCCAAACCGCTTAAGGTAGCTCCGAAAGCACCCATGTCCAGATAGGAGCTGCGTCAGATAAAAATTGACTTCACCGTGTTTGCGGTTTAGCCAAGGTAGCAGTTGCGGGATCAAGGCAAAAGTCCATCGCCCCTTCAACGACGAGTTCCAGCGCGCTTGCCATCGCCCAATTGTCCTGGCTCTCGCTGCGGCTCGGTCCATGCGCGCTATGTCACCGGCAGTGTGCCTTTGCAGCTCGCCCGACTCGATAGGCAACTCCTCGATCGGAATCATGCCGGCAATAACCAGGGCAGCCTTGTCGGAGATTGTCCTGAACGCATAGCATACCCTAATAGCGCAAAGGCGGTAAGTTGCGCCTATGCAATAGCTTTAAGCCCGTGCGGCTCTCCACCAGATCGGCGCAGCGTACAGCACAGTTGCACGGACAACGCTGAATAATAAGCGGCGACGCTCCTGTTTGGGCCCGCGCGTATTGAGCATTATGCGCGACAGTGCTCGACCTGTTCCAGCTGCCTTGGCTGCGGTGTACTCAAGGTGCTCTTTGAAGGACAACCTCGTGTCCAGTATAACGCCGAGATATTTGATTGCCCGTTTGGACATAATCGTAGTTCGGCCTACAACTATTCTCGCTGTTTCCACCGTCTTGCGGCTGCTCACCAGAACCGCCTCCGTCTTGTGCGCAGCCAGCTCCAATCCCGCCTAGTTAAGCCAGTCCTGCATACGGGCAATGCATGTATTGCACGCCGCCTCAGCACGCTCCAACTCCTTGCGCACGACGACGATAGCAACGTCGTCTGCAAAACCAACTATGTGAGCCTTGTCCGGAAGATTAAGCCTTAAGACTCCATCGTACATAATGTTCCACAGTAGTGGCCCAAGAACGGAACCCTGTGGAACTCCTGCAGAAACATTATGCACTTTGATGCCTTCGGTGGTCCGTTAGTGCAACACTTATCCGTCAAAATAGCTCCTAACTGTGTCCCGCAGATATGAGGGGACCTGCAGCTCCTCCAAGGCTTTTAGGATGACTTCCCAATTGGCAGAGTTGAATGCATTTTTGATGTCCAGCGTGGCAATAAGGCAATACTCCTTCCCTCCTCCTGCCCATCTGGTGCCTTGAATAGCGCTGGTAGCTATCTCGACCACCATACTAAGGGCGTTGATGGTTGACCTCGCTTTGTGAAACCCAAACTGGTGTGGGGACAACCCGCCGGCCATGTCAATCGCATTGCTAAGCCTAGCCCCCAGCAGCTTTTCAAAAACTTTGCCAATGTTATTTAACAGACATATTGGTCTGTATGATGAAGGCTCCCCTGACGGTTTGCCAGGTTCTGCACTTTCCAGAAGCGCGGAAAGGTCCTTTCGTGCAGGCAGGCATTTAATAGTGCGGCAAATTGTTGGGCATGTAGCGACGTAGCCAGCTTCAGCGCTTGATTTGGAATGCCATCAGGACCTGGTGATTTGTTCTTCGCGATGCTATTGGCTACACCAAGTACCTCCTCCGGTGTGATAGCCGCTGGTACGGTGTCATCTTGGTGGTGCGATGACTCTGCGGGCCAGGCCAGCGATCTCCCATGTGGAACAGGCACTCCACGATGACCTGCATCCTTTCTGGTTCCATGGAAGGGAGGTGATAGTTCCCAGCATAGATGCGCTTGACCACCGTTTTGTACGCTTTCCCCCAGGGATCGTGCTCAGCAGAGTCGCACAGCTTCAGGAAGCATATTCGCTTGCTCGCCTTGATCGCCCTCTTAAGTGTACCTCTCACCCGTCTATATTCCTCCCGTCTTGTTGCAAAATAAGGCCTGTTGACTGCGCGTTGACATAGCCTTCTGGCCCTAATGCAGGCGTGACGTGCTATGTCAATTTCTGCGTTCCACCAAGAGAACCCCGCAGCGTCAAATGTGTCCTGACGGTAATGTTTCTCGTTAGACGCGCTGCGTACAATACGCTCATGCTGACCAGCAAGTGTGCAAATAATGGCGTTGTGGTCACTGGCTGTGTAAATTTCGCCAATCCCCCACTGTGCTATGTTGAATAAGGAGGGGCTGACAAACGTGAGGTCGATTACTGAGCCAGCGCCAGCTAGTGAAAAGGTGTGTCCGTTGCCGCTCTTGCAAGTGTCTCCAAGAGCACCCTGCCTCTGGTGTTTGTTGAAACGCTGCCCCACTCCAGTGCCCATGCCCGCGAGAATGATCCTGCTGCGACCCCTGGCGTCGTCAACTAGCTGCTCCAGGATAGCGGAGAAAGCAGTGAGCGGTAAGCTGGGCGCAAGGTAGCAGCTATAGAAGCACAAGCTGGCCAGTCTTGCTCTAACGAAACCTTCAAACTGTTGCACATCGGTCAGCTGCTGAGCAGCACCACACACCCACAACGCAGCCTTCTTGCTAGGGTCCGACGCCCAGATGCATGATGGAGCAATCGGCACTCAATGCGGTTCGCTCAGTATGCATATGTCAATGCCATGCTCCTTTGATGACTGCTCAAGAAGCGATTGAGCAGCGATGCAGTGGTTAAGGTTTAACTGGAGAAACTTTAACATTTCGTCAGTTGAAGCTGCCCGTGGTATGACCAGCGTTACCTGACCCCTGTTTGGAGCACAGCCAGCACAATGGCGGCTTGCTGCAGGACCCAGCCTCATGACCAGTCTCGCCACACCTATAGCACGTGCCCCTGCGATCATCCATGCTGGTGCATTTCGCAGCGATATGCCCACGGTGTGTGAGTGTGTGTGTGTGGTACGCCGGTGTGTGTTGCTCCTGAGTGTGTGTGTGTTTTTCTTTTGTTTTTTTTACATGGAACGCCATGAAGGGTGAGAATCTTCTAAAGATACTGGTGGCCCGTACCACCAGCATGCACGATTTCCACGTACTAAACTCACCCTGCACAACAACACACATCATCCCCGCGGGACCACGGTTAAGTATTACTTCGATAGAATACTGTTGACCGTCAGCCCAGGTTTCGTCTGTTCAGATGTGGGTTCCAGAGGTCCTACCTAAGGCACTACTGGACTCTGCCTTAGGGCCATTTAGTCGCCTCTTACGACAAGCTATGGCATGCTGTGGTGGGTATTCTACAACCGCCCACCACACAGTGTGTGTGTGTGTGTGTGTATGTGGTACGCCGGTGTGTGTTGCTTCTGAGTGTGTATCGCTCCTGTTTGTGGGTGTGTGTCGCTCCTGTGTATGCTTTCGTTTGCCTTTACGTTTTCACTGTTCGCGTTTTCTTAGGTCGCTTGCGCACTCGACCGTGGCCCAATTTCAACTGATCGCTCATGATTGCGGGTGGCGATCATGAATCCTTTGCCTTTGTCCTCTGCTACTGTCGACGTCGGTCGGCGCGTGCCATTCGGCTGCTGCTGGGCTGTACTGCCTGGCCTGCATTGGTCAGCGCATGCCTTCGGCTGCGCGTCGTTCGCTTTGTCGTTCGTTGCGTCGTACGTTGCGCAATTTCCCACGCCGTCGTCTTGGGCTGCGCTGCTCTGCTGCAGTTGCCTTGGGCCGCATTTGTCGCCGTCGTGCGTTTTATTCAAAGTCTTAAACCTCATTTTTACAATTTTGAAATTCAAGCTTTTTTTGTTATCGATCACATGTGTATATCGAGAATCAGAAATGTTATCGATATTTTGATGCCAACTTGATCTTCTAATGGTATAGGATATCTTAAGTTTCAAGTTTCAAGTCTCTAGCTCTTATAGTCTCTGAGATCTACGCGTTCATACGGACAGACAGACGCACTGAGAGACATGGCTAGATCGACTCGGCTGTTGATGCTGATCAAGAATATATACACTTTATGGGGTCGGAGATGCTTCCTTCTGTCTGTTACATACATTTGCACAAAACCATTATACCCTTATTTACCCATTTTATGGGTTAAGTGTATAATTATAGCTCCATGGTTTCAAACTCAAAAATATAACTTACATACTAATAACAATCTTACTAACCTTAACCTAATAATGATCTTACACACTAACCTTAACCTACCCATACACCATATCCTTATGACCTACAAACGATGTGCACCGTCACAGTACATATGTACAAACATGTTATTTAAATTTGTTTTTTATATCGAGCCCTTTGCGCGAAAATAATTAATCTTGAACATCTTTGTTAAGTGTTAGATTTGCTTACTTGCTGCTTATCTAACTCAGACACAACACACATACATACATTATTGATATACAATTTCGAACAAGCAAAGCAAAGTACATAAGTTTGTAAGTATTTGTAACATATGGGCGTGACAATCAAATTTGTTGTGCATATCTGCGGCGGAAAGCCGTCAGCCGACAGGTGAGCAAGGGGAATCACGTGTAATTACGCTGGTAGTACGCGCCGTAACTGCTCACACTGTCGGAAGTGCGACTATACTCTCCACGCGAGGGCGGCTGGAAGCAGACCCTCGTGTTGGTCATGTCTCGACCAAGGGTGCTGACTAATGGTAGTCGGGCTAAGAGAAGATAACTCTTCATTAAATTCCCCAATCCAAGGTGAAACAGCATATGCCGAAGGATTCGTGGCCGAGGGGGCGCTCGGCCGCTAATATACGGACTCTTTATACCAGTCCCCCTCCAGTTTTGTTTGTGGACTTCCCGCGGTACACGGGCTATGCCGCGGGTTACCTCCCGTCCCGTTCACTCGTGGGAATCGTGTGGATTTATCAATTGTAGACAATGAGTTTGATGTTACCTTCACGAAAACGGCCAATACAGGCATTGCAGCTGCTGTGCTGCCGGCGCCCACCCCAAAACGCACGGATGTCGTTCCGGTTGCGATTGGGGACTCGGAAAAGCCACCAACCGTCGTAGGACGGTTGGACTCTGCCTCCTTCTCGTCGACGAAAGATCTGGTGACATCAGAGGAACCTGAGGTGATGGCCTCAGACTCTGAAGATGTCACCGTGATACCGTCCGACGACGCATCCTGCTCTGTATCCATAGCGGATGCAGGCAATCGGATCCGGCGGCTAAAGCTGGACTCCGAGGTCGCCTTTGTAAAAATTACGAGTCGCGAAAAGAAGCTGTTTAAGGCAGCTATCGCGAAAGGACTGTAAAGTAGTGATTTGCCGAGGTACAGATCTCAGTCTGGCCAAGGCTGGTTACAAGAAATTTATAGCTTGCTGAAACCTAAAGAATAGCGTTTATGAAGAGTCAAATAGTGATCCGATGTAAAGTCGTGTCCTGTCAACTACTGAACAGTTAGGGTATCAACCGGGCCGACACCACAATTGCTACCTTATCCGATCGCTAAGCTTACCTTACGCCACCGCGGGCTAGCCTCACGAGTGTCGTCTGGTAAATTAGCTGGCGAGGGTGTGGATTGGGTTATTGCCTCAATCGCCTCTGCACCTTATCGTTGATAGAACCCGTGCCTCTGTGGACTTGAATCACAGGGTATCAGACACTGTACTACACAGAGTAACCACGCGTTTTATGTTACTATTGTTCACTTTATTCTCTCTATATATATGCTTAGGCTGTGGTACAAGCCACTCGTTTGTCTTAGCGGGAAGGGGGTTTAAATCTAATATACAGGTGTGATTATCTTACTCACGTATTAATCTCAAACCATTTTCTTAAACTGTTCTTCTCTGTACGGTCTTCTCTCCGGTTCCTCAGTATATCTTTCCTCGGCGCTGCTTATTCTTATTTCTTACACGTTTTTCGTTGTCACTCTCACTTGCGTTGCGTTTACCACTCCCGCACGCTTTCAAGGTTGGCACTCGACTCGGTCACATCTCTGCGTTCGGCCCTTCCACGCACTTTCGATGCTCGTACCAGACTGTCCTCGCCGCATATTCGCGGCTCACGCTCGGCCCTTCTTCGCCGATCCACTCGAGCTTTTGTAGTTTAGTGGATCGCGTGTTGAGGGTCGAAAGCTCTGCTTAGTGCTTTCGCATCATCTGGCCACTCTGCTTCTAATGGCTGTTCTGTTTTGAAACCAACGTTGCTTATTGACTATTATACTATTGGGTGGTATCGTACATTACCGATCTTAACAATTATTTCTTACAGCCTATTATATTAATATTAAACAATAAAGGGCCTTCTTGGCAATCTTCAACTAATCATATTCTCATTCATATTCTTAACTATATAAAAATGTGGGGGAGGGCATCATTTGGCCTTCCTCACACCCCCCCCCTTTCTCCACTAGTGTGATGATTACCCTCCCGTCGGCGTGTGCTGTTACGTTAAGTACGTCGGCTCCTTCCATCACCCTGAATCGCGCCCTGCGTGGCCCTGGGGATTGCCTGCGTCTCAAGAGTTCGTCTTGTATTTCCGCTACCGCGGCTTTGGTCAAAATGCTATCGCCTGGGTACACCGTCCACTTCTCCGGGATTGTCGTGTACAACCGGGGGAAGCAGTCCTTGGTCGTGTCCTCCTGTCTAAACGGGCATACGAAATTTCCCACCTCCGCTTCGAGGCCTTCGTCAAACAACTCGATGCCCTCGTACGGCTCCGGAGTTGGGGACGCACGGGCTGACACCTCTGGGGCTAGGGAAGCTACACCCTCTTCTGCTTTGTCCTCCTCGTTGTCTTTTCCGGCCATCGACGCCACCGTCGATTGCTCCAAAGCGGGGTAGTGTGGAGGGGATGGCGGCTCTTCGACGCGCGGTTGTGGGGCCTGCGCGTCCTCCTTCTCGATGACTGCCAGGGTCGTCTCCACCCTCATCAGTTCTACTGCCCCGTCCACTCGGTACGCCGTTACTTGTTCTGAACGGTAAATCGTGTGGCGGTACGTCGGCGGGCTGTCCTCGCGTTCCTGCCTCTGGTAGGTGGGATGGTTTCTGCGGGGATCCCTCGGATATTGCTCTTGCTGTCCACCCTGGTTGCGGTCTTCTTCGTCGCTGGTTGAGCCGGCGTCTTCCACGTGGACACTCGGCGGAGCTTCGCTGCTGCTTGCCTCCGTATTTGTGTTCGTCTCCTCGTCCGACGGGCTTTCCTCGCCGAACGGTACCTCTTCGTCGCTGCTGATGACTACGATATCGTCGCTCATTTTCCTGTGAATTAAAATTATAATCGTTATTAATCTATTCCCTTTGTATGTTTTGGTTAGAAAAAAAAATTTATTAGAGTTGGGAGTGTGTTATTTTTTTTCTTTTTTCACAAAACTCTAGTCGACTCTTCTCATTTCCGACTTGGCTTATGACGTCTTTCGCTCTGTATCCAGGTCTTGTCCTTCTTCCACTTGGTGTTCCTCGTAGTCTTCGCCTTCCTTCAGCAATCGTACAATGTTTGGTGACAAAAACTTCTTTACGAGGAAGGGGCCATCGTATTTGGGAGCGAGTTTTGCCGCAAACCCGTCGCTAGCCTTCGATAGTTGGTGTGTCCTCAGTAACACCAACGTGTTGAGCCCCGGCCACCACTCTCTTCGTCTGCGGTTGTAATTCCGCCACTCGTTCGTTTTTTTGATGATCCTGTGCTCGGCAACGTTGGACACACCCTGGAGTCCATCAAAGAGAGCCAATTCCGACCTTAACAATTTCTGTATCCCGGGTTCCAAACCCGCCGGCCACTCCTGTTCGTCTACAGTAACGTTGTCTGGCAGCGTTGTGGCAGGTATTGTAGTATCTGTTCCGTGTTCTCCTACTTCGTCTGGTATCTGTTTCTCAGCGCCCGGCGCTGTATGCTTTCCTGTGTTGGTGATGGTTATTACGGTTACGTCTGGATGACGCGTTTCCTGGACTTCCCCTGTTTCTCTCTGCTTCCCGCTAGTGTATTCTTGCCTTATAGCTGACTCGGGTTCTATTCTGACCCTGTCGCCGTCCGTGTTCCGCGCCTTCTCGGCTTCCAATATCAGCCACGCGTTTCCGCACTATATGGTCGTCCCTACCAGGCATAAAAAATCTATTCCCAATATTAGGTTATCTAGCATCGAAGGCATCACGAGCATGTCCATCGTGACCTCTGCCCCCGCTAAACTAACCTTTCCCCTGAATAATTCTTTCACCTCCAATGTCGACCCATCTGCTAAGCGAATCTTCGAGTTGGCTGTCAATACTTCACATCTTTTCTTTAACCCTCGGAAAATTCCTCACTTATGAAACTTCTGGTTGCCCCTGAATCCACCGTTGCTGTCGCTACCTGGTCCCCGACCGTAACTGTAGCGACTATTCGCCCATCCTCTACTCTAAAAGGGTTTTCTTACTTCGGGACTGTTTCAAGTCGGCACCCAACTGATCCCGTCCCAGCTGGTGCCGTGTCTCGTTTCCCGCCCCGGGCCTACGACAACACTCGTTCGTTCTGACTCCTTGGGTACCACACTCCCTACAAAACTGTACTCGCGGATTAGGGCACTCTCTGGCAAAGTGCCCCGCCTGCGAACAGTTATAGCATACTCGCTTATTCATGGGCGCCCTAGGCATCTCGTGACTCAGCATTCGATTCGCTATTACCCCCGCTTCGCTACGCGGTGCTGTACCTGGCTCCTCACTCCTCGCAACTGGCTGTGGTGGTGATCTGAACGGATTATAGTGTTTCGGGACAGTCCGCGCGCCATAACTTGCCGCCGCATCTCTCCGATCCCGTTCCTCCAGGGTCTCGTATTCTGCCGCCAACTGGGTTAGTTCCTCCAATGTTTTCAACTCGCGCCTGCGAATATTTCGTCGATAGTCTGACGTCAAGTTTTCATACACCCTATATAGCTCCTGCTCTGCCGTATACCTAGCGTGTCGCATCATCCTTCGGAGGTCAATCATGTACTCCCTAAAGCTCTCTCCGGCACGCTGTCGGCGGATCCTGATATCATTCTCGAGTCGTTGATAATATTCCGGCGGCAGGAAGAAGTCTAAAAATGCGCTCCTAAAGTGGCCCATGTGGCGTCCATCAACTGACTGACAGAAAACCACCCAGTGGCCAGGTCTGTTAGCGCTTCACTTATTGCCCGCGGTAATCGCTCCAAGCTGATTTCGTACATACTTGCTCGCTTTTCAATCTCCTCGAGAAATACAAGTGGGTCCGTATATCCGTTGAACCTAATACCCCACTTCCGGACCAGTTCTGGGACAACCACGCTATTCCTATGGCAGTAATAGCCCTCCATCGCATGTCGGTAGCCAGCCGGCTCGACCTGACTATGTACCACCGGTGTACTAGCAGGTGACTGGACATGGATACGAGGGATGGATTCTTTCGTCACCATTGGATTTAACGTTGTGCTGTTGTGGATGTCCCGGTTCGACGAGAGTACAGTTGTCGCCGTTCCAGCCCAACCCGATGGGATTGCCACATCGGATTCCGATTTCTGCCGTGGTCTTCGGCCTACGACAGGTTTATCGGTCTGGATTGGCGACGTCCGAAACTTCGCGAAACGTAACTCCCAGTCAGCCAAACGTGTCCAAATCTCATTTGTATGCCCGTCTCTTTTTATAAATTCGGATACTGTTTTCCGGTAGTCTGACACTGTTGAGCATTTTCCCAAACCTAACTCCTCAGAAATATATTCTAAATCCTCCTTCCGGCAGTCGTAGACCCATTGTCGGCCCATCCCTGGGTTGGTGCAGCCTCCAGGCTCCATGCCGGCAGATTCGCTGACTGGTGGTTTCTCCATCGCAGATTATTATTGTAAAAAAAAAAATCTCCAAAATTTAATGATACCAAAAAAAAAAATGTTTCCTCCAAAATCTCAGTTGTGTTATGTGTATATAAAAAAAATTCTCCAAAATTTATTTAATGAAAACCAGATAATTTTTATTATTATATATATATATATATTTTTTTGTTCCTTATTTATTTATTTTTATTTATTTAATTTTATTTATTTATTTTTTTAGCTTTCATTTATTTATCGTTGTTGACTTTTTTTTTAAAAAAATTTATAAAATTTTCAAAACACCTTTACAATACTCTGTGACCCACAGTGCAGCCAATCCGTTCACTTATTTTGTTTCTAATGGCTACCAAGACAACTATTCCCAAACCGAGCAGTGTTCACTTTCGTCGGTATCGTCCCACTGTGCCTTATTTTTTTTTCCTTGAGTCAACCGCTTTGACTTCTCAAAATTCTAGGCACCCTGTGGTGCTGGCGTCGACGTGAGAGTTTTCCGTTAGGTGATCGACTCACCCGCTTTGCCGTCAAGTTCGCCGCGTTCACCGACGGTTGCCAGCAGCAATGACTTACACGGTTCCGTTAGGTAATCGGCGCGCACGTTTTCACTGTCTCGTTCGCTGCGACTCAGATCTTTGTCGACCACGCGGACTTAAGCAAGGCCCGTTACTTTATCGCCGTTTACGTTTTCTTCTCTATTCTGCAGCTGCGACCGATTCAACACGCCTTACACACTCTGTTCGCTATGATCCCGTTGGTTCTATCGCTTCGCCCGTTTTCTTTCGTTGTGCCGCGACAATTGCACCAAAATCTCGATGTTCGAATGCCGTTTAACATCCACCGTTTTACATGCGGAGTAAAACAGGGTATCACCGGGTATACGCGTACTCTACTTGAATCGCAATTTGCGCACTTTTTAGTGATGTTACTGGGGGCTTTAATTCTAGTTTACACCACCCGCTAATACTTCAAGTCCCTGCTCGGGCGCCACTTGTATAGTAGTGACTTGCCGAGGTACAGATCTCAGTCTGGCCAAGGCTGGTTACAAGAAATTTATAGCTTGCTGAAACCTAAAGAATAGCGTTTATGAAGAGTCAAATAGTGATCCGATGTAAAGTCGTGTCCTGTCAACTACTGAACAGTTAGGGTATCAACCGGGCCGACACCACAATTGCTACCTTATCCGATCGCTAAGCTTACCTTACGCCACCGCGGGCTAGCCTCACGAGTGTCGTCTGGTAAATTAGCTGGCGAGGGTGTGGATTGGGTTATTGCCTCAATCGCCTCTGCACCTTATCGTTGATAGAACCCGTGCCTCTGTGGACTTGAATCACAGGGTATCAGACACTGTACTACACAGAGTAACCACGCGTTTTATGTTACTATTGTTCACTTTATTCTCTCTATATATATGCTTAAGCTGTGGTACAAGCCACTCGTTAGTCTTAGCGGGAAGGGGGTTTAAATCTAATATACAGGTGTGATTATCTTACTCACGTATTAATCTCAAACCATTTTCTTAAACTGTTCTTCTCTGTACGGTCTTCTCTCCGGTTCCTCAGTATATCTTTCCTCGGCGCTGCTTATTCTTATTTCTCACACGTTTCTCGTTGTCACTCTCACTTGCGTTGCGTTTACCACTCCCGCACGCTTTCAAGGTTGGCACTCGACTCGGTCACATCTCTGCGTTCGGCCCTTCCACGCACTTTCGATGCTCGTACCAGACTGTCCTCGCCGCATATTCGCGGCTCACGCTCGGCCCTTCTTCGCCGATCCACTCGAGCTTTTGTAGTTTAGTGGATCGCGTGTTGAGGGTCGAAAGCTCTGCTTAGTGCTTTCGCATCATCTGGCCACTCTGCTTCTAATGGCTGTTCTGTTTTGAAACCGACGTTGCTTATTGACTATTATACTATTGGGTGGTATCGTACATTACCGATCTTAACAATTATTTCTTACAGCCTATTATGTTAATATTAAACAATAAAGGGCCTTCTTGGCAATCTTCAACTATTCATATTCTCATTCATATTCTTAGCTATATAAAAATGTGGGGGAGGGCATCATTTGGCCTTCCTCACAGGACTCTCGAGAGCTGAGGCTCTCCAGGCGGCAAAAGCTCACCGTTCCGCTGAAGCACTGGCTAAGCGTGATAGGTCTTTTGAAACGACCCCAGAGTCAGGCTTGTCAATGAAGCCGAAGAGTGCTCATTCAAAGCTGACAGCACCATCCTACAGTCGGATGGCAAGCGATGTCAAGCTCGGCTTCATCCTTACTGACAGATCGTTGGCTTTGACAGCGGAGCAGATGGCTGCGCTCAAGGCTGCGATTTTAAAGACCACTTTCTCTACGGAGACAGTCGGTCTAAAGCCACAGTTTGAGGGATGTGTTCCGAGAACTGGGAGGCTTTTGCTCGTCTGCCATGACGACAAGGCAGCCGAGTGGGTCAGGTGTAACTTTAGCCTTATCAAGGTAAACAGTTCGCTTGACGTGGAACTGTTGGAGGAGGGCCAGTTCCCCCGGGCCAGCCTTGTGCGAGGCTACATCGCCAACAGCTTGGAGTTGTCGAGCGAGGAAGTTTTGACTTATGTTGGTAAGCGAAATTTTCTCGACACCATCCAGTGGAGAGTAGTGCAGCAGACCACAAAAGGTGAGATGATGCACCTCGCCATTATGGTGGATCAGGCGTCGCTGCAGTCGCTCACAAAAAGCGGCGGGAAGCTCTGGTACGGCTTTGGCAGGATCAGGCTTATCCTTAAGAGCCCCGCTCTCAAGGATAAGAGCAGTGACGTTCAACGTGAACCCTTCAACAAGTGCAGCTGCTGGGCTCGCAACGAAGACCACCCCCGTCCCAGCTCCAAGGAGTACACCGCAGGCAAAGGGAGCCCCAGGCGGTGCTACAAAAGGTAGCGCTCTCGCCAGAGGCAGGGCACAGCCTCCCAAAGCTACGGCGCCGGCAGCCAAGATACAGATGTCGGTCAAAGCATCTAGACTGCCGAAGGGAGTGAGAGGTAACAACTCTCGACGGGGCAAGAGCGGCAACCTCGTCCAGCGCTCCAAGGAGGAGTCATGAGAACCACGAGGGTTCTCCAGGCGAACCTGCACCACGCCAAAGGGGCGTCGGCCACCCTGTGCATTACTTTCGCCGAGCAGAAGATCGACCTGGCCCTAGTCCAGGAGCCATGGTTGATCGGTGGTCAAATTAGAGGACTAAGCTGCGGTACAAGTAAGTTGTTATATGACCGCAGTGGAGGTGCTCCTCGAGCAGCTATTCTTTTAGATAATAACGTGAGGCATTTCCCACTAACTAACTAAGACGTGGCTACAGCGGAAGGTGTTCGAGAAAAGGTGGTGGCGGCCGTCTTCTTTCCCGGAGACACAGACGTAGCTCCGCCTATGGAGGTCCAGAGGCTCGTCAACTTCTGCCGCACAGCCGGGAATCACATGGTTATCGGCTGCGACGCTAATGCGCATCACACCATATGGGGCAGAAGTGATGTCAACAAACGGGGTGAGTGCCTTCTTGAATATCTATTGTGTAGTCAATTAGATGTAGTCAATAGAGGGTGCAAACCCACCTTTATAAACGCCATTCGGGAGGAGGTCCTGGATCTCGCCCTGGCTAGTAACTTCTTATCCGGTTATATAACGAACTGGAGGGTTACCGATGAAGCCACGTTATCAGACCACCAGCACATCCGGTTTGATCTACCTGGCCAAACGGAACTCAACACTTCGCCTCTGTGGCTATGAAAGCTGACCAACTTATAACCAACTTAGCGTCTGTGAGTGACATAGAGTTGGCTGCTGACCAGCTTCACGATGTGCTTATCACTTCTTTCCAAGACAGTACAGTTCTGAAGCGACATTGGGTGAACCGCGAGGTTCCCTGGTGGAGCGACAGACTTGCAAGTCAAAGACATGTAGTACGTCGACTCTTTAATAGAGCTAGAGCATATCGGGACTCATGCGACACTTACAGGAGTGCTCTCACGGAGTATAATAAGAACATTAGAAGAGCTAAGCGGGAGAGCTGGCGCAGCTACTGCGAAAGTGTGCAGGCACTACCAGAAGCAGCTAGACTGCAAAAGGTTTTCGCAAAGGGCTCAACTAATGGGGTGGGGCTTCTTAAAAGAACAGATGGCTCTTTTACTCAAGATCGAAAGGAAACGCTAGAACTTTTGCTTCAGGTGCATTTCCCAGGATCCAGAATTAGCACACATGGTGAACCAGACGGGTTAACTACCACACCGATTAGGCGAGATCACAGTCTGTCCGATATTATCTTCGGGCAGTCAAATCTTTTAGCCCTTTTAAAGCCCCTGGGGGCGACCAGATTTTCCCTGCCTTGCTACAACATAGCATTGAGATAATTATTATACCACTTGTCAGTCTGCTTAGAGCCAGCTTTGCATGGGGATACATACCACAATCTTGGAGGAGAGTCAACGTGGTATTTATTCCTAAACAAGGCAACAGAGCTCTCTACCAACCTAAGTCATACAGACCGATAAGCCTTTCGTCTTTTATTCTCAAGACTGCGGAGCGGCTGGTGGACTTGCACGTGAGGTGCACTCTCCAGGCCACCAAACCGCTACACAAATCACAATTTGCCTACATCAAAGGCGGATCGACCGAGGTCGCTCTTCACCATCTAGTCAGCAAAATCGAAAAATCTTTCAAATCCAAGGAAATTGCTCTATGCTCTTTTCTGGACGTGGAAGGTGCTTTCGACAACACTGGCTATCAGTCAATCTCCAGAGCTCTATCTCATAGAGACATTGACGCAGCCTCTGTAGCCTGGATAGAAGCTATGCTACGACAACGAGAAATATCTTCCACGTTAGACGCAACGACGGTTCGTATAAACGCGGCCAGAGGGTGTCCACAAGGTGGAGTGTTGTCTCCCCTACTATGGTCACTTGTAGTTGACGAACTTCTAGAAAAACTACACAGCCAGGGAATTGATGCCATCGGGTATGCAGATGACTTGGCTATTGTAATATCAGGGAAGTTCGGAAACACCGTCACCGAACTGATGCAAAGTGCACTCAATTTGGCACTAGAATGGTGCATAAACGTGGGTCTCAACATCAATCCGCACAAGGCGGTTGTTGTGCCGTTCACCAAACGGGACATCAATGACATCGGCCTCCTTGTGAGACTACCGTAGAGCTCTCCAGTGAGGTCAAATATCTGGGAGTTGTTCTAAACAAGCGACTTAACTGGAACTCGCACCTTAATAAAACTATTACCAAGGCTTCGCATGCTTTATGGGCATGTCGTAGACTTTATGGTAAATCATGGGCCTTGACTCCAAATCCATTCTGTGGCTTTACTGCACGATGGTCAGGCCTATCGTGTCCTATGCTGCTCGTGTGTGGTGGCCCAAAATGCAGCAGGTCACGGCCATTTAGAAGTGTAGCAAGCTGCAGCGGCGTGTGTGTGTATCTCTGACGGGAGCTTTACGCACATGCCCAACTACGGCTATGGAGAAAATTATTAGATTGACTCCTCTACATATTCACATACAAGAAGGTACCGCTAATAGTCTTCTTAGGATCAAACTCAGATCTGGGTTACTGACTAATGATGCGGGTCATGTTAGTATTTTGAATTATGTTTCTGGCTAAGAGGTCTGCAACCGAACAGATCTCATGACCACGAAGCTCTATTTTGGGGCGAAATTTAGGACTCTCATTCCAGACCGTAGGGCATGGGAGAATGGCAACCCTTGTAATGACCCCAGGGGCCTGCAGTGGTTCACTGATGGGACTAAAACTGAGCAAGGGGTGGGTGCGGGGATCTTTGGACCTAACACCAGAGTCTCGATTGCACTGGGTAAATGGCCCAGCGTCTTTCAATCAGAGATTCATGCCATTGAGGCCTGCTCTAAACTTATCGTAGACAAGAGGATGAGAGGGGCTAATATATATATCTTTTCAGACAGTCAAGCGGCGATCAAAGCTCTATCCTCTTGGAGAATTAGCTCCAAACTTGTCGCGGACTGCTGGACTAGCCTCCAGCAACTCTCCACCGGGAACAAAGTAACTTTGTGTTGGGTTCCAGGTCATGCCGGAATTACCGGCAATGAAAACGCAGACGAGCTGGCTAGAGCCAGCTCAGCGACTCCTTTACTTGGCCCAGAGCCTTTTTGTGGCTTAGGGTGGGCCGCTGCCAAAGAAATAATAGAAGGATGGGCAGAGGGAGTTAGATCCAGGTATTGGATATCCAGTCCAGGATGTCGTCAAGCAAAAGAGCTGATAAATCCACTAGTAGAAAGGAATACTGCTGGGTGTTCCAGGATGGACCTAAGATTATTGGTAGCCTACCTCACCGGCCACCATGTCTTAAAATACCATCTTCATAAAATGCGTCTGTCTCCTGACACAGAGTGTAGGCTCTGTAAGGAGGATTCACATTCTCTGTGAATGTCCAGCCGTCATTTGGTCTAAAAGGAGGCATCTGCATAGCGAATTTCTGATAGCTATGCAGATAAGAAAAGCCTCGACAGGAGGTCTGCTAGCCTTCATAAGGTAGGTTTAGCAGCTCTTGTCTGAATAGGAAGTCTTATGGGCACAAAAGATCGTTCTGTCGCAGTGCCTCCATCTCTGTTGGGAGATCTCCCCTAATATATTTATTTGTTTATTATCTGTGGCGGATGGCACTTTCTATACCCCTATCAAGTTTGGAGACTAGCGCAAAAACTGAGAAAGATATAGAGGTGGGCGATAAAGTGTTCGTGGCATCAAATATTTGGATGCACATGTGTTACGGATGTGGAAGTGGGCGGGTGGTGGTAAGTGGGAAGGTGGGCGTGGCATCAATGATGTAGATCTGTTACGGATGTCACTAGCAATGTTTCCACCAAATTTCCAGCCCAAAAACTAAAAACGATATAGAGTTTTTAGATTTTAGAAGGTGGGTGGTATAAGGGGGGGCGTGGCATCCAAAGTTTCAATGCATATCTTTGTAAGATTTAAGCATCTACCTTCCCACCAAATTTTGTGAGTGTAGCTTTAAAACTGTCGGAAATACAGTCATTTTCGATTATAACTAAAGCGGGGGCTGGGGGCGAGAGAGGTGGGCGTGGCATCCAAACTTTTTACGCAGTTTTTAAAGAATGTAATCGACTATCTTGCCCCCAAATTTGGTGACTCTAGCTGCTAAAATTTGGGAAATACAGTAGAATCCGGCTATAACGACTCTGCTTATAGCGTCCGTCCGGTTATTGCGACAAAAACTCGATGCCTTGGTTGGTCCCCATACCAACATATATGAAAGGGCCTCCGCTTAAAACGTTTCCGCTTTTAGCGACATACCGCTTATACCGACGAGATTTTTCACAATTCAACCGGATATTGCGACGTGCCGAAAAAAAAAATACAGCGAAATATCATCTTTTCGGAAAAATCTCGTACTTTAAATAATTAGCAATATCGATGAAAACAAAGATGAAAACTAACCAAAAATTACCATCCTTGATGCCATTTTAATGATAAATTAGGCATAGCAACAACTTTCGCCATTGTCAATTGCGAATTGTTTTAAGCATTCTTGGCTTGCCGAAGAAAATTTAGATCAGGGGTGCTCAAAATTGCCTTACGGCAGTGCCCTTACCAACACAAGCAAAAGAATACACACGCACACATATATCGACGCCGTTTTATTGCATCAAAATTAACACTGAGAAAAAAAATGCACGTGTCGCTGGTCCACAATAAACTAAAATCAAACTTAAATCAAATTCTATCAAAAACGCAACAAAAAAAGTGTCAGTGCATAGCCGAGAACAAGACAACAACACTTTGCATTGTGAGTTGAGGATAAAAAAAAAAGGCAATGGAATTGTTGTTGGCTTGGCTCGATACGCACAGCGACACAAAGAGGAGAAAAAAAGTTCTATGGAATTGTTGTTGGCTTGGCACGATACGCACAGCGACACAAAGAGGAATTGGCGTGTGCCCTAGGAAAGTATGGCATGTGCCGCTCCGTATGCTAAGTGCCAAAACAAAAACAAATGTGCTCGTGTGCCATAGCATTGAGCACCCCTGATTTAAATGGTCCCAGCAGCTCATTATCAAATGATATTAAAATCGGAGATAACATTCCTCTATCGGTTTGGGCTCCAAAAAATCAGCTACCAATTTCAAAGATAGAACTGGATGAATATGTTCTTATTGACAATGGTGTGGCGATTTGTAAGAAACCTTCCGAAGACAGCATTGTTAAAAATATATTAGATGACGGACAGGAAAGCGAAGATCAATATTCAGCTGTTTTGAAGGCATTCTAGGCTGCAAAAGCTCTGAATGGATTTGTCCATACAAATTTTAATGACGAGGGCTTAACGCACAGCATGTCTCGTTTAAATAATGCTGTGCGCGACAGTTTTTATTTGTCAAAACTACTGCTAGACAAACAAAAATCACTGATTATTTAAATTAAAAATAACAAGTAAGAAGGCTCTAGTCGAGAAATCCCGTATAGGACATACCCTTAACCCGATACTTAACGCTTACAGTTACTTATGTGTATTAACTCCGTGACCAATATGACCAAACTTCAAACTGCGATAACTCCGGTGTTTCTGAACCGATTTAGATCATTTGTTCATTTTTTAATGTTCATTATTTTATCCGTAGTTTCAAATCCCTTTTTCACAATTTTAAAATTCAAGATTTTTTTGTTATCGATCACATGTGTATATCGGAAACCAGAAATGTTATCAAAAATTTAAAGCAAACTTGATCTTCTCATGGTATAGGAGAGTTTAAGATTTAAGTTTGAAGTCTCTAGCTCTAATAGTCTCTGAGATCTACGCGTTCATACGGACAGACAGACGGACAGACAGACAGACGGACAGACAAACATGGCTAGATCGACTCGGCTGTTGATGCTGATCAAGAATATATATACTTTATGGGCTCGGAGATGCTTCCTTCTGTCTGTTACATACATTTGCACAAAACCATTATACCCTTATTTACCTATTTTATGGGTTAAGGGTATAAAAATAAAACCCACATATAGAAACTTATCTTGTTATATTATGCTTATCAATATGCATTACATGTATACGATTTATTATGAAAAACCCATGTTATTGAATTAAATTTATTAATTATTTGTTTTGATAAAAATTAATTTGTTTAATTTTAAAACCTATTACGAAGATGGCAACCATAAAATTAGAAAAAAAAAATTTTTTTTGCTCCTTTCGGTTATTGCGTTTTCCGGGTATAACGACGTAAAATCGTCGGTCCCTTGAAAGTCGCTATAAACGGATTCTACTGTATATGTGTTTCATCAATTTGCACATCGAGGTGTATCGATTTGTTATCGATTTCTCCGACCCCCTGAAGTCGTAGAGCCCTAAATTAAACACATTGTCTGACGAAGATATGTACCAAGATATTTGCAAAGTTGCAAGGCTCTAGCTTTGAGGGTATCGATAAAAGTTGCGTTCATACGACGAACGGACGGACAGACAACATGACGGTCATTGCATAAACCCAATATACTAGGATACCTTTGATATCAAAGTATAATGACGCGTCTGATTCTCTACGCCAATGGTGGCGTGGAGAAGAGAATATTAAATACTTCGCTATTATATGTTGTTAAACATAATCTAACTTATTTATTTTATAACTATTGCTACAATTTTGTAAGAACTATTGGCGCAGCGAAGCAAGCGGGAGACTTGTCTATATATAAAAGAGTTTGTTCTGACTTATTGTTGAGAGACCCACAGCCTTAACGAAAAGATTCAGGTTAAAACCAAGTCAAAACGTTGCAGTCGGACGCAACCGACTGCGATATACTTTGATACCAGTTTACATAGCTGTGTTAAGGATTCTGAGTGCAAATAGTAATATATGAGGGTTTTGAGTATAAAAATCAGGCAGAAAGGGTAGGCATGACATTTATCTGTTGAGGATGGCACTTTCTATCCCCCTACCAAGTTTGGTGACTCTTGCGCAAAAAACGACAAAAAAATAGAGGTAGGCTGTATAAGTGGGCGTGGCATACAAAATTTTTATGCACACCTGCTTCGGTTGTCCCAAACAATGTTCATACCAAATTTGGTGACCCCAGCCCAAAAACTAAGAAAGATATAGAGGTGGGCGGTATAAGTGGGCGTGGAATCCAAACTTTTGATGCAGTTTTTTGGGGAATGTCATCGGCTATATTGCCCCCAAATTTGGTGACTCTAGCTGCTAAAATGTGGGATATATTTGTGTTTTATCGATTCGCACATCGAGGTGTATCGACTTGTTATCGACTTGTTATTTGCAAGCCTTAAGGGTGTCGAAAAAAGTTGCGTTCATACGGACGGACGGACGGACGGACAGACAGTCAATATGACGGACATTGCACTAATACCTTTGATACCTTTGGTATCAAAGTATAATGAGCACTAAGAAAGGAATTTTATTTTGGACAACTCCTTCTAGTACCTGCTCAACACCTAAGTCCTTTTTATCCCAACTTTTGTTCGATAATTATTGTGCGTGAACTTTTCTCAAATATTTTTGAGAGCAATCGGTGTTTCATATAGTTTAAAAAAACCGTAAGTTTTGAGCTCTAGAAGTTTTTTTTTTTTTGAAAAAAAAAATGCCACGACGAAGGCATGCACCAAAATATTTGCAAAGTTACAAGGCTCTAGCTTTAAGGGTGTCGAAAAAAGTTGCGTCCATACGTACAGACGGACGGACAGACACCACGACGGACATTGCACAAACCCAATATACTATGATACCTCTGGTATCAAAGTATAATAATAATACAATTTTCGTAGAATTGCACACATGTTACAGGCCAGATTTATCATCAAGCTGGTTCGTTATTGCCTTACCCTGACGCTGATCATAAATTTTGTAAATTTATTTTAATGATGATGAAAATCGTGAATTTGATTAACGTTGTGCAATTGTTTCGAATACAAGATGAGAAATTATACTTGAGCTACAAAGGTTTTTCTATAATCGTAACGCTTTAGTTCATTTGTTTAAAATTGATATCGATCGTAAGCCATCAGATAATCACAAAATCGTAGTAGAACACCTTTAAGTGCGTTTATCATTTGCGATGACCAATAACAAGCGCCAAAGGCAAACACTTAATGGTGTGAATTTGGAGGAATGGTCAACTTTATGTTGACCCCCCGTTGTTTGTTTGATTATGCTCAAAGTGAAAAAGACAAAATATATTGTTTATCCAAGTGTTTTAGATTAAGTTAAAAATTTGCTAGCCATCTTTGTTTAAAACTAATAAATTAATTATTTTTAAAATTTTAATAGTTACGTAATACGTAATACATAATAAGAAGCGAAGCAAGTACTGGGCCGCTAGTAAAACTATAAATATTATTTAAAAAAAAGATATTTTTTTGAACATCGCACGCAACGGTTACAAGTTTTCGCTATATTTTCTTTTTTTTAACACTTTTGTCAAACACTATTAAACTTTTATTTTTTTAAACAGAATCATCACGACTTAAACTACACAGCACTACTACACAAATAATTTTTACTACACCATAAGCTACAACCATAAGCAGCAACAAGTATACTGTAACGGGTGAGTGAAGCGTTTTCATATTTTTTTGCAATTTTTCTACCACAATAATTTTTTTGTTTCTTTATATAAAACAAGTAAGAAGGCTCTAGTCGAGAAATCCCGACTAGGACATACCTTTAACCCCATACGTAACGCGTACAGTCATTTGGGGTTATTTACCCCATATGATCTAAATGATCAAAATTCAAACTGCGATGTCTCCGGTGTTTCTTAACCGATTTTTAAATGTTCATTATTTTATTCATAGTTTCAAACCTCATTTTCACAATTTTAAATTTCAAGAATTTTTTGTTATCGATCACATATGTATATCGGAATCCAGAAATGTTATTGAAAATTTGAAGCAAACTTGATCTGCTAATGTTATAGGAGGGTTTAAGTTTAAAGTTTGAAGAGTCAAGCTCTTATAGTCTCTGAGATCTACGCGTTCATACAGACAGACAGACAGACGGACAGACAAACATGGCTAGATCGACTCGGCTGTTGATGCTGATCAAGAATATATATACTTTATGGGGTCGGAGATGCTTCCTTCTGTCTGTTACATACATTTGCACAAAACCATTATACCCTTATTTACCCATTTTATGTGTTAAGGGTATAAAAAGAGAAAAAAGTATATAATAAATTTATTTTACATTTGAAAAAGTTTTTAAAAGGTTAGATTTGTATATCACTTCCCTACTTCAATATGGAAGAAATTAAGGAAACTCTAGGAAAGTTCGATGAGTCACTGAAGGCTTTGTTGAACCAAGTAATGTCAATTAATGATGACGTTAGGAAGGTAAGCGGCAGATTGAATACCTTAGAAACAGAGTATTATAGCCGAAGCCCAGTAGTGACCCAACCTCTACCTTTAACGCGTCCACGCAATGAGTATGAGTTGAAGGAAACTTTAACATTACCTGATTGAGTTAAGGAGCTGCAAGCGTTTGAGGGTAAGCCTGAGAAATATGTCTTGTGGATTGGCAGGGCTCGATTTTGAACGATTATAAAATCGTAAGGGATAAGCCTTTGTATAGATCCATGGTATTGCATATCAGGCAGAAGATAAGGGGCATTACAGATTCATCAGTTTGCTCTTGAAGTTAAAAGAATTTTGGCACTACAATACGCAGGGTAACAAGACATTAGAGGAATAATTTTTTCTGATTATGAACAAGTTAAAGGCAGGAACTCATACACCCAACGTTACAGCCGCTTTAATTGAAACTTACAGAGATAAGGCATTGGATGTCTTCATAAGAGGACTCGACGGTGACTTTTAGTGATTCGCAGTCCGAAAACCTTACCTGAGGCATACGCCTTTTGCCTAGAGTTACAAAATGTCATGTATAGTGGAAATTTCAATAATTCCACTTACACCGGGTCACCACGACCATATCGCCCAACGAATAACCCTAGGTTTGCAACTAACTATCAGCAACCTATTAGAGATGGTTCCGTTTCATAATGAGGCCTAGAACCCAATTCCAGGGCCCCGGGCCTAATAGATCTGGTCAATCGTACCAATCTCACCCAAACGTTCATTAAGAGGACGACGGTGGTAAGAGAAACTTGAACGCCTCTTCCAATTCTTTAAATCCTTTTAGGAAAGCTCAAGAATTTCATTAGTCCAAGAATCGCTGCTGGAAGCACCCCACTACCAACACCTTTTTTGTCCAAGCAGCCACTGGTTGCGTAAGAATCACACATTAGCTTGTGGGTCAATTTTTTAAACAACAAGGGAATAATTCCATTCTCACATTTTATGTTCTTCGTGGACTTTTTTCATTTGATGGTATTATTGGCGATGATACTACTCTTAAATCAGTTAAAGCACTCATCGATAGGGAAAATGATTTGTTTATAATAACACCAGGAGTCAAACTTCCTTTGTTAGGCAAGGTATCTGCACGCACTGGTCAATGTTGACATACTTAACGCTTTGCTTGAAAAGTATGCTAAGATTTTCGAGCCAATCTCAAAAGGCGCGGCAGTAGATTCTGTAGTCAAAGCGTCAAACACGAGAACCGAAAATCCCGTCTGCACAAAAGCATACCCATACCCGCCTAGTATGAGAGGATTAGTAGAGTCCCAGGTATACCCAAGACTCACGGAATTTTCTTGTAAACAGCCCCATTTGGGCTACGTTCGCTATTTTATATTAACAATGAACAGCCAGATGCTATCAGGTTTGACCACTTCTTTACAGAAAACCCTCAATCTTCAATGGTATTAAGATCCCAGAAACGTTTTTACAATTTATCCAACCACAGTGTTTGCAGAATTTTAGTTTGCTTAAAATTCGCATAACACACAGATTGATTACAAACCTATCCCATGCAGATGAAATCTGCAATCTCATTGAGAAAGAGCATCGAAGACCTCAAAGGGGTCCCAAAGAGGTACACATGTAGCTTTTGGAGAAATTTTATTTTTTGAGAATGTCAAGCACAATACGTCTCCAACTTTCTACTTGTGAATGCTGTAAGATACACAAATACAATAGACACCCTAACACACCAGCTTTACAACCAACACCTATCCCTAGATTCCCATGCCAGATTCTCCACATTGACGTCTTTACGTTAGAGAAAATAATTTATCTAAGTTGTATAGATAAATTCACTAAATTCGCCAAACTTTTTCCATTAGAGTCAAACTTGCAGTACAGTACAGTACACTTGCTTAAAAATTGGTGGAAGTGTTACACTATTTCACAGTACCAAAAATGATAGTCTCGGACAATGAAAGAGGTATTCTGTACACTACCGTGTTAAACTATCTAAGAACATTAGAAATCGAATTGTATCATACTCCGACTCAAAAAAGCGATGTTTATGGCCAAGTCGAGAGGTTTCATTCCACCTTTCTGGAAATATACAGATGTTTGAAGTTTGAATTCCCTACTTTCAAGATCACTGAATTGGTACCGATAACAGCGGATAGTTACAACAATTCAGTCCACTCGGTTACGGGAAGAAAACCAGAAGACGTATTCTTTGATCGATTGTCCAGAATAAATTACCAAAGATTGACTAATTTTAAACAGAAAACTTTGGAAGATATTAAAGGTCTAATCGAACACAAACAAAAAACAACCAACCACAACAGAAATAATAGTTGGACATAGCGTGCCTCTTATAGTCAAGGTGATAAAGTATTCGTTACCAACAGGCAAATTAAAACTAAAGAGAAACCACGCTATAAACAATAGGAGATTCAAGAAGATGGGACGGTCACCGTCAAAACAAAATCAGGCAAAATTTTTCATAAAACAGATTTAAGAAGATAGGAAGACATTTTAATAAACATAAAGAAACGAAAAAAAAACGGTGGGAGTGGAGGTTGTAAGAATACAATTAATTGTCTTTTTTACGATGACCATACCGTTAAGTTGAAGATCGCGTGTTGGAAATTGCCACTTGTTGCGTTGTGGAGTTGCCATCGATTTTCTGGCTCGGATATTGAGAGAAGAGGCCCGCATGTCAGGAAGTGGCCCGGCGTGAGGGTGAGAAGATCGGATTTTCTGACATGGGCGAAATAGGTCTTGAGTTAAGACACGCTTCAACCTTAGACAGCAGAGTGGAAAACTCCTCGAACGTATACCGCGTTGCAGAAGTGGATTTGTAAAATAGGGTCTTGAAGCTGTTAACACCCGCCTCCCAGAGCCCACCCATGTGCGGCGCACTTGGTTGATTGAAATGCCAGGATAGGCCGGTATGGCTGTACTTAGCCAAGATTGCATCTTTGACAACTTCTGCGCATTCCTTTGAGAGCGTTCTCGAAGCTCCTACAAAGTTTTTCCCATTGTCGGAATACAGATGTAGAGGACCTCCGGCGGGACGCGAATCTCGAGAAGGCAGCTAGAAACTTCTCTGAAGTGAGATCACTAGTGGCTTCGAGATGGATCGCTCTCGTGCAGAAACACACAAAGACGCACACATACCCCTTAGTGATCAGACAGGCTCTGCCAGTATAATTCTTGATCTCAAAGGTGCCCACGAAATCTATGCCTGTGTGGGTGAATGGCCTGAAAATGTGGCTTTTTCGACGGGCAAGACTCCCATAAGCTGCGTTTGGAGGTTTTTCCTATGGATCATACAGACTTTACAGCACCAGATAATAGATTCGACTTGTGTCCTAAGCTTGGGTATCCAGTATTTGCAGCGGATAAGGCGCATCGTGGATTGGTTCCCACCATAAAGGGAAATGAAGTGGGTAAATTGCACCAAAAGGTGTGAAAATCTACACGCATATGGTAGGAGGATGGGATGACGCTCGTCATAGGTCAGTGCTTCAGGTTTGCTTAGTCGGCCACATGCTCTCATTATTCCTTTTTGATCAAGATATGGATTCAGATTGTTTGTGCTGCTTGATCGTGGTATCTGCTTCTTTTGAAGAAGAGCGCAATACTCTTGGGAATACACAGTTTGCTGTGTGAGGATAATGAGCTTTTCTTGGGATTCCGTAAGCTCTTTGCTGCTGAGCTCAAATGGGTAGCGAACCCCTCTTCTCTTACTGCGCTGAAGGAACCTCAGTACGTAGGCAGTAACTCGGAAAGCTTTGGGGAAGGTAGAAAAACGATCGAGGAAGGTAAGCGACTGCCCTATTTTCCCTAAATTGCATTTGATAACACGTTGTTCTACAATCGTGTCATGCGTGCACTCGACTGGGGTTGGCCATTGATTCCTGGGCTGAGCTAACCACTCTGGGCCATTCCACCACAAGGTGCTGTTGACCAGATCTTTTGGTGAAACGCCTCTACTGGCCAAGTCGGCTGGGTTCTGCTCGGAACACACATGGGACCATTGTTTGACGTCAACAGATTGCGTGATTTTTGCGACTCTGTTTGCCACAAAGGTGGTCCAGTTGCAAGGAGGTTTGCTCAACCATGCCAACACGATCGTGGAATCTGTCCAATAATATGTAACATATTGCTTGGCAGGTAGTTGTGGAAGCAGCACTGACGCCAACTCTGACAACAGTACTGCTCCGCACAGCTCCAATCGTGGCACGGATATGGTCTAAACAGGAGCTACTCTAGTTTTGGCAGTGACAAGGAAAACGGAAACGCCATGGTGGCTTTCAACACGAGCGTATATAGAAGCACCATAAGCCACGTCACAAAAACCGTGAAACTCTATGGTGGATTGCGCATGGAAATGGATTCATCTAGGAATACGAATTTCACGCAAATCAATATAAGTCAATAGGAAATCCTGCAATTTTAGGAGTAGATCCTTTTGCAGTGCTTCATCCCAACTGATGTCGCGAAGCCAAATCCCTTGAATAAAGATTTTGGCACGTACGATAAAGGGTGCAAGCCACCCGGCGGGTCGAACAGTTTCGCTGTTTGGGAAAGGACTTCCCGCTTGGTATAGGTCTCGTTTGACGGCAGTGGAGCTGGAGTGAAAAATAAGTCGTCAGTGGTGGCTTGCCAGCGGATACATAGAGTCTTGGCCGTACTCGCATCATCGATCTCCAAGAAATCTTCGCGCAGTAGGTGATCCTTTGGTATGTCCGTAAGCACTTCTTTCGAGTTGGATGTCCATTTTCGAAGAGGAAACCCGGCACTTTCCAGATCGGAACGTAGCTCTGAAATGGCTGCCACGGCTTGTCGCTTGGAATGTGCCCCAGCCAGGACGTCATCGACATACATGAACTTGCTAATGATGTCGCTGGCGAGTGGATAGTCATTCTTGACATCTTTAGCGAGTTGCTGTAGGACCCGAATGGCTAAGAAGGGGGCACAATTCACACCAAACGTGACTGTTTTAAGTTCGTAGTCACAAAGATCCTCATTCACATCGCGAAAGAGAATCCGTTGGAAAGGATTTGCCGATACATTTTGGTTATGTCGGCATTGAAAATGAATTAAAAGAAGCGCCATTTAAGGATTTCAACGGTCAAGTCGGATTGCAGGATGGCCCCGGATAAAGGATATCATTGGGGCTGCGGCCGTTCGACGAAGGATTGGAGGCGTTAAACACGACACGGACCTTGGTCGTGGTGCTGTCGGGTTTTAAAACAGCATGGTGTGGCAAATAGAAGTTGTAGCCATGGTCATTTGGAGGGACTTGCTCCATGTGACCTATTCCAGATACTCTTGGTCATACTGGGCTTTGACGGAACTGTCTGTCTTGAGACGGATCTCATTTCTCAGGAATTGAGCGAGTGCCATGGATCTTGAGTGGCCTAACGCACTGTGGTTCTCATTGCGAAATGGAAGCGTGACTGCCGTTCTCATTCCTTGTGGTTGTTTCGGCGAAATTCTTCTCACAAAAGGAATCGGACTCTTTTACCGGCTTAGCTGGCAAATCCTCCACCTCCCAAAACTTTGTGAGAAGCTGCTCTAAACACGCTTCTGCCTGAGCAGAAATGCGTGTGGAAAAGGAAGAGATGGAGTTGGATGGGGGGCTTAGAGATCGGGCCGGTGAGGATCCAGCCAAAGACCGTCTCTTGTCCCAGTAGACTACCACAAACATTAGGCCGGGAGCCACACAAAAGAATGGACGGAAGGATATCCGCCCCTAGGATCAAATCTATTTGCGAACTTTGGAAAAAAGTCGGATCTGCCAATTGGAAGTTTGGTAGATCCTTTAATACACTTGGAGGAATGGTGTATGAGGGTAAGTTTTCAAATAAATTTCAAGCAATCGATTTCATTTTTAAAATTGCGTCATCTGACTGCTTCAAGCAATCGATTTTTGAAAATTAAATCCAGTGTTGGCAATCATTGCTCATTGCTAGTGCAACAAATGAAATGAAAAACAATTGCAGCAATGTTGTTTAAACTGTCAATTTAATAAGACAATAATTAACAATAATTGTTGAAATGACTCGACGCAATGAGCATTTTTGAAATGAAAAAATCAGTGCTTGCTTAAAAATTATTGCTTTGTCTGATAGCTCTGTGCAATAGCTTTTAGCAATTGGTAATATGTCAATGCCTAAAGATTCATTGCTTGCTTGAAACAATTGCTTCGTGTGACAGCACCTTTAAAAACATCAGATAAGGCCCAATTTCTCAATGTGCGGTTAGGTAAACTAACTGACGCTTAGTCAAATCTGAGTTTCTCAATGTCCGGTTAGGAGTAAATGAAAAACAAACTAACCTTAAGGCTGGGTCACGTTTAAAATTTAAGCTGATGTTTTGTCACGATATATCGTTAAGAATTATCTTTGAGGCAAACAGCTGTCCCTTGAATTGTATATTTATTTTGTTATTAAATCAAAATGGCATCACATTAAAGAGTGTTTTATGTCCATGCATTTCACTGAACTGGAAGATGCCAAATTTATACAGCGGCTCAGGCTTACAAAATCTACGTGCAAAATCATTCTTGCAATTATTTTAGATCAATTGGCTTGCCATAATAATAGTTAAACAATTAAGTTCTGTTGCGCTCAAATTAATCATATGTGGGATTTTAAACAGAAATCATTCAATGTTGCCGGAAAACAGCAAAAGTCAGCTGAACCGTAACTCTACCATTAAATTAAATTTGCGTTTAGCTAAACGAAAATTAAACCGGACATTGAGAAATTGGGCCTAAGTCTTATAAATTAACTAGCTAACTCAGCCACGCGTTGCAGCGGCGGACCCGACAGACTTCTTCCTGTCAAAAAGATTTGTAATGTTGAATTGTTTTGATTCTACGTATTTTATAGCCGAGGCAAAAAATTTCACTACTATAACCCTTTAGTACAATGAAATTATTTACGAACAAAGACGAAAAGACCGTACACCGTACACCGTACACCGCCACCGTACACCGTACACCGTACACCGTACACCGCCACCGTACACCGTGCACCGTACACCGTACACCGTACACCGCCACCGTACACCGTACACCGCCACCGTACACCGTGCACCGTACACCGTACACCGTACACCGCCACCGTACACCATACACCGTACACCGTACACCGTACACCGTACACCGTACACCGTACACCGTACACCGTACACCGCCACCGTACACCGTACACCGTACACCGTACACCGCCACCGTACACCGTACACCGTACACCGTACACCGTACACCGTACACCGCCACCGTACACCGTACACCGTACACCGTACACCGCCACCGCCACCGTATACCGCCACCGCCACCGTACACCGTACACCGCCACCGTACACCGTACACCGTCCACCGTACACCGTACACCGTACACCGTACACCGTACACCGCCACCGTCACCGCCACCGCACCGTACACCGTACACCGTACACCGTACACCGTACACCGTACACCGCCACCGTACACCGTACACCCCGCACCGTACACCGTACACCGTACACCGCCACCGTTCACCATACACCGTACAACCGTACACCGTACACCGCCACCGTACACCGTACACCGTACACCGCCACCGTACACCGCCACCGTACACCGTACACCGTACACCGTACACCGCCACCGCCACCGTACACCGTACACCGTACACCGTACACCGTACACCGTACACCGTACACCGCCACCGCCACCGTACACCGTACACCATACACCGTACACCGTACACCGCCACCGTCACCGTACACCGTACACCGCCACCGTACACCGTACACCGCCACCGTGCACCGTACACCGTACACCGTACACCGCCACCGTTCACCATACACCGTACACCGTACACCGTACACCGTACACCGCCACCGTACACCGTACACCGTACACCGCCACCGTACACCGCCACCGTACACCGTACACCGTACACCGTACACCGTACACCGCCACCGCCACCGTACACCGCCACCGTACACCGCCACCGTACACCGTTAAAGGGTTATAGTAGTGAAATTTTTTGCCTCGGCTATAAAATACGTAGAATCAAAACAATTCAACATTACAAATCTTTTTGACAGGAAGAAGTCTGTCGGGTCCGCCGCTGCAACGCGTGGCTGAGTTAGCTAGTATGCTTATAAAAAGTATTAAAAATGTTTCCCAAAAATCTTAAAATAAATTTATTGCTTAGAAAATACCTAAAAAATCACAAAATAAAATCTATTCCACACATCTCTCAATTCGTTAGCTGTTGTGTTGTGTCATATTTATACACACTTTAAGGTGTGCGCCCCGCTGTTAAATGCATTCAAGCATCCTGGCTACGACCTGGGACCCGAATCCATTCGACATTCCTAAACAGTGTGTGATGTGTGCACGGTGTACGGTGGCGGTGTACGGTGTACGGTGTGCGGTGTACGGTGGCTGTGGCGGTGTACGGTGTACGGTGTACGGTGTCGGTGTACGGTATACGGTGGCGGTGGCGGTGTACGGTGTACGGTGTACGGTGTAGGGTGTACGGTGTACGGTGACGGTGGCGGTGTACGGTGTACGGTGGCGGTGTACGGTGGCGGTGGCGGTGTACGGTGTACGGTGTACGGTGTACGGTGTACGGTGTACGGTGACGGTGGCGGTGGACGGTGTGCGGTGTACGGTGGCGGTGTACGGTGTACGGTGTACGGTGTACGGTGTACGGTGGCGGTGTACGGTGTACGGTGGCGGTGTACGGTGGCGGTGTACTGTGTACGGTGTACGGTGACGGTGGCGGTGGACGGTGTGCGGTGTACGGTGTACGTTTGCGGTGTACGGTGTACGGGGGCGGTGTACGGTGTACGGTGTACGGTGTACGGTGGCGGTGTACGGTGGCGGTGTACGGTGTACGGTGTACGGTGTACGGTGACGGTGGCGGTGTACGGTGTACGGTGTATGGTGTACGGTGTACGGTGGCGGTGGCGGTGTACGGTGTACGGTGTACGGTGTACGGTGTACGGTGGCGGTGTACGGTGTACGGTGGCGGTGTACGGTGTACGGTGTACGTTGTACGGTGGCGGTGTACGGTGTACGGTGGCGGTGTACGGTGTACGGTGTACGGTGAACGGTGTACGGTGGCGGTGTACGGTGTACGGTGTACGGTGGCGGTGTACGGTTTACGGTGGCGGTGTACGGTGTACGGTGTACGGTGTACGGTGGCGGTGTACGGTGTACGGTGTACGGTGTACGGTGTACGGTGTACGGTAGCGGTTGCGGTGGCGGTGGCGGTTGCGGTGCCGTTGGTGGTGGTGGTTGTGGTGGTGTTTCCGCTCGTCCGCTTTTCCGCTTGGCCGCTCGTCCGCTTGTCCGCTCGTCCGCTCGTCCGCGGTGTACGGTGTACGGTGTACGGTGGCGGTGTACGGTGTACGGTGTACGGTGGCGGTGTACGGTGTACGGTGGCGGTGTACGGTGTACGGTGTACGGTGGCGGTGTTGGTGGAGGTGTACGGTGTACGGTGGCGGTGTACGGTATACGCTGGCGGTGGCGGTGGCGGTGTACGGTGTACGGTGTACGGTGTACGGTGGCGGTGTACGGTGTACGGTGGCGGTGGCGGTGTACGGTGGCGGTGGCGGTGTACGGTGTACGGTGTACGGTGTACGGTGTACGGTGTACGGTGTACGGTGTACGGTGACGGTGACGGTGGCGGTGTACGGTGTACGGTGGCGGTGTACGGTGGCGGTGGCGGTGTACGGTGTACGGTGTACGGTGTACGGTGTACGGTGTACGGTGACGGTGGCGGTGGACGGTGTGCGGTGTACGGTGGCGGTGTACGGTGTACGGTGTACGGTGTACGGTGTACGGTGGCGGTGTACGGTGTACGGTGGCGGTGTACGGTGTACGGTGGCGGTGTACTGTGTACGGTGTACGGTGACGGTGGCGGTGGACGGTGTGCGGTGTACGGTGTACGTTTGCGGTGTACGGTGTACGGGGGCGGTGTACGGTGTACGGTGTACGGTGTACGGTGTACGGTGGCGGTGTACGGTGGCGGTGTACGGTGTACGGTGTACGGTGTACGGTGACGGTGGCGGTGTACGGTGTACGGTGTATGGTGTACGGTGTACGGTGGCGGTGGCGGTGTACGGTGTACGGTGTACGGTGTACGGTGTACGGTGTACGGTGGCGGTGTACGGTGTACGGTGGAGGTGTACGGTGTACGGTGTACGGTGTACGGTGTACGGTGGCGGTGTACGGTGTACGGTGTACGGTGTACGGTGTATGGTGAACGGTGGCGGTGTACGGTGTACGGTGTACGGTGCACGGTGGCGGTGTACGGTGGCGGTGTACGGTGTACGGTGACGGTGGCGGTGTACGGTGTACGGTGTATGGTGTACGGTGTATGGTGTACGGTGTACGGTGGCGGTGGCGGTGTACGGTGTACGGTGTACGGTGTACGGTGTACGGTGTACGGTGTACGGTGTACGGTGGCGGTGTACGGTGTACGGTGGCGGTGTACGGTGTACGGTGTACGGTGTACGGTGTACGGTGGCGGTGTACGGTGTACGGTGTACGGTGGCGGTGTACGGTTTACGGTGGCGGTGTACGGTGTACGGTGTACGGTGTACGGTGGCGGTGTACGGTGTACGGTGTACGGTGTACGGTGTACGGTGTACGGTGTACGGTAGCGGTTGCGGTGGCGGTGGCGGTTGCGGTGCCGTTGGTGGTGGTGGTTGTGGTGGTGTTTCCGCTCGTCCGCTTTTCCGCTTGGCCGCTCGTCCGCTTGTCCGCTCGTCCGCGGTGTACGGTGTACGGTGTACGGTGGCGGTGTACGGTGTACGGTGTACGGTGGCGGTGTACGGTGTACGGTGGCGGTGTACGGTGTACGGTGTACGGTGGCGGTGTTGGTGGAGGTGTACGGTGTACGGTGGCGGTGTACGGTATACGCTGGCGGTGGCGGTGGCGGTGTACGGTGTACGGTGTACGGTGTACGGTGGCGGTGTACGGTGTACGGTGGCGGTGTACGGTGTACGGTGGCGGTGGCGGTGTACGGTGTACGGTGTTCGGTTTACGGTGGCGGTGTACGGTGTACGGTGGCGGTGGCGGTGTACGGTGGCGGTGGCGGTGTACGGTGTACGGTGTACGGTGTACGGTGTACGGTGTACGGTGTACGGTGTACGGTGTACGGTGACGGTGGCGGTGGACGGTGTGCGGTGTACGGTGTACGTTTGCGGTGTACGGTGTACGGTGGCGGTGTACGGTGGCGGTGTACGGTGTACGGTGTACGGTGGCGGTGTACGGTGTACGGTGTACGGTGGCGGTGTACGGTGTACGGTGGCGGTGTACGGTGTACGGTGGCGGTGGCGGTGTACGGTGTACGGTGGCGGTGGCGGTGTACGGTGTACGGTGTTCGGCTTACGGTGGCGGTGTACGGTGTACGGTGTACGGTGGCGGTGTACGGTGTAGGGTGTACGGTGGCGGTGTACGGTGTACGGTGGCGGTGGCGGTATACGGTGTACGGTGTACGGTGTACGGTGGCGGTGGCGAAGGTGGTGTACGGTGTACGGTGTACGGTGGCGGTGTACGGTGTACGGTGTACGGTGGCGGTGTACGGTTTACGGTGGCGGTGTACGGTGTACGGTGTACGGTGTACGGTGGCGGTGTACGGTGTACGGTGTACGGTGGCGGTGTACGGTGTACGGTGTACGGTGGCGGTGTACGGTTTACGGTGGCGGTGTACGGTGTACGGTGTACGGTGTACGGTGGCGGTGTACGGTGTACGGTGTACGGTGTACGGTGTACGGTGACGGTGGCGGTGGACGGTGTGCGGTGTACGGTGTACGTTTGCGGTGTACGGTGTACGGTGTACGGTGTACGGTGTACGGTGGCGGTGTACGGTGTACGGTGGCGGTGTACGGTGTACGGTGGCGGTGTACGGTGTACGGTGACGGTGGCGGTGTACGGTGTACGGTGTGCGGTGTACGGTGTACGTTTGCGGTGTACGGTGTACGGGGGCGGTGTACGGTGTACGGTGTACGGTGTACGGTGTACGGTGGCGGTGTACGGTGGCGGTGTACGGTGTACGGTGTACGGTGGCGGTGTACGGTGTACGGTGTACGGTGGCGGTGTACGGTGTACGGTGGCGGTGTACGGTGGCGGTGGCGGTGGCGGTGTACGGTGTACGGTGGCGGTGGCGGTGTACGGTGTACGGTGTTCGGCTTACGGTGGCGGTGTACGGTGTACGGTGTACGGTGGCGGTGTACGGTGTAGGGTGTACGGTGGCGGTGTACGGTGTACGGTGGCGGTGGCGGTATACGGTGTACGGTGTACGGTGTACGGTGGCGGTGGCGAAGGTGGTGTACGGTGTACGGTGTACGGTGGCGGTGTACGGTGTACGGTGTACGGTGGCGGTGTACGGTTTACGGTGGCGGTGTACGGTGTACGGTGTACGGTGTACGGTGGCGGTGTACGGTTTACGGTGGCGGTGTACGGTGTACGGTGTACGGTGTACGGTGGCGGTGTACGGTGTACGGTGTACGGTGTACGGTGTACGGTGTACGGTGTACGGTAGCGGTTGCGGTGGCGGTTGCGGTGCCGTTGGTGGTGGTGGTTGTGGTGGTGTTTCCGCTCGTCCGCTTTTCCGCTTGGCCGCTCGTCCGCTTGTCCGCTCGTCCGCTCGTCCGCGGTGTACGGTGTACGGTGTACGGTGGCGGTGTACGGTGTACGGTGTACGGTGGCGGTGTACGGTGTACGGTGGCGGTGTACGGTGTACGGTGTACGGTGGCGGTGTTGGTGGAGGTGTACGGTGTACGGTGGCGGTGTACGGTATACGCTGGCGGTGGCGGTGGCGGTGTACGGTGTACGGTGTACGGTGTACGGTGGCGGTGGCGGTGTACGGTGTACGGTGGCGGTGTACGGTGTACGGTGGCGGTGGCGGTGTACGGTGTACGGTGTTCGGTTTACGGTGGCGGTGTACGGTGTACGGTGGCGGTGGCGGTGTACGGTGGCGGTGGCGGTGTACGGTGTACGGTGTACGGTGTACGGTGTACGGTGTACGGTGACGGTGGCGGTGGACGGTGTGCGGTGTACGGTGTACGTTTGCGGTGTACGGTGTACGGTGGCGGTGTACGGTGCGGTGTACGGTGGCGGTGTACGGTGTACGGTGTACGGTGGCGGTGTACGGTGTACGGTGGCGGTGTACGGTGTACGGTGTACGGTGGCGGTGGCGGTGGCGGTGGAGGTGTACGGTGTACGGTGGCGGTGTACGGTGTACGGTGTACGGTGGCGGTGGCGGTGTACGGTGTACGGTGTACGGTGGCGGTGTGCGGTGTACGGTGGCGGTGGCGGTGTACGGTGTACGGTGGCGGTGGCGGTGTACGGTGTACGGTGTTCGGCTTACGGTGGCGGTGTACGGTGTACGGTGTACGGTGGCGGTGTACGGTGTACGGTGTACGGTGGCGGTGTACGGTGTACGGTGGCGGTGGCGGAAGGTACGGTGTACGGTGTACGGTGTACGGTGGCGGTGTACGGTGTACGGTGTACGGTGTACGGTGGCGGTGGCGGTGTACGGTGTACGGTGGCGGTGGCGGTGTACGGTGTACGGTGTACGGTGTACGGTGTACGGTGGCGGTGGCGGTGTACGGTGTACGGTGGCGGTGGCGGTGGCGGTGTACGGTGTACGGTGTACGGTGGCGGTGGCGGTGTACGGTGTACGGTGGCGGTGTACGGTGTACGGTGGCGGTGGCGGTGGCGGTGTACGGTGTACGGTGTACGGTGGCGGTGGCGGTGTACTGTGTACGGTGTACGGTGTACGGTGTTACGGTGTACGGTGGCGGTGTACGGTGTACGGTGTACGGTGTACGGTGTACGGTGTACGGTGGCGTTGGCGGTGGCGGTGTACGGTGTACTATGTACGGTGTACGGTTGCGGTTGCGGCAATGTGAGTGAAATATGAGCATATCTAATTGGTTTAGGCCCAATTTCTCAATGTCCGGTTAAATTTTCGTTTAGCTAAACGCAAATTTAATTTAATGGTAGAGTTAAACGATTTGGTTTTCTCAAAGCCAAATTTACCCATCATCGATAAGTAACTATCGCCTTAACAGCGTTGCCACATATATGCACGTTTTGCCAAATATAGCGAGTGGTTCAGCTGACTTTTGCTGTTTTCCGCCAACATTGAATGATTTCTGTTTAAAATCCCACATATGATGGCAAGCCAATTGATCTACAATCCTTGCAAGAATGATTTTGCACGTAAATTTTGTAAGCCTGAGCTGCTGTGTAAATTTGGCATCTTCCAGTTCAGTAAAATGCATGGACATAAAACACTCTTTTATGTGATGCCATTTTAATTTAATAACAAAATAAATAAACAATTCAAATTACAGCTGTTTGCCTTAACGATAGTTCTTAACGATATATCGTGACAAAAAATCAGCTTAAATTTTAAACGCGACCCAGCCTTCCGGTTAGTTTGTTTTTCATTTACTCCTAACCGGACATTGAGAAACTCAAATTTGACTAAACGTCAGTTAGTTTACCTAACCGGACATTGAGAAATTGGGCCTTAGTCGAAGACACACACTGCACACAGCACACACTGTTTAGGAATGTCGAATGGATTCGGGTCCCAGGTCGTAGCCAGGATGCTTGAATGCATTTAACAGCGGGGCGCACACCTAAAAGTGTGTAAATATTTTGGCTATAAATATGAGAATGTTGAATTGTTTTGATTCTACGTATTTTATAGCCGGGGCAAAAAATTTCACTACTATAACCCTTTAGTACAATGAAATTATTTACGAACAAAGACGAAAATGTTGAATTTTGAATGTAGTTTCAAAATTACGTCCATCGGATGCACGATCACAAATTTTCGTTGCCCCAAATGACGTCATTTGGAAGCAAGAATTTAATTTGCGTATCTTACGCAAAAATAATTTGGAATCATCTGAATTGCCAGTAAGAAGGGATAATAAAGGCTCCGGCGGAGCGGGTAGAGGTGACAGCACAACTTTTCCTGAAGCGCAACACATGCCGGCTGCTTCATTCCAAAATTTCAATGCCTGACAATATTGAAATACTTTATCCATTCCACCGATAGCAATTTTTGAATGCGCTGAGTAGTTAATATCTGGTGCATATTCAAAGGCAAGCCGAACGAATGATGCACGTGTTAATGAGCGGCTGATCCGTTGCCTTTGTCGATCTAGTACTCGTACTGTAGCTATGTTTTGTTCTCGTGCCGCTCTTTTTCTCGTAATATTCTGTTGCAGACGTTCGTCACGCTGTTCTTGAGATTCTTGTGCACGACTTTCTGCAGTCCTGATCCTTTGAGCTGCATTTCTTGTTTCGATTTGTTCTGGTAATTGCTGAGCTCTTTCAACACGTTTGCGTCGTGACCCATAGCTGCTCGCGTTGTTGAGGTTAGATTTTATGGTATCTCCTCTGCGTATTGCTGGCATTTTAAAAATGTACGATTTGAAATAGTAAAAAAAAAAAAGTTTTGATTCAGAAGCTAAAATTTTTTGTTTTTTAAAAATTTTTTTTAATTTATTTTAGTTGTTGGCGAAGCAACGCGCTCCGGATAACTAAATAATTTCATTTATACATTGAATAGAATTATTTTTCCTACTGAATTTTAAATGTAGCCTACTAAGATAAAGTATTACAACAGCGCCATCTATGGGCAAAAATCAACATTTCAAATTTCTAAACCATCTACAATACTTCATCTTTCGAACGGATGCTAGAACATTGAAATCGGTTCAGCCGTTCTCGAGTTAAAAACAGACATCACTTTTTGAATTGATTTTTATATATACCCCAGACAAATTGATAAATGTGCATAAACTGTTTTTGTTGTAAGTCGAAAAATAACAACGGTACATTAAATGTGAGTATGCAGTCTGTATAGATGAATAATAAAATTTACTTACTTTTACAAATAATGTAATTTCATTACATCAATGCCCAGCAAACCATATTCTGAGCGCTCATAACAATGAGCTCATTTATGAGTTCTTTTAGCGCTCATAATAATGAGCTCATATATATGTTACATTTATGCGTGTTTTCTGAGCGTTACACGACACGCGCCGTAATAAATTCGGTAAATATTCGATATCGCGGCACCAGCGATTTTCGGGCTGATTTTTTTTTACGAGTTTTTTATCACCTGTGAATGATAGAAAAAGGTTTTTCATGTAGGCGCATGACGTTTTTTTTGGTAAAAAAAAAAAAAAACCCCATAAAAAAAATAAAAAATTCGCCATAAAGAAAAATATTACTTTATTACATTACAGTAGATATTACAGTAGAGTAAGTAGTAAGAATATTGATATTACGAAAATTTATCGTAGAGACTTAACTGCTTCTCGGATATAAACATTCAGTGCATTTTAAGCTGCTCACGCCACTGCTAAGGCACTGTTTGCTATGTTCCGGAGCAGATCACATAAACTCGCCGTTTTCAAAACGACATAATCTCGCGCGAGACTATGATATTATGACGTGGTGAAAACGGCGAGTAATCTGTAAAAAATCTGTAAAACGACAAAAAAAAATTTTTTCTTATAATGCGATGCGCCTGCATACTGCATACTGGCTATGATGTTGCCAAGTCATAAGGGAGCATGAAAAAAAAAAAATCAGCCCGAAAATCGCTGGTGCCGCGATATCGAATATTTACCCAAGTTAAAAACAGTGGTGAGAAACATTTTGAACATATTAAACATTTTTTACAAAATGTTGATACTGCATTTCAAGCGACAAGTGTCAAAGATGTCCAGCGGTCCAGTGCTCTTGGAATGCACATTTGTGTATTTATTATTATTTTGTTATCAGAAAAGAGTTCTAAACGCGTGCAGAAAAGAATTAAAAGACTCTTTTATGAATAGAAAATGAGTGCAGAAAACAACTCAGAAAAGACTCTTTTATGAATTGGATTTAGAGCTCTTATATGCGCGACCAGTTTAGTAGAAAAACCTACTCATATATAAGTGTTTTCTAAGGGTTTATAATTGTTTTATGAGCTCATTATGAGTGTGAGCGCTTAGACAAAAGAATCATATATGAGCACATTTAAAGCTCTTATGGTCTGCTGGGTGATCTCGAAAACAGCTGTTTTCACTCATATTCTGGCAACCACTCAATAACACATATAGTACAATAGTAACAAACATACCTACAGGTATGTTTGCTGTGTTCAAAATGTGTGTTTGTTGTAAAGCTTTCAAATAATAACTTTGTACTGTACACACATAGCATAGCTACTGAATATCCTAAATCAGTGGTGGGCACCCCTTTGTTCACGTTACTCAGACTACTCAATCCGTTGTTTTGCCTAGCCTAAATACAACAACTTTTGACGCTGCGAGCAATTAATTTATGACCTCCAATAAAACTAAACAACAAACACACAGCAAATGCTCGTGTTTTGACTGTCAAACGTAGGGTCATAAGTGTTCATTTGTTAAAATTTATGACCTCAAAATCATTTTGTACACTGTGTGAAAAAGTATAGTTTGTTTTGATGTGATTAATAAGTAAAGAAAAAGTAGATTTTGAAAAAGTAATGAATTTCTCTTAGTGTATAAAATTTTCTCATTGAAAGAAACAACAAAAACACCGATTTTTTGTGGTGACGAACAGAGTCATTTTCCTTTAATTTATGACTGTGTTTGTTGTAGATGTTGTTGTAGTGCTCACAATTGCAAATTCTGTGCCCACCACTGCCCTAAGCAATACAAATAAGGAAATATTTAAAATAATATGAAGTAAATTTTTCCTCAATCCCTCAATTTTGCATTAATAAAATGTATATGCTACATATATATAATTTATTATTTTTTCTCACCCCAATGTGTTCGATTTGATTAATTTGAGACATGCACCAATGCTTGGCATCAAAATCGTTCTCGTAATACTCTATCGTAAACGTTCGTCACGCTGTTCTTGAGATTTTTGTGCACTACCCTCTGCCGTTCTGTTCTATTGAGCTGCATTTCTTGTTGCGATTTGTTTTGCATCTTAAATTTGGATGTCACGCCTGCCACTTCCTCCTGCGTTTTTATACCCAAAGTCCCCACGCATGCAGAACCCTTAACAAATATTTAAAAACTGTTATGAAAG
The DNA here is from genome assembly GCA_018152965.1 of Scaptomyza pallida. Lineage (NCBI taxonomy): Eukaryota > Metazoa > Arthropoda > Insecta > Diptera > Drosophilidae > Scaptomyza > Scaptomyza pallida. The sequence goes on from JAECXP010000240.1 coordinate 275,756, forward strand.
TACATATATCGCAGTCTGTTGTGACCGACTGCAACGTTTTAACTTGTTTTTGTTATCTTTTTAATCTTATTTTGCTTGTTCTGTTGGCGATACTTTAATGAAAAACAGAATAATGGTGAACAGCAGCATGCCTGCTGGCGAAAATACTTCGTTAGTTATTGGTAAAAAGTTGCGACAACCGGAGCACTCAAAACAGAATTCATAAGCTTTGCAAACACCCGGCGCATACCTGATTACTCAAATTCTTATTTAGTATTCAGAAAAAAATTTTAATTTAAATAATTGATAGTTGAATCTCGAGACGCGTTGAAAAAATAGTTTTGCCATCAACTTCACAACTTATTATTGATCACCCGAAATAGAAAATACTTATGAATTTTAAAGGAAAAGCAATTCTCCGCGTATCTATCAGAACTTACTATTTTTTATGGGATATTAGTTTGCATAACATTTCATTTAACCATTTATTCTTCTTTTATAGATTGCAGCGATGACTTCGAGGTTTGTACTTTGATTTTATCGTTCTACACGATAGACTATTTGTGCAAAGTGTGTGATGCTTTGCGATTGGCTGGTCTTTGGCTGTTACCGTACAGTATTTTAAGTTTTAATCTTAACTTTATCTTAATATCTTGGAACATGGCTCTACGAACCCTGGAGGGCTGGAAAATTGATAGCAAATCGATACACCTAAATGGGAAGATTTGAACTGACATCCGCATCTGATCTGCATAAATTATCTGATAAATCGCCTGTGTTCAAGCTAAAGTCATCAAATTTAGTAGGGAGGCAAAAAATTAATATCCCCTACAGATCTAAATTACAAATTTGGATGTCCCGCCTACCCCCTCTGCCCACTGTCTACCCCCCTCTCACAAAATATAGCTATTTGCACGCAGAAACCTTAACACAGATAAGTCAACAGGTACCACAGAATATCCCAGCCGGTTGTGGCTGACTGCAACTTTTTTATACCCTTAACCCATAAAATGGGTAAATAAGGGTATAATGGTTTTGTGCAAATGTATGTAACAGACAGAAGGAAGCATCTCCGACCCCATAAAGTATATATATTCTTGATCAGCATCAACAGCCGAGTCGATCTAGCCATGTCTGTCTGTCCGTCCGTCCGTCTGTCTGTCTGCCGTTTGAACGCGCCGATCTCAGAGACTGTAAGAGCTAGAGACTTCAAACTTTAAACTTAAACTTTCCTATACCATGAGATCAAGTTTGCTTTAAATTTTCGATAGCACTTCTGGTTTCCGATATACACATGTGATCGATAACAAAAAAATCTTGAATTTCAAAATTGTGAAAATGAGGTTTGATATAACGGATAAAATGATGAATATTTAAAAAAATTTGATCAAAATCGGTTCAGAAACACCGGAGATATCGCAGTTTGAAGTTTGGTCATATTGGTCACGGAGTTAATACACATAAGTAACTGTAAGCGTTAAGTATCGGGTTAAGGGTATGTCCTAGTCGGGATTTCTCGACTAGAGCCTTCTTACTTGTTTTTACTTGTTTTGGGTTAAATATATGCTGAGTGCGTACATTTAATAAATTTTCCATAAGTAAACAATAAACAGGAGAAGACGGTTCAGTCGGATGCAACCAACTGCGGCGTACTCTGACACCAGTATAAAAATGTGTGTTATGGATTCTGCTTGCAAAAGGTAAAGGTATGGGAATTTTTGGTATAACATTCATCTTCATTCATTATGAAGATTTTTGGAGGAATATAAATTTGTTGGCAAAGGTTGGCACGGCATCCAATATTTTGTAGCAGATTTTTGGGAAACGTGTAATGTAGAAATGTATTTCACTACTGAAAAGTAACAGTAACAGTATCTATAATAATTATAGGTGGGTAGACAGGTAGATACACATAGGTAAGGGTTTGCTTGGGCTTGTATATTTTGTCTGCTAGTTTGGTTTTATATTATTCATTTGATGTGTTTGTTAGTTTCATTTATTTATTTAAAATTACGATAACAGTTGGTTTTACAATATTTAAAAAGCTTGAAGTCGGACACAACCGACTATGGGATACTCCGATACCAGTTAAGCTAAAGTTTTATTTACAAAATTTAGTTTTTTTTTAGGTATTTATCTCAAACAACTAGAAGGCTATTCGATTTTAAAATTAATATATTTGGAGACTTGGTTGGCTTGAGAAAGCAAATTTTATTTGTTATTAGACTGAGGGTTTTTACTGTGTGTAAGCCCCACACATTGCGCTAAACGTTATTCATATATATTCAAATATGTATATAATCAAGACGGTTTATTATTGTATTTGTTGAGTAAAGAGTAAAACTTATCGTCCGAGGTCTGCGCGAGACGTTTGTGCTCGTTATTGCCAGCTTTCTATCCTCCGATTAAACACTGAAAGGCAGACACATAAGTAGTTAAACATTTTTGCGAAGCCTTAATCTTCTAAGGGGGAAAAAAAATTGATTTACATAATCATGAATACGGACAAAGGCATTGACTGTTTTTACACTGATATGATAATTTACCTGTGGCAAAAGAGTATTAAAAAACAACAAATACACATTTTATTAGTAATTAGGCTTCATTTACTTGGATAGTTGCAGTATTAACCAATTCAATTTACTCAGTATTATAAACTGCTTAGCACTATACCCTTGGTTTGATTTTTAATTTCTGTTAGTGTTGTTAGTTTAACTGATAAGCGAGCGTAACTCCTGATTTTCACAGTCGAGCCAAGGTAATTTGGAACGATTATTAGCGCGCATGGTTTTTGCAAAAGGGGCGGCCGCCCTTGTTATAAAAGCTCTGACCCTCCAGATTTTGTTTGCAAAACTGTAAAAAAATTTTTGTTAAGTAAAGTTAAAGTACAGAGAATATATGTTTGTAGATACTTACAGTGCAATTGAAGCATTGGCTATGGTAGTTGTGGTTAAGTGCCTCCACCCATCTGTCACCGGCTTCTACGGGAAAGCCGCAAGCAAAGCACTTGGTCGTAAATAGCTCATTCCAATCAGCTTCGCAATAAGCATTGCCATCTTCCAAGAAGAAGGGAGTGTTACCAAAAATCTTGCCGCACTGCCCACAAGTAAAGCACTCAGGGTGAAAGTGTTTTCCAATAGCGTTCAAGCAATCGCCCTGAAAGCGGATTCGTTGAGTAGATTTTTAAACGTGCAGCTTTTTTTTATTCTGATACTAAAAGTATCAGTATTATATTGTTTTTGTACAATGTCCGTCATGGTGTCGGTCTGTATGAATTGCAAATGACTTGGTCCAGGACCGCGACAGACAAAGGGTCACTGTGGTGTCGTTACGAAACCGTAGGGGGGGGGGCTGAATAACAAGTCGATACGGCTCGAGGTACAAATCGATAAAACACATACACATTTCACATTTTAGCAGCTAGAGTCAAATAGATAGCCCCCCCTGCAATAATAAATGATGGCACACCACCCACCCCGTAAAATCTCAATATCTTTAACAGTTGTGTGATGGAGTCATTAAATTCAGTGGGGACATTGTTAGTGATATCCGCTACAGATCTGCACCGTAAAGTTAAGATGCTACGCCCACCTTACCAAATTTGGTGGGAAAATCGTTAGTTAAATTTGTCACATACCTGTCATCAAATCTCTGGTTGCCACGGCCACCCATACCGCCTACTTCTCAAAATCGGAAACTTTCTATCTTTCTCAATTTTTGTGGAAGAGCTAAATTTAATATGGGGATAGGTGACTTCCGCCACAGAAATGTAGCACAACCCTTTCTGCCTGCCTTTTTATCATAATAATCATTATATATTACTATTTGCACGCAGATTCCTTAACACATGTATGTATACCGCTATCAAAGTATATCAAAGTCGGTTGCGTCCGACTGCACTGGTTTCACTTGTTCATATTATGTTTGTAACCACCTTAATCTTTCCACCACACTTGCTGCATGATGGTGCTAAAAATTTCTCAAAACAGTACTCGCAGTAAAGGTCACCCTTCTCCTCAACAAATCCAATGTCTTGCAGCGGACGGCGGCAGTTGCCGTTTACACAAACAAAGTGATCGGGACACCAGATGCGACCCAGAGCCGTAATAAAGGGTCCCCTGAAAAAAAAAAGTAATCAGTTATTTATGAAATTTTTAATTTGTTTAACAATGCGGGATGCGTGAAGAAATTCATGCACAGGCGGACTAAGGCACACGCTGACTACTTACGAAGTTATTTCTTTGTTGCAATGACAGCACACCGGATGCCTACCGTCATTGAGCAACTGACTTACAGCCATTTCATTCTCTTTACAAAAAGGTCTCGTTGCATTTAGTTGATAGCCAATACTACTTTTATTTTCAAAAAAGGTTGGCTTAGGTTCTATGTAGGAACGACGATCGGCGGCATGTGTGGCGCCAGTCCGATTCAAATTGGTTCTTAAGGCTACCGGCTCAGGTGTTTGTTGCGCCAACGCTGTTTTCGTTGTTTTGGGGCGATCAAGTACAACATTTTCGAAGTCTGGTTCATGCAATGCACAATTTGGGTTTAGTTTTGGCGGCTCACGAAGTTCCGTAGAAGCAATGTCCTTACAATCGTCAAAATCTAAGCGCTTACGTCCAATCGTCGGACTCTTGCTGAGTTTTGAAGTGTTGATGCTGCCCAGGCTTTGGGTGCTGCCTGAGCGAACGCTCGGCGAGCTTTCGTCCTTCAGGCGAAACTCAAGCATGTTTGATATAACCTTACCGACATCCTTTAAAACCGCATTTGTTGGCCTCCCCATATTAATACGGTGAATGGACTGTGCCAGCAAAGCTGAAGTATCCGTATCCTTAACCATATCTTTATCTGCCTTCCTTTTGTGCGAAGTTGTGTGGTCAAGTGATTTTGGTTGTCGTGGGATTGTTACTCTTTCATTAGCATGCAAGTTATAAGCAAGGTTGGGACAGGAGGAATGCACTGCAACAGAAGCATACAATAACAAATACAATGAACAATGGTTAGATGGTTAGAAAAAAAAATGCAAGTCGTTAGTGCGTTTTATAGTGGTTAAAAGTATGAGCCACAAATGTTGTTTTTTACAAGTTTAATAAGTCGAGCCCTAGCATGTTTCGTATACAAATGGAAATGTTTGAAAATGTATTTCAGATACAAAACAAAAATTAACACGCAACATGGAAAAAATTTAATTGAGGATTATTTCATCACCTGATCTGCACATTGCAGCTGTTGCACAATGGGACGCGCACACCCGGACCGGCAGCCTTGTTTAGAATGCCACGTCCACGTTTTGGAGCCGACGTGGCTCCAAATACGCCGCTTTTTAATCCGACACCTGTGGAATCATCAACACTTGAATTTAAGTTACTTTCATTTTGCGTAAAGGATGCTGGCGAAGTGGCCGTGTAAATCGGCTCAGCCGCCGTTGAAGCAACGTTAGAAGCATTTGGTCGCTGACCATTTTTTATGGGCAGATTGAACAGAGCAGATGTTATATCTTTGTTGTCTTTGGAGCCGCCAATAGATGCTCCTGCTACCTTGTAGGCGCTGCAGGCTTGATTATTAGTCGTGGTAATAGTAGCAGAAGCATTGGTTAGATTTGCGTGGGTCGACCTTGACGGTGATTCTGATGAATATGCAGAAGTGATGGCAGATGCTGGTGTTAGCAATGTGGCGTTGGCATGAGAGCGCAGCTGCTGCTGAGATGCAGACAGCTCGGAAAACTCTGAACTTTTGTCGCACTTCTCTTTTTGTGTTTTCTGATGTTGCTGTAACTGCTGCTGCTGCACGAATCCTGGTGGAGGACCTAATTGCTTATAAGCATCGGTCGCCAGGCATGATGGAGCACAGTGTGGTGTGGTTTCAGCTGTCAAAATGTTGATTGGAAATTTGCTCTCAAATGTGGGCGACCGAAGCTGGGGAAAGGTGCTCTCACTTAATGCTGGCACTCTTGCGCTAGTTACTTGAGATTGAACGGTCAAACTACTGATTTCTTGCTCCAGGCCGGACAATCGTCGAGCTTGATTAGCCACAAAGCCTGTGCGGCCATACGATTGACGGCGCTCCAATGACTCGTATTGGTTCTTCTTTGATAGCGATTGAGACTTGTCGTGAGTTTCACAGCCAGTGCGAATCTCGATGGTCTTTGCGTTTTGGGTGTGTTCGAAATTCTCAGTAATCTTGCGTCTGCGTTCGATATGTAAATTGCCAACCTGCGTTTTGGTCTGGCTTTGAATCTGAGATTGTTCCTTATGTTGCGATGCTTGCTCCCGCATTTGCACTTGAAGATGGTCAATGCTGTCGGGAAGCGTTTCTGGCTGCTTCACGTCGCTTTGGCTGGCAAGCTGCGACCTAAGCTCCGGGTGCGCCAGCAGCTGGCCTTGATAGCTCTGCCCCGTGGTTATAGAGCCCGCCAGCAAACGTGGTGGCCCTCCAACTGAGAGAAGAGCTGATTGTGGCTCCTTGATGCGTGGTGCCCGTATGGCCGACAAAGGATTAGGTGGTGGTCCTGGGGCGGGAGAACAGGCCCGATGTGAAAATGGTGAAGCTGCTCGCTGATCGTACGCGCGGGCATGGGTGGCCGGGCACTCGTCAAAGCAAAGCTTCTCCTCTGTCTGGTAAAAGGGTACGATAGGAGCTGCCTTATTAATCACCGAGGAACAGGAGGGCGTGTAGGGCCTCGTTGGCGTGAGCGACTGATCGGCTCGATCGTATGCATCTAGTGATTGAAAAGCCATCGTTACAGGACCTGATCGATCTTCGATGTTAACTGGCACCGACGGCTGCACCGCTGGATTGACTTCGGATGCAACCACGCAAGGGGCAGCCGTTGGCGCCTTCCCAATGTATTGACTACCACGAGAATCCTTCGCTATGGGTCTGTGTACAATATCGCCAATAGTTGTGTTTTTAGTAGCATCAACAAAAGCAAGCGGGACATTGTCGCGAAGCTCTTGTGGTTCCGGTGTGCGTACTGGACTCTGAGTTGGTAAAACTGTCCAGTTGCGCTGGTACTTGGGTATTGTATCCGCTTTGTGTAGGCCGGACTGTACGACTTTGCCTTTCAGATGGCTGAGTGGGGATGGCGGCGGGAAAAGAACATCAGAGTGCTCAAGCTCTTCGGCTATTTCTTCGATAATTTTGTGAGCATCAAATTTACTGGCACTATGTACAGCTGCATTTAAGGGGGTGGAGTTTGAAAAGGAGGTTCTGATGCTAGTTGGTCCTTGGGATGGAGATTGAATTTGAGTGTTAGCTGAGTTTGAGCTGGCGATTGAATTTTTGGTGGTGGAATGTTGGACTGTGGAAGATGTGTAGGAATAAGAAGTCGCAGGGGAAGCGTTAGCTAGCGATCTTAGATTAGTATCTAAGTGTTCTTGTTGGGTCGGGTTTTGAGTAAGTTGTTGTGGAGATTGCAGCTCTTCTTCCATTTTGTGAAAATAGTCAAGTCGCTTTTGATTGCGCTGTTGTGCTTTGAAATATTTTTGATACTCAATATCGCTCTGATCTGCATAACTCGAGCTGATGGAGGAAAGTTGCGTCGTTGCGACTGCCTTCGAGCTGTTCACGGCAAACGAAAGCGGCTCGCAAGAAGGCTGGAATGCTTGCATTGCCGCAAACGCTGAGGACTTGCGCTGCTGCTGCTTATGAGGATCAGTAATATCCGGTTGCCTTGGCGTTATGCCCAGCTCCTCCTCGTGGTCTAGAACTTGATATTCATTCTTTTTCAAATGTTGCTGTTTTATTTCCTCTTCAAGGCGCTGCGTTGCATTTCCTGGATCTAGTGGGGTGTAGCCGCGATCAGGTGCTGTACAAAGTGCATCACACATGTTGAGGTGCTCTTTTGGTGTTGGCAGATCCAACTCATGTATCGGTACGTCCTTATCGAAGTGACCTTCGAACGGACGCTCGGGCGCTGTGGTAAGCGCGCTAACAAACGGACTTTTTGGGCGGTAATCTTCGCGCAGATAGGGCTTCATGTCCATAGGTGGTGGCAAGTACGGAACAGTCTCTTGGGGCAGAGGCACATCTTTAGCATGCGAAAGTTGAAACTGCACTTCATCTCTGGGTGCAGTTGCCATTGCCTGACTGAACATAGTGCCAAGTGGCGGAGGCTCTTTAAGGAGCTTAGAGGCATAGTTGTCAATAGAAACATTGTCTGAATTTGATGCGAGATTAGGTGCTGGACAAGCAAGTGTTGTCGCCACAAAATCATCGTCACAAGGCTTCGGAATCAAACACTCGACCAGATGGAAAGGCACGTCTGGTGCTGTGGTTAGAACTTTAACCATAGGATTGATCCATTCTTTAGGAGACGGATTGGGTATTTTGGAAGGCGCTGGACGCGGACGTACAGGCGCTATTTCAAAGATAATTTCTGGTGTTGCCTGAAAAATGCGCTCGCTTTCTAAAATCTGACAGCGGTGACGGTCGATTATGAGATTCTCACAATCGGTAGACTGACCTATGTTTGCATCTGACTGCGATTTTACAGTCTGGTCAGCATCTGCTACCGACTCGGGTATCGTCTCAGGATCTGCATGCAGTTCCTTTATTTCGGGTTCATCATTAAACGCCACATGACGAGCAGCGAGTGGAGCTGGAGTAGGCTCTGAGTAAGGGATTGGACTGGGTGATACCTCCCTTACCATATCGACGAGCTTGTATGTGCTTAATGGTGCAGAGAGTGAGTCCACACATTCCTGCGCACTTCGCCTGCCCGATGAATACTCATTCACGTCCCGGCCGCTGCCAGAACCCAACTGGTAGTCAAGCTCGGATCCAGACTGCTCGTAACAGTGGTGTGATTGCATCTGGAAGGCTTGGCCAGCATACATTCGTTGGAACTCCTCTGAAGTGGTTGTTGTCGTCGTTGAAGTGGAAGTGTAGCTGTCCGAGCTCGACTCCAGCTCCATTTGCTGTGTTCTAATAGGTTGATTGGTCAGCTGTGGCGCTGAGTAACTCTGCTGTTGAACAGATTGCTGTGCCTGTTGCGACTGTTTCTGCATAGGTGGGGAGGAAGGAGTCACTTTTTGTGCAGAATTTGACACAAACACATGCTGTGTCTCAGGAGGTGCTATATAAAGTGGGACAGCAGTAGGTGCAGCATGGCTTTCATCCTGTGGCGGAGGCCATGAAAAATTCGTGCCGTGTGAACGTTGACTAGCAGCCAAGACTACCTCAGCGTTTAGCTCATAGCAACATTCCTCGCCAAACTCTGGTTGCAAACGTTCCTTTTCCATTTCTGAGTGATGAGGTTAGTAGGAGAATTCGCATGCGTTTATGTGCGGTTGGGAAGTGTTAAGTAGGATGTGGGGAAAAGGGCAAAAATAAGAGCAGAAAGAAATAAAATGGATACACTTGGTTAGTCGTTGGCTCGATGCAAAGCTGCGATGAAGCTGAAGATAGAGGCAGTGGCGGTAGCGACACAAGTTGGCAGAGACAAAAGTGACAAATACGAGATCTAAACTGGCTTCACAAACTAGAACAAGTGAGAAGGCTCTAGTCGAGAAATCCCGACTAGGACATACCCTTAGCCCAAACTTCAATCTGCAATATCTTCGGTCTTTCTGAACCGATTTTGATCAAATTTTTTTAAATGTTCATTATTTTATCCGTAGTTTCAAACCTCATTTTGACAATTTTGAAATTCAAGAATTTTTTGTTATCGATCACATGTGTATATCGGAAACCAGAAGTGTTATCGAAAATTTAAAGCAAACTTGATCTGCTTATGGTATAGGAGAGTTTAAGTTTCAAGTTTGAAGTCTCTAGCTTTAATAGTCTCTGAGATCGGCGCGTTCATACAGACGGACGGACGGACAGACGGACATGGCTAGATCGACTCGGCTGTTGATGCTGATCAAGAATATATATACTTTATAGGGTCGCAGATGCTTCCTTCTGTCTGTTACATACATTTGCACAAAACCATTATACCCTTATTTACCCATTTTATGGGTTAAGGGTATAAAAACAACTAGTAAACAAAGCATGGGTAAACGAATGCAAGTTAGCTTTATATCAACTTGCATGAGCAGTTAAAAGTATCCAATGCAACGGTAGAAGCTTCTTATTTAACATATCACAGCAAACCTACTGATTTAAGTGTATTCTTTTAAAAATAAATAGTAAATGGATATAATATTTATATATGAAGGTGTGGTTATGTGTGTGGTATTTATATGTATGAAATGTTACTAAACAGATAACAGTTAACACCAACGTATTTTTTTAAAATTAAATTAAAGGAACTTTAAACAATCCTATCAAAAGTTGGTTCCATTTTTTGGTTTATGCTCTTTGTTTAGGCTAAAAAAAACCAACAAATTGATATTCATACTTTTTGTACCCGAAATCCACGGTATGGGTAACAAGGGTATATAATGTCAAAAGTGTGTAACACACAGAAGAAAGCATCTCCGAATCAACAAACAAAAATATATTCTTGGTCGCCACCAACAGCCAAGCCGTGTCCGCTCGTTTGTATGAACGCGTCGATCTCAAAGGCTTTATGTGCATAAATCATCGAAATCAGTTAAGAAACAATGGGATTATCGCTGATTGAAGTTTTTTTAAATGCTTGCCTGTAACATACATTTGAACAAATTTATGATACCATTTTCTTCACGCATTTCATATGTTTAGGGTATCAAAAGAAATAAGAATAAGTAAAAAGGCCCTAGTCGAGGAATTCCGACTAGGACATACACTTAACGTAACGCGTACAATCATTTGTGAGCAATCTCCAATGACCAAAATGAACTTTAAATTGCGATATATCCCACTTTTACAAACCGATTTTGAATAATTTTTTCACAAGTTTAACAAAAATTTATTTATAATTTCGATCTTCCTTTCCACAATTTTAAAATTCAAGCTTATTTTTTTGTTATTTATCACATGTGTATATCGGAAACCAGAAGTTTTATCGATCATTTTCTTAAGTTCAAAATTCAAAGTCTCAAATGCTAATCAAGAATTTATATCGTTTATAGGGTTGGAGGTGCTTTCTTCTTTCTGTTACATTCTTTACCCTTTACCATTTACCCTTTACCCATTTTTATCCATTTTATGGGTTAAGGGTATTATAAAAAACGCTAAGAATAAAGAACAGCGCCGTAATAAAAGCAGTTAACAAATTCGGGTAAGTAAAAATGTATGTGAGCAAGTTTACTGGAGTAACGCAAATCAAACGGCAAAAAAAAATAAGTTAGGGAAAAATAACGCGTAGAGGCTGATAAAAGGCTAGTGCTACTGTTACCGGTTACCTTGATTGAAGGTATGTTTATAGCTGTTGTTGTTATAAGAATTTGGTAAGGTAACATATTTATCGATTGATCCAATTGGGTAAGAGTTTCGGTATTTTTGCTTTTGTTGCTGCTGTTGATAAAGGTATTGCGGTTGCTGTTTGTGGTGTTGGGGTTGTTGTCTGTTGAATATGTTGAACCCTTGCACATTTTTTCCTACAAACAGATACATATTGTAATATATGTACATTATATACAATCCAAGCTGTGTAAAGTAACAAGCCTGCAGTCGAAAACTCACGACTAGAATACACCCTTAACCCGCAACGTAACGCGTAAAGTCATTTGGGTGTGTTCATGCGCAGAAAGAAAACGCCTTCACTTTAGCATAACGACCTTACTTTAATCTGCAGTATCTCCGTTGATCGATCACATGTGCATATCGCAAAGTCGAAAAGTTATTAAATATTTCAAACAAGCATGCATTGCTTTATGCTAAGGCAAGCTTATGTTCCAAAGTCTCGCTTAGACGGACAGACGAACGAATAGACGGACAATGCTATAACGACTTGGCTGTCGACGCTGATCAAGAATGCAAATACTTTCTGGGGTCGGAAATGTTACATACAAATGCACAAAACCAATATACCCTTTTTACCAATTTAATATGATAGGAGTAAAATATCAATAAAAAAAAATTCACACAAAAAAAATTAAATCACAAATAGTCCGAGCACATAAAATGAATATTTTTGATTTTTTTTAATTTGCGGCTATTTAAGATTATTTCTGATTTTTATACTGATACCTTTATTAGTAGCACATGACAATGCTTTGCTTCTGTCTGACACCCTTAATGTTAGATTTTTAGAATTTGCGGATATCTTCGTATATGTCTTCGCTAGACAAAATGTTAAATGTGGGCGCTACGCCACCGGGGGAGCTGGGAAATCAATAAAAAGTCAATGCACCTTAAGGTGCGAATTGAAAAAAACACATATACATCCCGGCGATTCCCCGAAATAACTTGCAGCGTTAGGCTTTTAAATATGGAGATATTTGCAACAATGTTGTTGTGTTTCTTGTTTGGTGCGATGCTGAACAGACGCATTTTTATTCTTTGATACCTAAGGTATCAAAAGTTTGAATGCCACGCCCACCTCTTCCACCACCAGCTCCCCTCCAATTATAAACAAAAATACTTGTATCTGCAACAGTTTTGAAGCAATTACCAAATTTGGTATAAAGGTGGATGCTGACACCTGACACAGATATGCATCATAAAAAACACCAAAACGCATGTATCTTCGCCAGTTTTTAAGCTAGAGTCACCAAATTTGGTGGGCATATTGTAAGTGACATCCGTAATAGATCACATTTGGATGTCACGCCTACTCCTTCTTCCTGATATTTATACCCAAAACCCCCATATATTACTATTTGCACACTGAATCCTTAACACAGCTATGTAAACTGGTATCAAAGTATATCGCAGTCGGTTGCGTCCGACTGCAATGCTTTTACCTGTTATCATTTGAATTTTGATCATTTCAAACATTATTTCATGTACGTACGCACTAAGCTTTAATTTATGAAACGTTTTTCCAGCGTTATGGTGGGTCTTACTGGACTTATCACTACAATTTCTCATCATTACTTACGATATAGTCACTAAGATCTATGCATTCATAAAATATTTACCAATTTCATGTGTTCAGGGTAAACAAATAAATTTTTAAGCTTTTTTAAAGCAAGTAATAGGGTCTTTCCACTATTACCACTTTTACTGTAAATGAGTGAAAAAGGCCCTTGCCGAGAAATCCCGGCTAGGTACCGTTTCGAAACGCATACAGTCTCTTGTGGGTATTCACCCAATGGCCAAAATGACCAAGCTTTAAACTGCGATATCTCCGGTGATTCTTAACCGATTATGATCAAATTTTTTCGAATGTTTATTATTTTATTTATAGTTTCAAGCCTCGTTTTTTTTTTTTTATTCTATCCAATGTGTATATCGAAAACCGGAAAAGCTATCGATAATTCAAAACAAACTTGTACTGTCTAGGGTTTAGGCAAATTTAAGTTTAAAATCAGAACGAATGGACGGGCAGAGAGACGGACATCTGTCCTCCCTTTTGTCTGTTTCATACATTTGCAGAAAACAATCACAACCTTATTTACCCATTTTATGGGTTAAGGGTATAAAAAAAGAGAGTGAATCTGTTCCGTTCGAAACCCATATTATTGCAGTGGAGGGATAACATGTACTTTTGTGGATGCTTTACATCATCTTCGTCTTACGTAACAGCAGATTTAAAATTGTTTATATTGGCTACTTTGAGATCTGTAGGTTGCATATGGTTGTATATGTTTCGGAAATGCCAATATATTACATAGCTTGTTAGAAAATTGTGTGGTAAAATAGGTGATTATTTAGAAACGGTGATGGCTGTACTTTGAAACTTTGGAAGATACAGGCTTTTATTTTTTTATAATTTTTTTTTTTATACATAACTGAATGGAGGCTTGGGGGCGGCAGAGGTGGGTGGGGCATCCAAACTTTGAATGCAGAGTTTCGGGGAATATCACTAGCTTTCTTGGTGACTTTAGCTGCACAAAGTACACCTTGAGGTGTATTTGGTATCAGAGCACAATGACTACATTACTGCCTAATGGCTAAGCTTCACCAGCCAACTAGCAGATTGCGGATACTGATAGATTAAGGGCAGTTTACATGCGAAATTTTTCGTTAACGAGCGTTCCCGGATAGACAGTGGGTACGATACAGTTTATCGATCAGATAAGAAAGTAAAATAACAAGTTACAAGCCTATAGTCGAGAAATCCCGACTAGGACATACCCTTAACCCCATACGTAACGCGTACAGTCATTTGTGTGTATTTACCCAGTGACCAATATGACCAAATTTTAAACTGGGATATCTCCGGTGTTTCTTAACTGATTTTGATCAAATGTTTTTAAATGATCTAAATTTGATCCATAGTTTCAAACCTTGGTTTTACAATTTTAAAATACAAGGTTTTTTGTTATCGATCACAGGCGATAATTTAAAACAAACTTGTTTTCCTCATGGTATAGGAGAGTTTAAGTTTCAAGTTTTAAGTCTCTAGCTCTTATAGTCCGTAGCCAATTTTGACAGTTGATTTGTTACTGCTTTAAGACGACCCCGCCAAAAGACGGACATGACTATAAGCTTTATATGACATATTCTATGCGTTATACGTTTCATCACGAAATTAGAATTCACTATTTCAAGTGTAAGCAAGTAAGAGGGCTCAATAAATCCCGACTAGAACATAATCTTAACCAATTGCATAATGCGTTGTCATTTGTGCACGTTAACGCTTTGCTTTAAAACTATTCTTCAATATAAGATATGTATCCGGTTAATTTTGCAATATTGATCAACTTTTTTTATCTTCGAATTACATTATCAATATATTCCACAAGTTCAAATCGCTCAAAATTTTGCTTACATATTAAGAAATAATGAGTTTATAGATCTGCATCAAAATTTTAGATGCACCTTAACCGCCCACCACCTAAAACGGGATATCTCCATAGCTTTCACAATATTTATGCTAGAGCCCCCAATATGGGTATGCAGATTGCCAGTTACATCCACAGATCTGCATCAAAACTTTGTATGTCACGCCAACCTACATATATCGCCCACTTTTTAAAATTGGAAACTTTTATATCTTTTTGAGGTTTTGTGCTAGGGTCACCAAACTTAGTAGGGGGATAGAAGGTGCCATCCGCCACAAATCTGAATCACAAGCCTTTTGGCCGTCTTCCTATACCGAAAATCGCCATATACATATATCTGTTTACACGCAGAATCCTTAACACAGATTTGAAAACTGGTATCAGAATTTACCGCAGTTGGTGTCCGACAGAAACGTTTTTACATGTTATACCCTTAACCCATAAAATGGGAAAATAAGGGTATAATGGTTTTGTGCAAATGTATGTAACAGAAAGGAGGAGGCATCACCGACCCTATAAAGTATATATATTCGTGATCAGCATCGAAAGCCGAGTCGATATAGCCGTGTCTGTCTGTCCGTCTGTTCCTTTTCTCTGTCCGTTTGTCTGTATGAACGCGCCGATCTCAGAGACTATTAGAGCCAGAAAGTTCAAACTTAAAACTTAAACTCTCCCAGACAATGAGAAGAACAAGTTTTTTTTAACACTCCTGGTTATCAATATACACATGTGATCGATAATAAAAAAATCTTGTAATTCAAAATTGTAAAAAAAGAGGTTTTAAACTATGGATCAAATAATGAACACTTAAAAAAATTTAATCGGTTAAGAAACACCGGAGATACCGCGGTTTAAAGTGTGGGGTTATGTTGGGCACCGGGTAAATACACAAATGACTACGCGTTACGTATGAGGTTTAGGGTACGTTCAAGTCGGGATTTCTCGACTAGAGAATTCTTACTTGTTTTTGTTTGGGCCAGTGATATCAGTTTATTAATATTATCGACGAACGCATCTCATTTTAAAACAGAAAAGCACACAAAGTTTGGTTTGCCAAAATATCTATGCAAATATAATGCATGCAAATTTAATAAATTTTTGGTTAATTTGAGAGAGAATGCTATGTGTTGTTTGTTGTATGAACCTTAAGGCCATTCACCTTATTTTACACAGAATGGTACTCATCGTACATAGCCGCTACCGTCTTACCTTGTTGACCAACATTGGAGCGCGGCAACGTTGCGTATGAAGATTGCTGCTGCTGTTGTGGTGGATACGAGACGGGCACCGGTGATTTGGCCGCTGCCGGTGATGGCTGTGAGGTGGCATAAGGGCGAGCAATAGATTGGTTGACCTAGGAAGTGAAAAAATAAAAAGAAATTGATTTAGAATTCTCGTTTTGATTGAATCACAACAAGATTAACATTAAAGACATAAAACATGAATATTTGGGATTAAAGCTTAAAGCTTGCAGAGCGGTGTGTTGGACAACTAAGGATTAAGACTTTGATAGTAAAAGGCAACTTACGTACCTGATAGCTTGGACCGACACCCTTACCAGAGGGCTGCACGCTACGTATTACATTTCCCAATAAGGTCACATACTCAAAACCTGGTTTATCTAATAAAGCTGATGCGGATGTGCACGCATTTTTGGAGTTCTTGGTGTCAACTTCAACAAAAATGTTTGCTGATGATTCACTTGACACGTTGGCCGACATTATTTCAGCAGTTGCCTGGCCTGAACTATTGAGACTTGTTCCAGGTGCTGTTGCTGTCGATGCTGTTACCTGATTTAAACTAAATTGGTTAGCTAGTGTTGCTGTCCGTGCTTCCACATGAAGTTGTATTGGAAGTTGCCCTGTTGTGGTTGTTTTTGTAGAAAATGGTTTTAAGGTGTCGTTTTTGTTGTTGTGTCTGTTTGTTGCTATAGTTGAGTTTTTATTATTATACTATATCATTGGAATTCTAATTAAGGAGTTGATTAAGCACATTAAGGTATGTATTGTGCTTTGTTATATCTTTTTTTTCTGAAGTGTGGCTTTTCTTTGTACTGGTGCAGAGACTGATGTGTCTGTTGGACGTGAAGGTGATGAAATCGACATTGTATTATATTTATTTAAATCAGTTGTTGGAGCAACAACGCATAAATCTAGCGATGTGCAGGAGCCACAAATTTGAGGCGAATGCTTCGGTGGGTTTTCATTGCATTTATTGCCACTTGGCTTATTGGACTCAACTGTTCCCTGTTCGCCTGATGACGATGTATTTGTTAAACAACTCGAAATAAATGAGAGACTGCAATTTATGCGTGTATATTTTCTGACTTGCTGTTGATGGAATTGGGTTAGGGTTGGACAGACTGCTGTGTTTGTTGGGTATGTTTGGTATTCGGTTGGTGGCAACATCAGTAGCTCCGACACTGTCTCGTATTGCAACAGCTGTGTAGGTAAAGGAGGCGATGGCAAGGACAGCTCAGGACTTTTATTACTAAATTCTGGCTCGTGCAGTGAAGCAATGGAATCGAGCTGTGTGTTAATAAACAAGGAGGCGAAGGCGGAAGCAACATAAAAACCACAACAGAGTAAGCTGTGGCACATCGTGTTACTTGTATAAAAATACATTTAATTAAAATGCAAATAAAAACAAGTAAGAAGGCTCTTGTCGGGAAATCCCGACTAGGACATACCCTTAACCCGATACGTAACGCGTACAGTCATTTGTGTGTATCCTTTCAGAGACTAAAATGACCAAATTTCAAACTGCGATTTCTCCGGTGTTTCTTAACCGATTTTGATCAATTTTTTTTTTCAAAGTTCATTATTTTGTCCATAGCTTAAAATCTATCTTTCACAATTTTGAAATTAAAGATTTGATGTTATCGATCGCATGTGTATATCGGAAACAAGAAGTGTTTTCGATAATTTGAAGCAAACTTGTACTGCGCATGGCTTAGGAGAGTTCAAGTTTTAAGTTTGAACTCTCTAGCTCATACAGTCTTTGAGATCGGCGCGTTCATACAGACAGACAAACAGACAGACATGGCTAGATCGACTCGGCTATTGATGCTGATCAAGAATATATGTATACAATTTATAGGGTCGGAGATGCTTTCTTCTGTCTGTTACATACATTTGCACAAAACCATTTTACCCTTATTTACTCATTTTATGGGTTAAGGGTATAATTAGCAATGTGCTCGTTCATTTCGTTTGAAATGTTTCCAAAAATAAACAATAGGCTAGCAATTTGGGATAGGAGTAAGTGCACAAAATGTTCTTTAATAGGAATAAATTAAAGGCAACTCCCTATTTTTTAACTCATTCAAATCATAATCAGAATATAAAAAAAAAATTAGTCTGAATATAATGTTTTGTAAAATTAAGTTCAAGCTACACACGTTATGCAAGATCTGTAATTTTTTTGTTAACCGTTCAACTGCTAATAAAAAAGTGACTTATTTGTAAAGATTACTTTAAAAGTACACTTCGTACCGAGTTTTTTTTTATTAGAATATTCAATAATTTAATTTTATTTTTTTATTATGCAACTGAAAAAGCTTTAACTGCAGTTTGCAGCATTTTTTAATGACAACGCGTGCCGCGCACAAGACTCAAACATACTGAACGCAACATCGCAGAGATTCACAAACGGCCGTATCGAAAATCGCAGCTGTGTTTTTTATAGCAACAAAACAACAAAAGCAAATAAAAGCAATGTGTAACGAAAATAATCTAGAAAATAAAAAAAAAAAATCGCTAAGCATAAGATGTATATTTAGCAGTTAGTCACTTGATCAACCAGCTATTATTTAGAGATTCGATTGTCGATGCCAAACCGCACCCCGCTCCGCAAAAACAATAAAAAACAAGTAAGAAGGCTCTAGTCGAGAAATCCCGACTAGGACATACCCTTAACCCGATACTTAACGCTTACAGTCATTTGTGTCTATTTTTCGAGTGACTAATATGACCAAACTTCAAACTGCGATATCTCCGGTGTTTCTCAACCGATTTTGATCAAATTTTTTTAAAAGTTAATTATTTTATCCGTAGTTTCAAACCTCGTTTTCACAATAAAATTCAAGATTTTTGTGTTATCGATCACATGTGTATATCGGAAACCAGAAATGTTATCGAAAATTTGAAGCAAACTTGATCTTCTCATGGTATAGGAGAGTTTAAGTTTAAAGTTTGAAGTCTCTAGCTCGTATAGTCTCTGAGATCTACGCGTTCATACAGACGGACAGACAGACGGACAGACAGACATGGCTAGATCGACTCGGCTGTTGATGCTGATCAAGAATATATATACTTTATAGGGTCGGAGATGCTTCCTTCTGTCTGTTACATACATTTGCACAAAACCATTATACCCTTATTTACCCATTTTATGGGTTAAGGGTATAACAAGTTAATACGTTGCAGTCGGACGCAACCGACTGCGATATACTTTGATACCAGTTTACATAGCAGTGTGCAAATAGTAACATATGGGGGTTTTGGGTATAAATATCAGGCAGAAGGGGTAGGCGTGACAGCCAATTTTGTGATGAATATCTGTGGCAGACGGCACCTTCTATCCCCCTATCATGTTTGGAGACTCTAGCGCAAAAACTGAGAAAGATATAAAGGTGGGCGGTATAAGTGGGCGTGGTATTCAAAATGATGCACACCTGTTATGGATGTCACTAACAATGTTCCCACCAACTTTTGACGACACTACCGCAAAAACTGGCGAAGAGACATGCATTCCGGTTTTCATTAGGGCGCTGGGGCATGTCCCGTTGTTTGGGGGCGCGGCATTCAAAGTTGTGATGCATAACTTTGTCAGATGTCAGAAGCCTTTCCACCAAATTTTGTGAGTATACCTTCAAAACTGTAGAAGATAAGGCATTTTTGTTTATAATTGGAGGGGGCTGGGGGTGGAAGAAGTGGGCGTGGTATCCAAACTTTGATGCATTTTTTTGGGGAATTGCACCAGCTATTTTGCCCTCAATTTTGTTGACTCTAGCTGCTAAAATAAGGGATATATAAGTGTTTTAACGATTTGCACATCGAGGTGCATCGACTTGTTAATTATTTTCCAAGCCCCCTGAGATCGTAGAGCCCTCTGTTTTTTTAAATTTCGTTTGGGGATTGAAAGATGAAGAAAAATTATTGTCATGCGAAAGAAGTTATTGTTTTCAAGGATGCGTTGAAGAAAATGGTTGGAATCCGGATCACTTCCATCAAACAATGCTTTCAGTGGCTGTTGTGGTGTAAGTAATGGATCTAGTTTGACTTTTCCACTTGCGCAGCACAATCCAGACGTTTCTCTTTTAAACTTTAACGCATTGCAATACCGGCATAAAGCCGTCATTGGTCCAATTTCTAAATTGTCATCATCTGTAGTTCGCAGTGGGATAATATTGGAATGCCAAGCGAATGTATGATGCCAATGATCTTCGTGTGCTCACGCGTTGTCTCAATCTGCCATTTTTTCTTATTATATTTAGTCTTTCTTCGCTTAAGTTCTGTGTTTACACTTGCTGCTGGCTTGCATGTCTTGTGTGGCGGCCGATGTACGCTCGTCGTCCTCTAGTCATTTTAGACTACGGACAGACTGGTGAATTTTACTTCAAATGCACGCTTCACATAATTTACAGAGTTCAACTTACCACCTCAAAGACAAATGCCTGCTGTTGAAATTGAATACAAATTTGCACAATAATCGTGATTGTTTTGATGGTTTCCAATTGAACTGTTAAGAAATGAATAACAATTTCGTGCGCATAATAAATGTTACTAGAAATTTACTGAACAGATTACAATTAGAAGCTGTCAATCAATGTATCGACATGTAATCGAATGTAATCGACGTATTGAAATTTTTTCTGAATTTTGTGTGCTATAAACCTCACGGAGCCCGAGACCTTTCCACCGAATGCAAAACCGCAGAAATCGGCTTATGCGTTCTGGAGTTGTAGCGTCAGGAATGAAAACCCGACCTATTTTTATATATATAGATATATATACTACTAGCGGCCCAGTACGTGCTTCGCTATTTATTATGTATTACGTATTACGTAACTATTAGAATATTACAAATAATTAATTTTTAACATCAAATTAATTTATTAGGTCAAATCAAAGATGGCTTGCAAATTTTTAACTTAATCTAAATTATTTGGATAAACAATATTTATTGTCTTTTTCATTTTGAGTATAAATAAACAAACGACTGGGGGTTCCTACTCTTGAACAGGCAACATAAAGTTGACCATGTGAAAAACGTGGCTCCTTCAAATTCACACCATGAAGTGTTTGCCTTTGGCGCTTGTTATTGGTCATCGCAATTGATAAACGCACTAAAAGGTGTTCTAGTACGATTTTGTGATTATCTGATGGCTTACGATCGATAGGAATTTTAAACAAATGAACTAATGCGTTACGATTATGGAAGAACCTTTGTAGCTCAAGTATAATTTCTCGTCTTGTATTCGAACAATTGCACAACGTTAATCAAATTCACGATTTTCATCATCATTAAAATAAATTTGCAAAAATTTATAATCAGCGTCAGGGTAAGGCAATATTGAATCAGCTTGATGATAAATCTGGCTTGTAACATGTGTGCAATTTTAGGAAAATTGTATCATTATTTTTATCATGTTCATCTTGAAAGTCGGCATAAGATTATCTCTAATAATTTTAGTTGCAGCAAAAGAAGTCATTTGAAATGCCGAATTATATTGTTGAATGTTACTCAAAAAGTGCTTCGACTTTTGAGTTGTCCAAAAAATTAACGAATACAATGATTCGGGTGGAGAGTCTAATGGTGGCAATTACATTTTGCTATTAGCACAACACATGACGGGTGTCTAGCCTGGAAAATTAACCGCATCACATTGTGGACATATTGCATTCTTTCTCCAATGTATCCGGACATACTATAATCACTCTGACTGTTGTAATTAAAAGCAGCACGCATCATTTCAGCCAAAGCTGCAAGACGTACTCGTGATCCCGTGAAACATTCAGTGCAGGTACAGGGTCAACAAATCTATTTTGTTCACGATGCGATGCATTTTCTTGTGTGCGTTCATATACAGTCTGACTTCGTCTTTGTATTGCCACATTATTTGTTCTACGCGATCGGCGGAACTGTCAACACTGAAAAAATTTTAAATTTGACAGCAAAATCCGTTTTCTATTTTCAAAATTTGTTTCCATTTATTGAACTCATAAATAATGAGATAAATGAAGAACCGGTATACCGATTTGGGTCGAACTTCACACAAACCATCTACTAAATAGTCCAAACAATGCCTACAAATTTGGTTTTAATAGGTGAGCTCGTTCTAGCGCTATTAGCTTACAACGAAAAGTGGCATTCATTTTTATATGTATAGACTAGCTGTTACCCGGTGCACTTCGCTACACCTATATCGATTAAAACTCTTAATGGTTTTTAGTTTGTGTTTTACTTATTTTTCTAAAACTGTAACTTATATATGCAAATATTTATAGTCAGCATCGGCAAATGGTAAGATCGAGCCTGCTCGATGTTATATTTGTCCCTGAACCTTGAACGGCGGCATAAGTTCATCTCTAAAGATTTTTGTTGCACCAAAAGAAGTCATTTGAAAGCATGAATTGTATGCTTAAATTTTCTTCCAGAAATGCTTAGACGTCGGCGATTCTTCAGTGATCAAGGAATGTAAGGGATCGTGTAGCGGTTCCAATGCTGGCAGTTTCACTTTGCCATTGGAGCAGCACAGGACAGCTGTTTCTCCTCGAAACTTCGCTGCATTGCAATGCGTACAAATAATATTCATTGCTCCAATGTCACCATGCAGGATCTACTTCGTTCATTTCGCTCACGCTGCGATGCATTTGCTTGCGTGCGTTCATATTCAGTCTGACTTCGTCTTCGTATTGCCACATAATTTGCTGTACGCGTTCGGCGCCCTATATTTGCTCGCCTGGCTCGAGGCATTTTTTCTTTGTCTCAGAAAAAAAAAAAAACTTCAAGAGCTCAAATGAAACACCGCAAAAATATTTTTTGAAAGGATCTTCCGCCTCCTTCAATTATAAACAAAAATGCGTGCATCTGCCACTGTTTTTAAGCTGTTCCCACCAAATTTGGTATAAAGTTAGATGTTAACTCTCACACCAGATGAGCAAAAATTTGATGCCACGACCCCAAAATACGCGCAACGTCCCACCGCCTTAAAAAAAACCGGGAAAACAATTTAAAGCTATAGTAACTAAATTTAGTAAGAAGACATTAGTCACCATCTCTTTAAGATCTGCATTAAATAAAAAAAATTTGATGCTACGCCCACCTACACCGCCCACCTCTTAAAACCTTAAAGCTGTACATCTATCTCAGTTTTTGGGGTAGAGTGAACAAATTTGTTGGAAATATTGTAAAGGACATCCGTAACAGATCTGCATCAAAGTTAAGGATGCCACGCCCACGTATACCGAACACCTCGATATCTTTCTCAGTTTTTGCGCTAGAGTCACCAAACTTGCAGAACGACTGAAGGTGCCACCTGCCACAGACCTGTATCAAAAATTCGGATGTCACGCCCACCCCTACTGCCTGCTTTTTTATACCCATATATTTCTATTTGCACAAAGAATCCTTAGATATGTAAGCTGGTATCAGAGTATATCGCAGTCGGTTGCGTCCGACTGCAACTTTTTACTTGTTTAAAATGGAAATGATCAACATTAGTCTTTGTTTCTGTGCTAGATACACCAAGGTCGACTGTTATATCTGACACAGATCTGCATAAACAAGAAAGAAGATTCTAGTCGATAAAAAACGACTAGGAAATACTCTTAACCCCATATGTAACCCGTAAACTTATTTGTTTGTATTTATCGTAACCAATATAATCGAACTTTACTGCGATATTTCAGGTGTTTCAAAACCGGTTTTGATCGAATTTGTTTAAATGTTTATTATTTTATTTATAGTTAAAGACCTTATTTTTACAATGTTGAAAATCAACGTTTTTTGATATCGATCACATGCGTATATCGAGAACCAGAAGTGTTATCGATAATTTTAAATAAACTTGATCTTCTCATGGTATAGGAAAGCTTAAGTTTCAAATTTGACATGGCTAGATCGACTCGGCTGTTGATGCTGATTAAGAATATACTTTATAGGGTCGAAATGCTTCCTTCTGTCTGTTACATACATTTGCACAAAACCATCATACCCTAACCTTTATACCTAATCAGCATCAACAGCCGAGTCGATCTAGCCATGTCCGTCTGTCCGTCTGTATGAACGCGTAGATCTCAGAGACTATAAGAGCTAGAGACTTCAAACTTTAAACTTAAACTCTCCTATTCCATGAGAAGATAACACAAAAAGCTTGAATTTCAAAATCGTGAAAATGAGGTTTGAAACCACGGATAAAATAATGAACATTTAATAAAATTTGATCAAAATCGCTCGAAAAACACCGGAGATATCGCAGTTTGAAGTTTGGTCATATTGGTCACTGATTTAATACACATAAGTAACTGTAAGCGTTAAGTATCGGGTTAAGGGTATGTCCTAGTCGGGATTTCTCGACTAGAGCCTTCTTACTTGTTTTAATTTAGTTTAAGTTATTTGCGTCTGGCATTTGAGTGTTAAATTGTTTTAAGTTTGTGTGTGTGCGTTTCTGGTAGGTTTCAGTACAGGATACACAGAAGAGTAAACAATTTTAGTGTGACTTTTACTCACCGGTGCCGAGGCGGACGATGAGTTTCCATTGGAACCATTGTAGCCATTACTACCATACCCGTGAGAGTTTAAAGCCGAAGAAATTGTGGTGGCACTTAGCTTGGTGTTTCTATAAACAAAGAAAGAAGAAAACAATAAGAATATTTGTATACGGAAAACTTTAGCTTAAACCAGAGGTGGGCACAAGTCCGAAATTCGTAAACACGCGTGCATAGGCCCTCTGCCGCGGCAAGCAGCAGAAAATAACACATACACTATAAGCACTCAAAGCTATAAATAGAACACGAACGATCGGTACCATTCGGCAAATGGCAAAGCAATGCAAGCAAACCGGTTTCTACGGCAAATCCAAACAAATCCGAACGCAATGCTGAGGTTCGTGTTTTCGCTGCTTCAAGCGGAAATTGTTATAGTATGCGTGTAAAAACTTTGATAGTATGTGTGCGTGCCCACCTCTGGCTTAAACTTTTTAAATTAATTTGATCTATTTTTGGTTAAAAATAATCATAACAATAAATTGCAAAATAATAGCGATTGTCAGCTCAATAATAATGGAAAACACATCATTTTTTAAAGATCTGCATCAAAATTCGAACTGCTAACGCCCTTAAAAGCTAAACGTTTTTAATCTATACTCATATTTGAAAACCAATTGTTTTACTATTGATCGTTCTAAACAACAAACTTACGTATATTATATGTAAATCATTATGATGTTAAAAATGTCGAAAACACACATAATGGTCCCTTAGGCAATATCTCGGACAATGGTATTTCTCTTCAGAGGAATTCATGTTTAATAATAATAGAAAAATCATAATCGAAAAAACGAATTGAGATCGGGCTATAAAACAACACATTTTAAGTTAAGTTGTTTTTGATACGGCATATTGTTTATTCGAAACCTAAATTCTTATAATCTATATATATATAAATAAGTCTGAATTTTTACTGACGATATAACTCCGGTTTTACCAACAAGGTGGAGGCTCAAATGGCAGTCAAACGCCAGCGTTCGCTGAAACAGCAAAAGCAAGTGTTGAGGGCAAAGCCGACGGTCAGTGATGTAGCGAGGCGACATCTAGTTGTCGCGCTCATCAACCGGAGCTTCGCAAAGGCATAATGAAGCCCAAACATTGGACGGTGCTGCTGTTCGATGCGGTGTCGGTAGGGTAACCGGATCCCGCCTCTTTTGAAGGAACGCGATGGCTCTCAGGAGTTTAGATCCTTAACTGCAAGGATGACCACACACTGAAGTGGGTCTCTGGCGTCGTGGCTGCCATGGACGTTCCGTGGGAGAGTGCCAAGATGGAAGAAGTGAATAGAACATGTATTCCGTTTGTGCCTAAGGTAAAAGTACTCTCCCGAGGGTCGTCGCAGCAGACCAGGCACTGCAGCAGGATCCGGGCGCGCCAACTATTGATTTTAAGGTGATTTATGTTGCGAAACCCGATAACAAGGGCCTGAAAATGGTCATCCAAATCAATAAGGAGACCGACGATCTGCTATACGCAAGACACAGGAAAATGGCGTGGGGCGATGGCTATCCCGACGACGATCGCGTCGATCCCGACGTTGGAAATTTCCCAAACTGCACAGAAGTCCACACAAACGCACAAATGATATGTCCAACCACTAGAGTGAAAATAAATCAAGATATCATAACAACAAGAAGGATACTATGGGCTATAGACTCCTTCAAGAGCTATAAATCTCCAGGTTCAGAGGCAATATTCCCAGCAATTCTGCAGAGGGTCAAATATACGATCACTCAATAGCTGAAATATTTAGGGGATGTCTCAGCTATGGTTATGTGCCGGTGGCCTGAAGGACTTCATGGGTAATTTTTTTGCCGAGAACCAGATTAGCTTAACATCATTCCTTTAAAAAACCTACTAAAGAAATTCAAACGAGAAGTACCAAAGATAACTGCCTTTGCGGACGAAATAAGCACAATTATAACGGGCAAATGTCCAGCGACAATCAGTCAGCTCATGGAGAACATACTAAAAAAAATACTATCATGGGCAATGGAAGCCGGTCTAAGTATTAACTCGGATACCACAAACTTCATTCTTTTTACCAAGAGATACGAGGTACCTCACTGAACGCCTCCCTAAATAAACGATAAACCGCTGATACCAAAGGAGTATCAAATATCTGGGAATAGTATTGGGCATCAAGCTGAGCTGGAAGATCAATGTAGAAGAAAGGGTGAAGAAAGCCACCAATGCACTCTACACTTCTCAAAATATGTTGGGTAGCACTTGGGTACTCTCGCCAAGATTAACACATTGGATTCTGATCTCAATTATGCACCCCATACTATTCTACGGAATACTGGAATGGTGTAAAGCCACAAACAAGTCCACATACTTAAAACGACTGGAAAAAATCCAACGAAATGCGCTCATGTGCATCACAGGGGCGCTGAGGAACACACCTACAAAAGCACTACAAATGTCAACTTAGTGGACATACAGGCCTAGTAGCGAAAAATACTGGTCAACGTCTCTGCACGATGCAATATGACAATTTAAATAGGGACGAAACAGACTACATGATCCCAAAAAAACAACTTCAACTTCACGCTCACGCTCTTAGGAATATATGGTTGTCGCTCAGGAGCAGAGAAGACAGCAATCAACATTTTCAGACGGCTCAAAAATTAAGGATGGAGTAGGCGCAGTAGTAAACTACACGACCACTGCAGAATATTCTAGGCGTAGATATTCGCAATAAGGAAAGCGGCGGAAACAGTCCTACAAACGAAAACGCGTGGACAGCCTGGTGGCAATTAAACCATTACAGTCGCAGTTTATAATATCCCGAGATGTCCTGGCGAGCAGGAAAGCACTAGACGCACTCAGCACGCTTAAAATTAACATGGATGGAAAAGTTCCTGAGAGGCCACTGCCTCGTCGCTTGTCACTAAGACGTTTCTCACACGTCAAACATTAAAACCCCTTCTTGATTTTTGGGTCTTTAAACCAATTTTCTTTAAAAACATGACGGAATACACAAAACGTGAAACGTGAAAACACCATGTTATTAAAATACATCGAAAACCATTTTCGGATCTCAAAAATAAAAATAGAGCCGATATTTTATTTTTTGCGTTGTATTATTATTATTGATATCAAAAATATAAAAATGTGAATTCCATTATGAATAAATCTCCAACTTATTTAAATGGTAAGAAACGATAGACTTACGGTTTAATTGGCACTGGCACATATCCATCGGTGCCAGCTGGTGGATGCTGCTGCGCAGCCTGCTTTGCATGTATGTCGCAGTAGAGTTTGTTGTTGAAGTTGTAGTAGCCTTGGTTCTTCAAGGAGGTGCCACAAGTGGCACACTTAAAGCACTCCACGTGTAGATTTTTATCCTTGATTCTTACAAAAACACCGCTGAATAAAAGGAAGTGACAAATTATATTTTTATGCGTAAGTTTCGAATTATTTTATTGTAATAGGAATTTTTTTCATAAATAAAAGCTCAAAAAGTGTTAGTTAGTCAGTTGTAATTAAATGTAGTCGAGAGTGCCCGACCACAAGAACATTAAGGCCTAGAGCTTACATACACAAAAAATTGCAGGCTTCCAAAAAGCCCGAAGTATATTTTTATACTTTGATACCAAAGGTATCATAGTATATTGGGTTTGTGCAATGTCCGTCATGCTGTCTGTCCGTCTGTCCGTCTGTCCGTCCGTCCGTCCGTCCGTCTGTCCGTATGAACGCAACTTTTTTCGACACCCTTAAAGCTAGAGCCTTGCAACTTTGCAAATATCTTGGTACATGTCTTCGTCAGACAAAGTGTTAAATGTAGGGCTCTACGACCTCAGGGGGCCCGAGAAATCGATGTGCAAATCGATAAAACACAAATATATCCCACATTTTAGCAGCTAGAGTCACCAAATTTGATGGCAAGATAGCTGGTAACATTCCTCAAAAAACTGCATTAAAAGTTTGGATGCCACGCCCACCTATTTCGCCCCCAGCCCCCCTCCAATTATAAACAAAAATGCCTGTATCTTCTAGTTTTGAAGCTATAGCCACCAAAATTGACATGAAGGTAGATACTGACATCTGTCAAAGTTATGCATCAAAACATTGGATTCCACGCCCCCAAACAACGGGATATGCCCCACCGCCGTAAAAAAAACCGGAAGGCATGTATCTTCGCCAGTTTTGAAGCTAGAGTCACCAAATTTGGTATGAACATTGGTAGTGACATCCGTAACAGATCTGCATCAATGTTTTGGATGCCACGCCCACTTATACCGCCCACCTCTATATCTTTGTCAGTTTTTGAGCTAGAGTCTCCAATTTTATACCCAAAACCCTCATACATTACTATTTGCACTCAGAATCCTTAACACAGCTATGTGAACTGGTATCAAAGTATATCGCAGTCGGTTGCATCCGACTGCAACGTTTTTACTTGTTTTTATGTTTAATTACAACAAGCAAAGAAATTTAAATTGTGGAAAGGATTACTACTCCTTCATAATTTAAGTCTAAGGTCAGTCATGCCAAATTACCGGATGGTTAAGGTCCATCCGTCCGTTATGAAAGTAAAAAATCGTATCAACATGGGCAAAGAGATCCGTTTTTGACACTTTGTCAAAAGAACTATGTATGTACCACACATATGTTAAGTTGTAAATTGTCGAAAGGGTGTTGAAAAAACAGTTGTCTTTCGGTATTTAAGTATAACGGTTGCGTTTCCATACCAAATTCAGTTTAAAAAGAAATGGTACATTGTACCCCGTGTAAGGGCAATTATGGTTGATAACCAGAAGTCTGCATATAAATATTTTGTTTTTCAAAAAATAAAGCCCCGATTTCACTAGAGCACGAATGCTAAAATTCAACTGGAACTCAGCAATGCAACATTTATTTGTATGTTTGTATTTGTTTTTGGTTTGCTGATTAGGAATCCTGTTCAAATTGTCAAATTTTTAACAAATGGACTGCTAATGGAATTACCTACATTCCGAAGCTTATGTTATTGACAAATGTAGCCTAATTAGATCGGGATATAACACACTTGTCTATAAAACAAATTTTTTTTAAACGCACACACTGCTATACACACATTACCAAAAACCAAAAAGGATCATTAACAACTCTGGTCAACAAAATTTTCAAACAGGAAAACTTTTTAGTCTGAATTGGCGTTGCAAAATACTTCAAATTCGTCTTGTGTTAACTTTTGACGTATTAATCAGAAACGTTTTTTTTCGTCAGTCTGAATTCGAAAAATGTTTCTTCATTTCAAATAACCTCATCTATGCATTTACGTGATTTTTACAAAAAAAAATGACTCATTCAGACTTGAGATTTAGACTCAGAAAATTTAGAAATTTAGAAATTTTATAGAATTTTGTTGACCTTTGCTATTAGTTAACACAAGGCGTCAAAATCCTTACACAATGCTCACTCCACATAATTGACATTGTGGATGCCTGTTGGCGGATAAAGGACGCGTTTCACCCACAGCTATATCCGCCTCCATGTCCTTCGTGTAATCTGGCCCTTGCAGCGCTGGGCATATGGGCATTACAATAAGTCGTGGATCCTGGTGTGAATCCTTCGCCTTTAATTCACTGGATTCGTGTCTTCCTGATGTCGATTCTGTATTATGCTGCGATTCGTGGTCGATCATCTCATCCTGGAGTCTTTGTTGTGCCTGACATTGCGACTGATATTGGGGTAGCGGCGTGCGTCGCTCGTTTCCACCAATCGCATGGCTCTGAGTCCAGTAGAAGTTGGCCGGACTGTGCGGCTCTGCACCGCAATGGTTGTAAACAGCACAAATATTCAAATCAGTCTATAAGGTAGTATTAAGTTGGTCGGAATCCTAATTACACTGAATTGTCCCCTAGTCTAAAATTACTAGTAGTCTCTGAGTTTACTAATGTCAAATAAGTTGGCCCTAATAAGACTTTTTGTTTCAATGTACTATGTTAATTTAACTAATATTGTTGTAGTTGTTAATATAAAAACCATAAACACTTAGCTAGAGAAGTTGGCAGCTGACTTACGTAATGAGACGTTCACATTCAGTGCAAATGTTTTGGCCAGTTGGCAGTCCGCCGGTGCTTGGGGGCTTTGGTGTATTGACTGGCGCACTAACATGGCGAGTAGCACAATTTGTATTTGATTGTTGTTGTAGGGGAAGGTGTTGTTGTTGTTGGTGGTGTCGCTGCTGTTGATGATGGTGTTGTTCAAGATGTTTTTGCTGGGGTGTATCATGCTCATAGCTGTTGCTGTTGAATGCTGTTTAGATTGTTTTATATTCGCATTTGTTGTTGGTTTGTTGTTTTAATACATATGTGTTACACGCATGAAAAAGAGTTGCAGACACAAAAGTTAGAGATAGAAAGAAAATGTGCAAACAATGAAATCGAAATAAATTAGTCATTCAAATTAACGCAATTTAGTGTTTTATTTCATATTTTGGTAAATGAAAAATATGTGTCACTTCTTTGCCATTGTCTAATAAAAAAATCATAATTTTGATGTGAAGATATAAACTTATTATGATGCACTTAGAAATGCGTCTTAAGATGGAGAAAACGAAAGTCCTTTTCTTTGTATTTTCATAGTGTAAAATATTATTAAATATACATATATGTATTCATAAACATAAAAAAAAATGAAACAAAAAAAGGACAATTAGATTAAAGAAAATAGAGTAATTAAATAAATTTCAAAATTGTATTTAAGTCAAGTATATCGGCTCATTTGAATGTTTTTCCTAATTCCTTTCAAACTAGAAATAGATTTCATAACGTCCATACTGCTCACTCCTTTTAACCCAATTAATCAAACTTTCATACATTGATGGTTTTTTTTAAGTCGTTTTAAATAAAAGCAAACAGGGCAAGTTACCTGGGGTCGACTGTCCAGTCTCCTCCTCGCGCAAAAATTTAAGCACCTCAGATCGATCGGCCTGGTATTCCTTCTCGTTCTTCTTGAAGTTAACGCTGAAATAAACAATACAGGGATAAATAGTGGGAGCGTTTTAATGTTGGATGCATAACACAGCACACTGGGTCAAAGACCGAATTTTTGTGCAGAACTGATTAAAATGAGAGCACCATTTTGTTTTGTTGTTGGTTATAAGTTGAAAATGCTTCAAAACATTGACGCGTCATGTTTGTCTGTTCTAAACAAAATAGCACCGTTATACAGCTGCGCGTTAAAGTCGATCGATGGATGTTTGTCTTCACTTGTGCCTGCGTGCGTTGGCTTAGCATGATCTACTTCAATTGCGTATTTCTCAAATTGTGTTGCAAATAATTCATTTGTGTTTAATGTTGTTATTTTTCAACAGCTTTATTGTAATGTCGCTGCATTTGCAAATAACTCAGAAACCTACATAAGCTAATAACGGCCGTCAAAATTTAAGATATTTTGTTATCGATCACATGTGTATGTTGGATACCAGAAGTGCTTTTGATAATTTGAAACAAACTTGTTCTGCTCATAGTAAAAAAGAGCTTGATTTTTAAATTTATAGTCTTTGAGAACGGTGTGTTTATACAGACGGACAGACAAACAGACAGACATAGCTATAAATGTTTATATACTTTATAGGGTCTGAGATGCTTCCTTCTGTCTGTAACATTTTTTTTGCACAAAACCATTATACCTTTTTACCCATTTAATGGGTTAAGGGTATACAAATTAGATTAACAAATAAGTTACAAGTTATTTGTTATTTATTTCAAGTTGTGATTTTTCACGTTTTACAAGAAATTCCTTGTTTTTACTTATTACACATGAAACTCTTATCCAAAACAAACAAAATACGACTAACTTACCCCAGAACACCGCCAGCTAAGACTTCTGCTTGAGCTGAAAGTGTTTCCGCTATGGATTCATCGCTGTAAATACCAACCGGTGTATTGTATTGTTTGTTGACGATGCTCTTAACGCCGCTATCGCTGCCACCGTTCTCCTGACCAGGTCCAGTTACAAACATAAGAAATATGATACAATTTTATATTTAGCATATATGTTAATCGAATAAAATCTATGTTTGTCAATGTGTTTTCGTCTAATAAAAGTTACTACCTCAAGAAAATATGAAGACTATTTATCGGTTTCTAAGGGTAAGAAGGCTCTTTTATTCACGCACAAAGAAAATTACCAAACTTCAAACTACAATATCTCCTTAATCGACTTCGATTTAATTTTTTCAAATGTTTATTATATTATCCATAGTTTAATTATCCTTATTTTGATAATTTTGTGTATATCGGAAGCCTGAAGTGTTATCGATATTCGATAACAAACTTGTTCTGATCATGGTATAGGAGAGCTTTAGTTCCAATTATGAAGTTTTTACCACCTCAAATGTAAAGTTATAAGAGTTAGGAACTCTGAGATAGGCGTTCATACAGACAGACAGACAGAGCCTTCAAACTTGAAACTTAAACTCTTCAATACCAAAAGCAGATCAAGTTTGCTTCAAATTTTTGATAATATTTCTAGTGTCCGATTTACACATGTGATCGGTAACAAAAAATTCTTGAATTTCAAAATTGTGAAAACTATTAATAAAATAATGAACATTTGAACAAATTTAATTAAAATTGGTTAAAAAACATCGGAGATATCGCAGTTTGAAATTTGGTCATATTGATCACTGGGTAAATACACACAAATAACTGTACGCGTTACGTATGGGGTTAAGGGTATGTTCTAGTCGGGATTTCTCGAGTTGTTTTTAAATGTTTTTAGCCCAAAAATGTTTGCCACATATTCTGTTCTCCAGACTATAAGTATACTTACGAATGGACGAGCTGAGTTATTGTAGCCACATCCAATGTGCTGGCTATCTGGTTGATAATGAGCTAGAGAAGTTTTCGTCACTGTCTGCAAATGTTGTGAGTTGGGCTGGGGCATGTTGCCAGTTGGTGTCACATGCGGACGCCAGGTGGACCCGCCACTGAAAAATAACAAAAAAAAATATATTTTAGAGTTGGTGTCTAAATGACAGGAGGTTACGCTTTGGAGCACTTACCGCTGCACTGTGATAACAAAGTTATTTCCAGATCGCACCACAATGTCCTGAGCATCCTTATGCCGTAAATTAAAGACATCAACGTCGTTTATTTTGATAACCGCATCGCCGGGTTGCATGCCAGCCTGCTCGGAAAGGCTGCCCGCATTGACCTGAAAAAAGACAGCAAAAAAAGAATCACAATTTAGCATCATTTTACAGATTAACAACACCGATAAAGTTTAGGCGTAGACATTGGCCGTTAAGAGGATATCAGGGTCCAGGTTGTTACCTAGCACGAACGCATTTCATCCAGCTGGTAAAAGCAATTTACAATGTGGGAACTATCGATTAAATGTTATTTTGGCTATTAAAACCAACGTTTAAACCCAGTTTTGCGCCAGCATTAAATTTATTTCGTGTTCAACTTACCAGGACGTTAACTAGACATTAAGAAATAAGCCATAAGTCTGGCTCTTTAGCAAAAGGCAGAAGGATTTTGATATGATGTCGCAATTAGCCTCCCTACTACATTTGACGAATCGTGCTTAAAACTGTTGAAGATACATACATGCATTTCCGTTTTAAAGGCGGTGGGGTATAGTTAAAGGTCGTGGCACCAAAAAATTTGATTTGATTTCGCAAGCTGTCTTGGTGACTTTATATGCTAAAATTTGCGATGTATATATATTTTATGTATTTGCACCTCGATGTTTATCGACTTGTGGGAGCGGACCTCCGTATTTGACAATAAGGCTGGATTAAGACCTAGCCATTACAAGTTTGATTCGACAGCTTTTCTGGTTTACATAATATTTAGTATATAAAAACTTGAATTTCAAAGTTGTGCAAATAAGATTTTCAACTATGGTTTGAATAATATTTGACTTAGGGCCAATTTCTCAATGTCCGGTTAGGTAAACTATGTGACGTTAAGTCAAATTTGAGTTTCTCAATGTTCGGTTAGGAGTAAATGAAAAACAAACTAAACGGAAGGCTGGGTCGCGTTTAAAATTTATACTGATTTTTTGTCACTATCGTTAAGAATTATCGATAAGGCAAACATCTGTCCCTTGAATTGTATATTTATTTTGTTATTAAAGCAAAATGGCATCGCATTAGAGTTTTTTTATGTCCATGCAACGGAGACGCAATTTGATGAAACAGAGCCAAGAGTAAATAACTCAAGAAGTTATAGAAATATGGTGAACTATTTCACTGGTAATATGTTAACAATTAAGTTCTTTTGCTCTCAAATTAATCATATGTGGGATTTTAAGCACGAATCATGAAATGTTTGCCGGACAATAGCAAAAAACAACTCAACCGTTCGCTTTATATGTCATACCCCATATGTAACCCGTACAGTCATTTGTTTGTATTTACCGTGACCAATATGATCAAACGGTAATTGTGCAGTTTGGTTACTTTTACGAAAAGTGGGGGAATTTTTTTTTTTTTTTATAGGCACCTTCGATTGGTTGCCGCTAATGATATTCCATGGGGGGGAGGCTGAAATTTCCCATAAACTCCATGAGTTATGGGGTTTTGAAATTCTCATAAATAGTTTTCGATATTTTGATGTTGCGTGTGTGTGTGTGAGTGTGTGCGTGTGTGTGTGTGTGTGTGTGTGTGTGTGTGTGTGTGTGTGTGTGTGTGTGTGTGTGTGTGTGTGTGTGTGTGTGTGTGTGTGTGTGTGTGTGTGTGTGTGTGTGTGTGTGTGTGTGTGTGTGTGTGTGTGTGTGTGTGTGCCTTCTTCAAAATCACGAATATTCATGACAATTTCAAAACCCCATAACTCATGGAGTTTATGGGAAATTTTAGCCTCCCCCCATGGAATATTACTTACTATGATGCAATCAACAGCTTCATGAAAAAAAAAAAAATTCCCCCTCTTTTCGGAAAAGTAACCAAACTGCACAATTACCGATCAAACTTCAAACTGCGATATCTTAGGTGTGTCTTAACCGATTTTGATCAATTTTTTTGAAATGTTCATTATTTTATTCATAGTTTCAAACAACATTTTCACAATTTTAAGAATCAAGACTTTTTTTGTTATCGATTACATGTGTATATCGAGAACCAAAAATGTTATCGATAATTTGAAATAATTATGATCCGCTCATGGTATAGGAGAGCTAAAGTTTCAAATTTGAAGTCTCTACCTCTTATAGTCTCTGAGATCGGCGCGTTCATACAGACAGACAAATGGACATGGCTAGATCGACTCGGCTGTTGATGCTGATCAAGAATATATATACTTAGTGGGGTCGGAGATGCTTCCTTCTTTCTGTTAAATACATTTGCAAAAAACCATTATACCCTTATTTACCCATTTTATGATTTTATGATTTTGCTTTCTTGTTTTGCAATAGCAGTAACTATCGAAACCAACTCGAAGTTCGCGGTGTATTCGATAACTATTCTGGGAGATCGATAGGTTCATGTCTTACAAATGGACACGGATATATCCACTCGGCTACTAATGGTGATGTACGTGTATATAGATAATTTCTTTTTGCCGTTAGCCATTTGAAAATAAAACCAGAATACAGCAAGGTTTTAAAATCCTTAGTTTTAAAAAAAACCTTTTGAGAATTAGTTCAATTACATCAGTATAGTTAAGTCCTTGAAAGGTCACTTACCTTTTGAACTAACAGCGGCTGGGCAAAGTCCACACCACCCTGCAGGCGAAATCCCCAGGGCTGGGCATCGAATCGTGACAATTTGATTTGCAGCAATTGTGGTTGGGCCATTATCCTATTACACTAAGCTGAAATTCGTTGAGGCTGCAAAAAAGAGAGAGCCAAAAATAAAACACGTAAAATTGATGCAATACGAAAACTGATATGTTGCTTTTATAATCAACAATTCAACAAAACGGGCAAAACCCGACTTCAGTCAATTGTATGGAAGATCGCAGAAAATAAATTTACTTTATTTTATTGAACAATTTACAAAGTATTACCCATACAGGAGCTTCTGCGTACCACTTTATTTCGCTGCTGCTGCACTGGCGGATAGCCATTCTACTGTTCAAGACAATTTCATTAGCAAGAAATTTAAATAAATAATTTATAAAAAAAAAAAAAAAAAAAACAAGTAAGAATGCTCTAGTCGAGAAATCCCGACTAGGACATTCCCTTAACACTAGATGTAATCCGTACTGTCATTTGTTTGTATTTACCGAGACCAGTATGATCAAACTTCAAACTGCGATATATTAGGTATTTCTCAACTGATTTTGATCACATTTTTTAAATGTTCAATATTTTATTCATAGTTTTAAGCCTCATTTTCACAATTTTGAAATTCAACCTTTTTTTTGTTATCGATTATATGTGTATCTCGATAACCAGAAATGTTATCGATAATTTGAAACAAACTTGATCTTTTGATGGTATAGGAGAGCTTAAGTTTCAAGTTTGAAGTCTCTAGCTCTTATAGTCTCTGAGATCGGGGCATAGCGACATATCTCCGCGCGACATATCTCCGCCG
This sequence comes from Scaptomyza pallida, assembly GCA_018152965.1. Lineage (NCBI taxonomy): Eukaryota > Metazoa > Arthropoda > Insecta > Diptera > Drosophilidae > Scaptomyza > Scaptomyza pallida. Next base: position 312,748 of record JAECXP010000240.1, read on the forward strand.
AACTAAGAACGACATATCTCCGCCGAAATAAGAACGACTTATCTGGGTGTGCAATAATGTCCGATAGTGTGATCTGCTCCGGAACATAGCAAACACTGCCTTAGCAGTGGCGTGAGCCACTGCTTTTACGGCGTTTGAAAGTTTTTACGGCATTTTAAACTTCCTTATGTCGTAAAAGCAGTGGCTCACGCCACTGCTAAGGCACTATTTGCTATGTTCCGGAGCAGATCACACTATCATGCGTTATTGCACACCCAGATAAGTCGTTCTTATTTCGGCGGAGATATATCGTTTTAAAAGCGTCATAGCTCCGCGCGGAGATATGACGTTTCGACGTTTTGACGTTTCCCCGCTTCCTTCTATCTGTTACGTACATTAACACAAAACCATTATATGTACCATTATTTACCCATTTTATGGGTTAAGGGTATAATTAGCGTTTAAAGTTTACAATTTAAGTTGTGAAAAAAGGCTGTCAAAAAAGATGCTCATCAATTGGATTTCAAGCCATCAGGGCTTTGAGCCATAACAGACAATGACAAATGCAGGAAAAGTTAGGTTCACCTTAACACTACAAGGAGATTCCAGAACACCGCACATGCAGCTGGCCCACCTTAGCAGCACAGCGACTGCGCCACTTTTAATTTCCCTACGGAAAGAAACCTAAAGCACATTTAACTTTTGCCAGAAGCACGATAGTTTCAACTGTCTCCACCCACTGGCCCCACTAAGGACGTATCGTCAAACGACATTGACTTTGCATTAAAAATCATATTTTGTACATTTCTTACGTAAGTATTATTAAATTAACTAATGTGGCCGGATGGAAACAAAAAAATATATTTAACTTAAACGAACAAAATTGAAAACTTTAAATAAAGACAGTACGAGAATTACGGCAGGATAAAAGCTCAATTACGCTCATAAGCTGGGGCATGAGAAAAAAGAAAAGTGGAGGTTGAAGCAGAATAGTATTTTTTGACTGACTACTGGCTAAAAATAGATCGAGCAAAAGAAACTCAATCGAAAAGAAAATAAAAACGCAATGGCCGTTCGTACATACAAAACAAAACTGAGAGAAGTGTACAGTTAGAAATTTTGAATATGTTAACAATAAAAACGCCCAAGGAAACATTTGAGCAGTCAGTTAAATTGACTTATGAATAGGGTGCGTTTGCCACAGCGTCAATCCAAAGAAAAAATTCTTGCTGACCTAGAAATTCATTTATATTTCTTCAAATATTTATTGAAAACGTTGCTCTTATGTTATAAAAACAATTCTAACGGGCATGGGCCAAGGGAGATATTAAATGTTCATGTATCAGCTAGATGAGCTGCTACTGAAGAGCGCAAATATGAAAAGGCAGACAGCGAGAAAAACATTAGAGAAAAAAAATATTATTTGAAAAGAACAAATCGGCGCAGCCATTCTGAAGTTGCTAAAAATAAACTCACCTTGAAAGTTGCTCAAATTTTTGAGTATATTTTATCTTAGCTGCTGCTGCTGATGTTCGTTCGCCCGATTGTCGAGTAGACGAAAATATATCTGTTTTTGTGATCTTGCCAAAACTGATACGCCGTTATAAGTTTTCGAGCATCAATCAAAAAATTCTACTATTGTTTTTTGTAGAGCAATCGTTGGGAAAAGAAATTGATATTGCTTCTTCCAAAGTTTAAGCCGCTGCCTAATTTTTGGATTTATTGTTTCGAAAGGGGGTTTTCGGAAATTAATGTATGCATATATTTAATTTTCTTGTCGAGTTAAGGGTTAACCACAGAAACTTACACAAACTTATTTACAGTACAACACAAGAACCTATAAAAGAAAAAGAGATACATTTGTTTTAATATAATATTTTTATTTATATTTTTTGCTGCTGACGCAAGTAGTTTATTTGTTATAGATATCTTTTTTCTGCTGAATTAGCTTAGTTTAAATTTTTGTTATATATTATACTGTATATTTTTACTTCTTATAAGTTCACTTGTATATAACATATATACTATATACTATTTAATACTTGTGTTTATATGTATATATATATATATATATATATATATATATATATATCTATGTACATGATCTTTATACACACTTATGGTTTTGTTAAATGATTTCCGATTTATTTTTCGATGTGCTTGAGACGTTTTCTGTAGCGACGTTAACAAAGCGACGATTTTCTCTCAACTAAAGCCAGAACAGAAACCAAAATGTTTGTATGTGAAATTTTGTTGAAACTACAAATTTTTTTTTGTGCAAGTGGCAGCAACGTCTCTGCCGGCGTTGACGTCAACGTCGCAGTCAGCGATACAACAGCATTAGTTTGGGGCCATGCCACAGTATTTGTATACCCTCTATGCATTAAAATATCAACAAAAAATATGTTGATGATGCTGATCGAACAAAGTCAAAAATCTTCCTATTATTTATAAGCATCAGCATCAATAGACGATACAGTAGATCTTGTCATATTTAACACGTAACCACTTAACTTATTATCAATATATTTGCATAGCTTTAAAACCATGATTTAATGTAAAAAAATAACTTAATATACGGAGTATTACATAGTGGGATATATTCTATCAACACACACTTGTATTATTTGCTGTATTATTCTTTTTTTATATCTTATTTTTGCGTTTGTACATGGCCGCTCTGTGCTATATGTTCGTATATCCGTAGGCTGCTCCCCAAAGGCAAAAACAGATTAGCTAGTTGAGAAAGAGACAGTGACACAGATTGCCAATGTCCGTTTGTGTTGTATTATACACATTGTAAATGGTATTTCTAAAGAATGGGCCACTGATACTCAATTTAAAATCATAAAAAAAAAACATGTTTCTTTTTAAGTTGCTCCTAATATAAAACTTTCAACAACTTAAACAAAGTTTTCAAAAGTAAATTTTTATGCTCTGATACCAAGGCAGAAAAATTAATGGGCTTTGTGTTATGCCCCTTTAAAAAAAACCATTTACTATCGAGGTTAAAGTCACTTCCTCTCTTCCATATTTGACGTTGAAATCGGAAAAAGTACGGGAATTACTATTACTATAACAGCTTAAAGAGTGTACCAATTGAAACACGTAAGAAATTTCGAGAGATGCCGACTAGGATATTTCACAACCCGTTACGTAACGTGTACAGTTATTTGTGTGACGTCACGATTTTGTTAAAAAAAAATTTTAGATGTTTTATTCAAATTGTTAAATCTCAATTTGAAAATTTTTAAGTAGCGTCTGAAATCAAAGCTTGCGTACACACGGATTGACGACAATGACCATATCGACTTGACGGCTGTTGATAATGATAAATACATATAAACTACTTAATAGGGTAATTGATATATTTTTTTTGCACACAACCATTATACTTTTTTTTTTTAACCATTTCAAGGGATAAAGGTTTAAAACTCAGCAAAACTGAAGCGAAAACGGCATGCAGAAAGATTTACGTTTTTACAAGCAGACTGTCAGACCGTTAGCTGGTTGTGGATGCTGATTCAAAATATATATTTTTTATGGGGTTGGAAAAACTTCCTTCTGTGCTTTACTTATATATCCTGATTTGCCAATGCGTTAAAGTTAAAAAAATAGAGAAAAACTACAATGGGCTTAAATTGCACCAAGAGCAAAATCACTGGACACAAAAACTGAACAGGATTTTATAAATGTGTAAATTTGCGGACTTTATGGCAGTCTGTTGAATTTTTACATGTATAAAGGTTTTAGACGAGAGATCTCTTATAGTCTCTGAGATAGGCGCGTTTATACAGATGGAAGACTGACATGGCTATATTTATTCGGCTGTTGATTGTGATCAAGCATATATGTACATATACACTTGGCCCTCGCTTAACACAGGGGTTACGTTCCTAGAAATCATTGTGTTAAGCGAAACATGAATTCAGTACAAAATAAGGGGTTACATTCTCGAAATTCAAATTTGGTCTGTTTTTATTAAAGTTTCATACATATGTTCAAAATTAACCATAAGTTATTATGTATATGCCTTTAATAAATGCATAACATATATACTTATATATATAAAAAGTTGCTTCATATAATTAATCAACAGGTTAAATTTTATAGAAACTTAAAAATGTTAAAAAGTAAGGGATCATATGTTTCTATTCATATCAAATTTGAAATGCATTTGGTGGCCTTTATAGTTTAAGCCAGTTTGTTTTAACATGTGTTCTATTTTGGTGGGTCCTTATCAAAAAAATCAGTCATTTTGGATTGTTTGGTGGCTTTTAAAGTTTCTTTATAGCACTCCTTGTAAGGCAAAAGTATTTTTTCCAACTCTCTCATGACCGAAATATATATCGATATTTTGCAATCGTGTAAGAACGAGGTTTTTAGCGTGTTTAAAGGGGCATGAGAGCAAATTAGTAACCGTGTAAGACCGAGTTCGTGCTAAAAGAGTCCGTGTTAAGCGAGGGCCAAGTGTATACAAAAAAATAATTATCAAAATTGTGAAAATAAGGGTTAAAGCTATAGATGAAAAGCACTTGATACTTTGGAGTTTAGTCATTATGCAAAAGGCGAAACAATTTCTTTGTGTATGTTAATACATTTTAAGGGCCCTAGATTGAATTTCTCGACAAACACCTTTTTTCTTTTTATACTTAATTTATTATCAAATATGTCTGTCTGGTTTTCTAAAGACTGCTTATCCCTTACCAATACTTGTTGGATGTGTACTACCGACGCACATATAAATGGTCGTGTTCAACAACTCCTGGTGAAATTGTTTTTTTAAAGGTTCGTGCTTTTGTGTTTTTTACTTATTTACTTTTAAGCATTCCTAACGCTACAGCATTTCTGCTTTAACATTGACGCGTTAGTCACAACATAATTAGTTTAACCTAAAAACTATGGTTTTTTTTTTTAACATTTAACATGTATTTTATAATTCTTTTCTTTTAACATAAGAATTGTGGTTTTTCTAGTGTGCGCTTGATAAGCGCTTTTTAATTTCAAAATATGAGAAGGTTCTAGTCGAGAAATCCCGACTGCGACATACCCTAAACCTTATACGTATCGCTTACCGTCATGTGTGTGTATTTGACTATTGACTAAAATTCAAATATTTAATTATTCATTCTTTCATTCATAGTTTCAAGCCTCGTATTCACAATTTTGAAACTCAAGCATTTTTATTATCGATCACATGTGTATATCGGAAATCAGAAGTGTTATCGATAATATAAAACAAACTTGTTCTTTTCATGGTATAGGAGAGCGTAAGTTTCAAGTTTGAAGTCTCTAGCTCTTACAGTCTCTTAGATCGGCGCGTTCATTCAGACAGACAGACGGGCAGACAGACATGTCAATTTCAATTCAACTTTTGATGAAGCAGCTTCTGTTCTTCCTTAAGCTTTTGTTCATTCTTTAACCAGATTTTTTTTAGACGAAAGGCAGCTTTGGTCCAGATATTTATTCATCAGTTGCTCAAAACTTTCAGACAAAAATAGTAAAATGATAGTTGGTCAAAAATCTCCATTTGATAGTTGGAATAAATTTTGCTACTTTCCATTGATCCGGGAAGGTGGATGAAGTTAGAGCTTCATTAATTATTAACACCAAATTGTTTGCATTCACAATTATTCTCAGACCTTACTTGTTGTTGAGATAGCCGTCTTAGTTGGGTTTGCTTCTGATTATTTGTGGGTTTGAATATGCATCTTAACTTTTTCTCAGTAAACAGGTTATTTACTGCTTTAAATGTATTTACTTACATTGGTGATTGCTTTGTCACAACCGCACTTTGGCAGCGCCTTATTTAAAAAAAATTATTTCATACATAGCAATACCTTGTTACCTTGATAAGAAAGTTGGTGACGTCACTTAAAAAACCACTTTAAATTTGTGGTTGCAATCACCCTGTCACTCCACGTTCGTCATTTTTAGATGGATATGCATCTCTATAACAACATTTGAATGCTGCGCCCACAAAATCCTATATATGTATACAACTTTCGTCCCTTTTTAAACCAAATTTAAACTTTTACTCGTGTTCCGTCTATCCGCCACCGAACAATATATGTATACTCTGAGGCTTGAAATGGGTAAAAAAGTATAGTGGTTTTGTGCAATTGCATGTAACAGTCAGATGGAAGCATCTCCGATATCTTTACCACCATCAACAGTCGTGTCGATATAGCCATGACCGTCTGTCTGTCTGTTTTTCTAAAGCTCACCATCATAAGCCAAGTAAGCTGTACTCGTAGCGCTGTATTTTATGCTGTTTCTGTATATACTTACACACATACATATGTATGTATGTATCTCCTTGTCGGGAATTATCGACTTAAGCTTGCCTACTTGTATTAGCTGAGCTACATAGTCTTCCATACCAACCACGACAAGCAGACTTCTAAACACCAGTGTTACTACTGCTACTAAAGTATGAAGCATTTTATTTTCTTCGACTTAAACTTTCCACATGTACATGTAAGTATGTATGTATTTTTAACAAATTTGACAACAAGGTAGCTGGCGTCTGTTAAAGATCTGCCCTTCTTCCCGCAGGCACAGGTTCTTCACTCACTCTTTTTTTTAAAGGTAAGAATTCATATTGAGTCCGATTTTAAGGTGTTCAGTTGTTTTTATTTAGCGCTATCAAGTAAATGGATACTGCAATTTATAGTTCGAAAAGTTTTTTTACATTACAAAAAAAGCAACACACGCCTGAGTCAGCAAAACATACCCAAAAACCTGGGACATTGGTAAATCGAACGGGTTGTTAATGTATGTACATAAATATGTACATGTATGTTTGCTAGTTAGTTTTAATGATGCCGGCGTCATATAAAGTAACATACGTATGTATGTATGTACATATTTAGAATTATATGCCGAATACAGAAAAACACTTACTTCTTGTTAGCACATTTGCATATTAAATTGACGGATAAATAAATAAATACATATGTGAATGGGAGATTACGAAATACACATACAATGCTTCGATGCCAAGCGAAGAACATAAATATTATGACCCGAGATCGTTGCTTTTGAACGAATGCCTCAACCAAAATCGCAGACAGTCTTAGCAGAACTTATGTTACAGTCGCTTAAAACACTTGCAGACAAAACGCACTGAAAAAGATGAGAAAACTCATCTCAATACTCATCCACATTGTTAATTCAACAGGTAAGCGAGTGGCCCAAAAATACATACGTATGTAGTACATATGTTTATATTGTGCTGCTGCACCAGTGATGTCAGTTTAGCTTATTTAAGGCCCATTTTCTCAATGTCCGGTTGGGTAAACTATCCGACGTTTAGTCAAATTTGAGTTTCTCCATGCTCGCCTAGGAGCATTGTGTAATTAACAAGGTTAGCTCAATTCGAACAGCTGGCACAATTTTCGGTACGATTTCGGTACCGCTTCGATATAAATAATCGCATAAAAAAATCGTTAGCACTGAAGGATTTCTAGTTGTTGTTATTGTATCTATATTTGTATTGTTTATTTAAGGTGTAAGGAACAAGTTAACCTCTAAATGCAGTATTGTTCAATTTGCTGCATTTCAAAAATATATCGACGAGTCTATAGTCGAATAGTCGATAGGTTTCGGTGCCGAGTTGTTGGAATTAAGCTCACCTTGTTAATTACATTATGGTTAGGAGTATATAAAAAACAAACTAAACGGAAAAGTGGGTCACGCTTAAAATTAATACCAATTTTATGACACAATATATCGTTGCGAATCATCGATAAGGCAAACACCTGTCCCTTGAATTGTTTAATTATTTTGTTATTAAAGCAAAATCTCATCACATTAATGAGTTTTTTATATTCATGCAACGGAGACTTAATTTGGCGACACAGAGCCAAGAGTAAAAAGCTCGAGAAGTTATAGGGATAGGATAAAATATTTCACTGATCTGGATAATGTCAAATTTGTACAGCAGTTAAGGCTAACAAAATCTACATGAAAAATCATGCTTGCTAGGATTGTAGATCAATTGGATTGCCATAGTAAAGCGGTGTTTACTCTCAACTTAACTTAACGTAACTTAACTTAACTTATAGGTTCTCTTCACTATTCAATTATTTCCAGTTATAAACATTTTGAGTAACTGAGGTTCATATTGCATCTTTTTTTCCATTAGGCATTTACTGAAGTAAACTGTCAGTCAATGGTAACTGGGAATAACTTGTTATCGGCTATCATTCTTTTTCGATGAACATCGCTGAAATATCGCAGTTAATAGATAACATAACCTTTACATAGGCTATGCAGCTTATTAAGACTGCGTACACACGGTGCTTTTTTGAAGCTGCAACTTTGGGCTTGTAGGCAAGGGAGGTGAGGAAAGCAACTCTTAACGTGCGTTCCCTTTTGTGCTTATTCCGATTTGTTGCCTGCAGGGTTGTAATTTTCAATAATCACTTGGCTTATAATTACGGTTAAATGTTGTTTTTGTTCAAAGTTACAAAGCATAAATAACAAAAGTATATGAAATCAAGCGAACACGGAACTGTTGCTGTCAAAGTATGAGAAGTACGAAAATCTTTATAATGTACGCCATATAGATTATAAGGATCGCATTAAGCGTGAAACGTCTTTAAATGCAATATGCGATGCATTAAAAGGATCAGTGCCAAATATAAGCCCGGCGGACATTCGACGAAAAATACACACTTTGCGTATAAGTTAACGCTAGCTAAACCAAAAACAGTTGACCGGATGCGTGTGCGGCAAAGAATGTCCCACTCAGCAGTCTGGGCAGCTAAAAAGAATAAACACGCGCAACAAAGTTGCGCTCCCAAGCTGCAATACGATCCCTACGCTGGAATGTGTCACGAGGCGCATGATCAGCGTTCTGCTGCCGTCGCCGTCGAGGGACTGTAGCTTAAGTCTTTTCTGTATTTGCATGCTTAGTTTAGTTTTATGAGAACCCTCGAATAGTCTAAATGACCAAGATAACAATAAAGAGTAAATAACAATTCGTCTGTGTTATAATTGGCGCCCAGCACAAATAAAACTCCGTAACATAACAAACCCGTTCTAGCAAACGCAGAATAAGGGAATAAGTTTCGTTAAAGTGAACAAAAGTAATAATTTGGAAAGAATTATTCAACACCCATATAAAAAAAACACACACACAAAACAACGATAAGCTACAGCCAACGCTGAACATCAGTTAAAGTGTCGTGAAAACATAATGACTAATAATTTGAAACAAATTATTCAACAATAAATAAAACAACACACGCAAAACACACATAAGCTACAGCCAACGCTGAGCAGCAGTTTAAGCGACTTAAAAACTTAATAAAAAACAATAACAGTAAAATAAAAAACTACACCACTAAATAATAGTGTGATAAATAAAAAATAAAAACACAACAACAGTGAACGAAAAACTCTGTGCAGTAAACATTGCAAAAAATATTACAAAAACAAAAACAATAACATTGGAAAAGCTACACCACTAAACAACAGTGTGAAAAAAAAAAAACACAACAATAATAGTGAAGGAATATTCTGTGCAACAGACATTGCAGAAGCTTTATAAAGAATTAAAAAAATCAACACCGCCGCACACTACGTTGCCACCGCTACTCCACTGTGACCAACGACATTGCCGCCGCTACTTCGCTGTGACCATCTCCACATCAAATTTTTTATAATAAAATGAAATCCATGTAAGTGAATTGTTTAAATGCCACTCCAAACAAAAATATAATAAATAAAAAACTATTACCGAATTGATCAAGAGAAATTTTAGTGCAAATTCTTTCTTCATATTGTGTAAAAATCATTACAGTAGAAGTTAATGTAAACAAATTCATGTGGAGGGATAGTAAGGTGTTAAGACATTCAGATAGCGAAGACGAGGTTATCGGTTCTAAAGATAAAAAACAAATTGTCAATAACATGACTTCACAAGAAGTTATCAAAGCTATGGAGGCACAAATCCAACTAGCTTTGCAGAACCAAGCTACAGAGCTACAAAGAGTGTTCGATGAGAAAATGGAAAACATGATTAGTACTTTCAGTAGTGAATTAAATTCTTTAAAAACAGATTTAAAGAAAAAAGAAATAGTTGAGTATCAGAGGGTTAAAATCGTCCCGGGAATACTATGCGACGAGCCCTTAGATTTGGTCAAAAGCTTGCCTGAATTTTCTGGCAAACTAGATGAATATGTTTCTTGGCGAGAAGCAGCAATTTTTGCCTACGAGGTTTTTGAACCTTTTAATGGAAGCTCGAGGCATTTTCATGCACTGGGTATTATTAGGAATAAGATTAAAAGCGCGGCCAGCGCAACTTTGTCATCCTTTAATACAGTTTTAAATTTTAAGGCTATTTTAGCTAGACTAGACTTTACTTACGCAGACAAGACGCCAACACGCGTTATTTTACAGAAACTTGGTACCCTTAGACAAGGTGAACTACCTTTGTTAGAGTATTATGATGAAGTCGAGAAATCTCTGACTCTTCTCACTAACAAGACTATAATGACGCACGACCCTGCAGCAGCAGCTGTACTGAATGAACAGTTTAGGAAAGATGCATTACATTCCTTCGTGGCTGGCCTTAAAAAGTCACTTAAATCAGTTGTATTTTCCGCTCAGCCAGAAGATCTTCCTTCAGCCTTGTCCTTAGCACAAGAAGCTGAAGTCTGCAACGAGTATTCACAATTCGCTGCAAGTTTTGCCAAAACTAATGAGGAAAAAAATCAAAAACCTACAGGTCAACGCCAGCACCCACGTTATCAGAATAATGATAACAACGGTGGTCAGGGAAAAAATCCCCAGAATAAGTCTCAGGGTCATAACAAAGCCAATTGGCAAGCGAATTCGCAGTTCAACCAACAAGGAAATCCACAGGGAAGTTCCTCAAAACAACGCTATCAGAGTAAAGACCAGCAACCGCGAGCTGAGCCAATGGAAGTTGACCAGTCAACATCACGTTTTAAACAGCAGACAAACTATAACAAAAAAAAACAACTCGGCTCAGAGTCGTCAAAACGTACACTTTTCAGCCCAGGAGCAATGCACTGGTGATGGTGATTACCAGTGTCAAAGTGAAGAGAATGTTCAGGCTTTCGAAGATGACGTGTCCAACGCATCCAATGACTCCTGAAATTTTTTAGGAATAACTCCTTCCTCCCGTACATCGAACAGGATGTAGGAGGAGGACTAATCCTTAGGTTACTAATAGATACCGGGGCATCGAAAAATTATATAAAACCCATGTCCGCTCTACAAAAAGTCACACCGGTTGAAAAACCCTTCCAAGTTAAGTCTATCCATGGGGGTACAGAAATCGTAAAAAAATGTCCGATTAAGGTGTTCAACGAAACATCTTTTTTCTTCTTATTACCATCCCTAAGAGATTTCGATGGCATAGTAGGACTTGATCTACTTATGCAAGTCAACGCGCAACTTGATTTAAACAAAGGTATCATTAGGTTTAAGAACGGCACGCAGCCGCTCAGTTTTAAAGCATGCCCCCAAGTAAATTTTACACAAATCGATGATTCGGATGTACCCCTCTCTATGAGAGAATCTTTCGCCGCAATGATAAAGCGCAGATCAAGTGCGTTTGCAGACCCGAACGAGGCTCTGCCCTATAATATCAACACCGTAGCTACCATCAGAACAAATGAGGAGCCAGTGTACTCCAAATTATACCCATATCCTATGGGTGTGGCCGATTTTGTTAATTCAGAAGTTAAACAACTTCTCGAGAATGGCATTATTCGACCATCAAGATCACCCTACAACAACCCCATCTGGGTTGTCGATAAAAAGGGAGTTGATGAGCTTGGCCACAAGAAAAAAGAATGGTTATCGATTTCAGGAAACTGAATGAGAAAACGGTCAATGATAAGTACCCAATACCTAATATTTCAGCAATACTAGCAAACATGGGTGAGGCCCAGTATTTTACAACACTGGACCTCAAATCAGGCTTTCATCAGATAGAACTGGTAGAAAGAGATAGGGAAAAGACTGCATTTTCCGTAAACAATGGAAAGTATGAGTTTTGTAGGCTCCCTTTCGGTCTGAAAAATGCGCCGAGCATATTTCAGAGAGCTATTGACGACGTCCTTCGAGACGAAATAGGTAAAACATGTCATGTCTACGTCGATGACGTGATTATTTTCTCCACAAACAAAGAGGACCATGTTAAACACATCAATTGGGTTCTAAAGAGCCTTGAAGATGCAAACATGAGGGTCTCTCAGGAAAAATCCAAGTTCTTTAAAAAGAACGTGGAATACCTGGGATTCACCGTGTCCAGAGGTGGAATCCAAACTGCACCGGAAAAGGTGCAAGCTTTGAAGAACTTCCAAATCCCGAAAACACTATTTGCTCTTAAATCCTTCTTAGGATTGGCCAATTACTATAGGTGTTTCATCAAAGGATTTGCTAATATCGCCAGACCCCTAACGGATGTCCTGAAAGGCGAAAATGGCAAAGTTAGTGCTAATCAGTCGAGGAAGGTAGTAATTGAACTCGCACAGAAACAAATCGATGCGTTCTGTAAATTAAGAGATATACTAGCCTCTGAGGATGTCATTTTGAGATATCCGGACTTTAAAAAGCCATTTGACTTAACAACAGATGCCTCTGGGTACGGCATTGGAGCAGTGCTATCTCAGGAGGGTCGTCCCATAACTCTCATCTCGCGGGCACTGCGAGACAACGAACAAAATCTTGCAACAAACGAGCGGGAACTTTTAGCCATCGTATGGGCCCTGAAAAATCTTAGAAACTATCTGTACGGTGTAAGAAACCTTAATATCTATACAGATCATCAGCCTTTGACATATGCTGTATCAGATAAGAACCCTAATGCAAAGATAAAACGCTGGAAAGCTTTTGTCGATGAACACAATGCTAATATCATTTACAAACCTGGCAAGGAAAATTATGTAGCCGATGCATTGTCGCGTCAAAATGTGAATGTCATTGACTCTGGTTCACAATGCTCGGATATCGCTACAATTCATAGCGAGGAATCTTTGACTTACACGATTGAAGCAACCGATAAACCGGTTAATTGTTTCAGGAATCAGATTATTATTGAAGAATCTCGTTCCCCTTTTGTTAGAACCATCATACTCTTTCAAAATAAAACGCGACACATCGTAGGATTCTCAGATAGGAGCGGTCTTATACAAACGTTACAAGATGTAGTGAATGCAGGCGTCGTCAATGCAATTCATTGCGAGCTGCCAATCCTTGCCTTTATACAACACAATCTGATCGAACTATTTCCATCAACGACATTCCGATACTCTAAGTATTTGGTGACAGACATCCCGAACAAGACAGAACAAAGGGAAATAGTAACAGTGGAGCATAACAGAGCTCACCGAGCAGCGCAAGAGAATGTCAAGCAAATTATGCGTGACTACTTTTTCCCCAACTTGTCTAAACTGGCAACAGAAATTGTTGCGAATTGTAGAATTTGTTCGATGGCTAAGTATGACAGACACCCAAAAAAACTAATTTTGGGCGAGACACCCATTCCTACATGCACGGGAGAACGTCTGCACATTGATGTATTTTCAACAGACCAGAAATATTTTTTAACATGCGTTGATAAATTTTCTAAGTTTGCGGTCACACAACCAATTTGCTCAAGAGCAATCATAGACATAAAAAACCCAATCTTACAACTCGTAAATTTTTTTCCCAACATTAAAACCATATATTGCGACAACGAGAAATCCATAAACTCTGAGACGGTCAAATCCATCTTGTCTAAATTCAATGTCCAAATCATAAATGCGCCACCCTTACATAGCATCTCAAACGGCCAAGTCGAACGGTTTCATAACACTTTAGGCGAAATTGCGCGGTGTATGAAACTCGATAAACATATAAGCGACACCGTTGACCTGATCCTGCTGTCGACTATCGAATACAATAGAACTATTCATTCGGTAACAGCAATGAAGCCAGTCGAAGTTGTCTTCTCGGACAACACAGAAACGGGAAATTTGATAAGGGACAGACTTGAAAAAGCACAGTTTAAAAAAATGACGCAAGAAAACCAAAATAGGGAAAACAAGGAATACCTGGTAGGAGATAAGGTTTGGGTAAAATCGAACAAACGCCTAGGTAATAAACTAACCCCACTATGCGTAGAGGGCATAGTAGAAGCAGATCTAGGAACAACGGTTTTAATAAAAGGGAGGGTGGTCCATAAGGACAACCTCAGAAGGTAAAAATACTAATAAAATAAACTTTATTTTTTTATTTTTCCAAATTAGTTTAAATTCAGCACCAATAGTACTTCTGATAATGACCTCTACGAACGCAATACTTAAACTGACAAACTACACACTTTCGGACTACATACCGATAACTGACGGGGACGTGACCATTTGGGACGAGTACAATTACCTAGGACACACAACAAATGTGACGTCATACGAGACTTACGCGGACGAAACTAGACAGACGATAGACCTATTCAAACAGGACCACGTACGAAACGTACTACTTACTGACCTTGGACACATCGACACACTAATTACGACGATTAAGGTAAACCACCGAAACCCGCGCAGTATTAATCTGCTGGGGACGGCACTTAAAGTGATAGCAGGAACTCCGGACTTTGATGACTGGGAGCAAGTAAAATTTAGACAGACACAAATAACAGATGCACAAAATATGCAGATAGAACTAAACAGTGAATTCCAAACACGTCTCAATCAATTAACAGAAATAGTTAATTCAATTAGCAAGGCGGAAGGAATTGACCTAGACCACTTATATGAAACAATTTTGGCAAAAAATAGGATGATAATATCAGACCTACAAAATTTAATTCTTTCTATAACACTCTCAAAGATAAACTTGATCAGTCCGGTAATGCTAGACAACGTCGATGTTAAGGAGATGAAATTTAAACATTTCACCAACATTAGTGTTAGTGATTTATTAGAGGTAGCTACTATTAAGGCTTTTCAAAACAACGATATTTTGTATTTTCTCATTAAATACCCCATTCCCAAATTAGTTTGTAAAAAGATTAATATTTTCCCTGTTCAACGGTCTGGCAAAATCCTGGACTTCGAGGAGAACAACGTAGTGGCAGATTGCGGTACAGACATCTTTGCGGTAAGAGAATGCGACTCGGCCATCAGCACTACATTCTGCAAAAGCGTAAAAACACCCAGCTGCGCTCAACAGTTGATAACAAAAAACAACAGCGGAATGCAATTATTGAAAATCTACAGTCGAACACTAGGAAGACCGAGGACGCCCTTCACTTAGCCGAGGGAGGAGTTAACGCTAGCTAAACCAAAAACAGTTGACCGGATGCGTGTGCGGCAAAGAATGTCCCACTCAGCAGTCTGGGCAGCTAAAAAGAATAAACACGCGCAACAAAGTTGCGCTCCCAAGCTGCAATACGATCCCTACGCTGGAATGTGTCACGAGGCGCATGATCAGCGTTCTGCTGCCGTCGCCGTCGAGGGACTGTAGCTTAAGTCTTTTCTGTATTTGCATGCTTAGTTTAGTTTTATGAGAACCCTCGAATAGTCTAAATGACCAAGATAACAATAAAGAGTAAATAACAATTCGTCTGTGTTATAATTTATACTTTGAGCTATACACCAATAATCAAAATACAGTCTAAGTTGTGCAAAAGTAAGCGCAATATTTAAATTTTTTTTGTTACAAGCAACAAAGATCAACAAAGGCATTGCAGGTATGCTTTTACAATTTGACAAAAAGATTTTTTTTAACTTCAAAAGTTAAGTTTTGTTTTACTTGTCTTACTTTCAAAAATCAAACTCAAAGCAATCAGCTGATTTATTAAATGAACTTTCAGTCACTGAATGTGAAAACAGGATTGTTAATTGACCAATAAATTTTACTGTAACTGAATAGTGAAAAGGCTCTATTAAGGGAATGTATGCGTTTACTCTCAACTTAACGTAGTTAAGTGCTAGTGCTTTATAGTGCATTTACACTGAGGTCTTAAGCATTTAGCCTTAAGGCCTTCGAAAAATTTAGCCTTTGGCATACAAAATGTATCCGTTATATTTGAAAATAGCGACTTTTTCCTTGCGCCGCAAGAGCGGCGCTATGCTACGGGCTAAAATAAAGACCTTATTTTTGCCGATGTATCGATATTTTCGGCTCGAAGTATAAAAGGTGCCAACTATCAACAGCTGACTTTAAGCCAAATCAAATGTGCAAGCAACGAGAATGAATATAATATTATGAATATACATATATGAATATATAATATAAAAACAACGAGAATGAATATAATATTATGAATATACATATATGAATATATAATATAAAATATATATTATATTCATTCTCGTCGGTGCAAGTAAGTAATCTGAATGTTGTACAGGCTAGCACTTGATATGCCAAACAGACTGGTAACTGTTCTGTACTCTGCAGATGAGCCCAGGCTATACAGAGCTATGGCTTCCCGCTTTGCCAGAGGAATAAACGCAAGGTGTCGCAAAGCTGGAAGAGGTGTCTAAAGGCCATCTCACTCAAGTGCAGGACAACCATCTCCCAATAGCAGCCATTGCGCTCTGCCTTCCAGATGCTTCGCGTTCTAATGCAGTCTAATCCAGACATTGCATTATGGGCAATGCGATCACTTCTGAGTTCTCGCAATCAACAATCATTTGCCGTATTCACAACGCAATCACCTATTTCCTTTGCCAGCATTATTAAATTTAAATTTTGCTCAATTTTTTCAAATTCTTGTTCAAAAATTACAAACAAATGTAAACAAAAAACAGCTGATTGCTAAAGACCTTTTGTCAGTGTAAATACCTCTTCGCCCGTATCACTATGGCCTTTTTAAAGGCTTCAGTGTAAATGCACTATTAGAATTATGTTAGCAGTGTTGTCAACCCTCCGTTACATTTCGAATCGTTATTTAAACACATATTACATGAGCTAATGGCATTATATTTTTTTTTATCTATTTGATTTGATTTATTGCTTATTAATCCAAGTGCTTCAAGTAGTGGTACTTATAAATTAGTGTACTAGTCACATCATAAAATTGCTTTTTAAGATTACAAAAAATTGATATACTTATTTACTAAACATTTAAATAGAAATATGCAATCAGAATCTTAATCGTATTGCCTATCGGTACTATCTTATAAACCTTAAATTAATGTTATTATTATTATAAGGCTTTGTTAGCGAAGCGTGTGTGCCTGCCGCCGCGCCGAGCTGATCCAGCCAGTAGTAGTTGGCAGTCACATGCCGACTACTGAAGACCGACCATACGTGGTGAAGAGCCACATCCTGCTCGAGGTGCCCCTGCTCTAGACAAAATATGGCGGATCTAGAGAGGACAACTCGAAAAAAACCCTTAATCACCGGTGTTACCGTACCGTGCCCCTGTGATGAATGGCACTACGTCAGTGTGTCTTCTAACGGTGGCTTCCGGATACCTGGCACCTCCGGTCGTATAAGTGCCGCCCGATCCGGGGTATGAGGCTCTGCCCCAGGGGATACTTCCTTCCTCATCACTCGTGGGACCTACTTATGGAAACTCAAAATGAAAATACTACCCCCCAACCAACAGGGTGCTCAAGCAGCCCCAAATCGATTGATATCGAACTCACACGGCAACCCGATGTAGCTATGTACATCTGTTCACAAAGCTCTGGGACCGAGACGTTGACCAAGGAAGAGGAAGAAGCCCTTCTCGCCTCTCCCAAGGCCGAGAGACCCAAGAGGGTCGCGCTTTCGGGCGCTGCGAGGAAGAGGTTGCGCAGACACCATGCGAACGGCATCCCCATGGATGAGGCCAAAATGCTCGCTCAGAAGCCTATGGACCCTCCAAGGGCGGTGCCCAGCATGAGAGGTGCAACCCAAAAGAGGGTTAGATCGGCCAACACGACCCCAAAAGAGGTGTCGACTAAGAGGGCCAGGAAAACCGCGGCACCTAGTGTCCTGACCAAGGGTGTACCCGCAAGCGTATTGCTTGCCACGGGGGCTCCAGCAGCCTCCACAGCTGGAGCTGTAACTGTAGACCTTGGAGGAACCATGACCTCAATCATAGCCACAAGGGGGTGCCCTCAAGGGGAGTACTCTATCCTCTCCTGTGGACTCTGGTCATCGACGAGCTACTCCATAAGCTCAACGACTTAGGGTTCTCCACTCAAGGCTACGCAGATGATCTAGTCATCTATATAGTGGGCGGGCATGAGCAAACCATTTCGGATCGCATGCAGCAAGCCCTCAATATAGCCAACATACAATAGATGGTGCCAGGACAAAGGACTGTCCATAAACCCATCAAAAACTGTCTTAGTTCCATTTACCAGGAAAAGGTCCCTTTCTCTAACAAGACCGTCCCTTAATGGATCCTCCATTGACTTTTCGGTTGAAGCTAACTACCTAAGAGTTACACTCGACCCCAAGCTTAACTGGAATGTACACCTTGAAAATACCATAAACAAAGCCACTCGGGCATACTTCGCCTGCAACAGGCTGTTCGGTAGAACATGGGGCTTAAGTCCCAAAATGATCTACTGGTCTTTCAACACTGTGGTAAAACCGATTTTAACCTATGCATCTCGTGCGTGGTGGACGAAATCTACCCAGAAGACAGCGGCTGCACTTACCGAAGTACAACGACTTGTCTGCATAGACATTACTGGAGCCATCCGGACGTGTCCCAGTGCAGCACTTGGAGTCATAACCGGCATACCCCCTTTATCCATCACCCTGAAAAAGGAGGCCTACCTGGGGGCACTTCGCCTTCAAAACATCACCAATATAAAAAGAGGTGATCTTATCGGGCATCTTCGGGTTCTCGAACCCCTAATAAACGAGCCCATTCTGCGCGTAACGGACGAACAGAAACCTAAACTTATCTTCCACAGAAACTTTTCGATAGTCTTGCATACCAGACACGAGTGGGAAAGCAAATCAATATCTCTGCCCAGTGGATCACAAACGTGGTACACTGATGGGTCAAAACTGGAAAATGGTAACACCGGGGCTGGTATTTTCGGACCAAGGTTCAACAAATCCATAGCCATGGGAAAGTCTCCAGCCATTTTCCAAGTATATATATACGCCATAGAAATCTGTGCTCGTGAATGCCTACGCAGAAAAATGCAAGGTGCACGGATTTACATATTCTCTGACAGTCAGGCTGCGCTCATAGCGCTAAGATCCTTCGTTATCTCCTCCAAACTTGTAGAGAACTGTTTCCATCAGCTGAACGCCCTTGCCTCCAAAAACATCCTAACGGTAGGCTGGGTACCGGGGCACGAAGGCCATATAGGAAACGAGGTGGCTGACTCCCTAGCTAAACGCGGGGCGTCGACACTACTAATCGGCCCTGAACCGTTCTGTGGACTCTCGAAAGGACACAAAAGAGAACTGCTCAGGAAATGGGGGGATACGGAAATAAGTCGTCACTGGACTGACAGTGCAGGGCTGAGACAAGCCAAACAATTTCTCGTCCCCCAGATGATGCGATCAAAACGCATCATTAAATTTAAAAAGCGCGAAATTCGCACTCTAACAGGCTACCTAACAGGTCACTGCAACCTAAGGTATCAGCTTAAGAAATTAAAACTTTCAGAGATCGACACATGCAGATTCTGTGAGCGGGAGCCAGAAACGTCAGAACATGTTCTATGTGAATGCCCCTCGCTAAGCAGACGTCGACTTCTATAACTAGGAGGTGAACTTATCCCCCCCTACAGGATTTGGGAACATAAAGACCCTACCAAAGTGCTCTCTTTTGTCAAAAGCCTCGGTACAGAGACTCTACCCTAATCCTACAGGCCAGCACAAAAGATCTAACATCTGGTCGCAGTGTAATAAGGACCTTGTAATAATAATAATAATATTATAAACAATCAAATACATATGTTGCTGTAAGTATGACTTAAGCTTAGATCGAAAAACTGATGTGCTTCTCACGGTCTTAATTTCAAAAGGCAGCTGATTCCAAAGTCGAGCACCCTATACAAAGAAGTGCCTGTCGGAGGATGAAAGTCAAGTTCTTGGACAAACAACATTACAGGTCCTTAATGATACCGCGAAGCGTAATTTGTCATATAAATAGTCAGGCGTTCTTGTGTATATTATTTGCTGAAGCAGATTTAGAGTCTTGTACTTTGTCCAGTTTCTTAAGTCTATGTCAAATATACGATTTGCAAAACATGAAACATGAACATACCTATTAAGTCCAAACGCGTAACGTGCTATACTATTAAAGGCTACTTTTAGCTTATGTTGACTAGCAATATCACAGTTTGCAAATATTTCTATGCCATACAAAAGTATGGGTAAAGAAAGTTTTGGCGATGGTTATTCTTGTTTTAACCGGCAGCAAGGGCTGCGTTAGCGCAAGCTGCCGAAGAACTCCAGAGGTCTTCCCCACAGCCTTATTGACCTGGTCTTTCCATGTCAGTGTATTATTAAAAGTTATTCCTAAATTGTCAGCCTTATACACATACTTTATTTCTACATTATCAACGCACAGTTTACTTAAGTAGCCAACATTTAGTTTTTTCTTATAAATAACAATACATTTACACTTAGAGGTGTTCAAACAAAGACCATTGTTACTTGCCCATCGACATTCACTTGTAATGTAATGTAATGTCGAATGAGGGTGGGCTTGCGCCCTTCAGCACTGCGACCCACATGGATCTATTGTGCCCCCTTACCACTAGTTCAGTTTTAGTGTTCTCAGAAACTGAGTCAGACCAGTCTGCGGGATATGCATCAGGTCCTCTTCACTGAGAATGTATTTGCCTAACAGCGTTGCTCTACTACGTGCCAGGGCAGGGCATTTGGTGATTAGATGTTACATGGATTCAACATCCTCCTCACAGAATCTACAAGTTCTGTCACTAGCAAGGGCCATCTTATGTAGATGGTCGTTGCAGGGAAAGTGGCCTGTCAACGCCGCACAGAGTGACCTAAGTTGTGTCCTGTTTAAGGATAGAGCTTCCTTGGCTTTTGTTGCATTTGGGCACACAAATCTTTTGAGTTTTTGAGACCCTCTAGACTGTTCCAGTGCATTGTTTTCTTTTTTCCTAACCATTTATCTATGTCCGATTTGAGTCAGTTGTTTGAGTAACCAAACAACGGACTGGGGCCTATAAACGGGGCTTCCGCTCCTAATTTAGCCCTTACATCCGCAGCCTCATTACCTCAGTGGCCTTCATGTCCTGGGACCCATACCAGAGAGACCCTGTTGTTGGTTGCCAGAACATTTAGCTCACAGTGACATTCATATATAAGTTTCGAGTTATAGCTATAGCTGTTTAGTGCTTTAAGAGCTGCTTGACTGTCGGAGAGTATACGAATGTTAACTCCTACCAACTGTCTGCTATTCAGTCTGTATACCACCTGTAAAATAGCGAAAAGCTCTGCCTGAAAAACGGTACATTCAGCATCCAGTGAGAGAGGGATGTGTGTGCGAGGACCCACTATGCCTGCTCCTACCCCTGATGCTGTCTTGGATCCATCTGTGAACCAGTTTTGTGCATCGTCATTTACCCAAGATGGATTGGAAGTCCATTGCTCTCTAGTTGGAAAAATGACATTGTAGTTTTTAGTGAAAGTATGGAATGTTTGGCTATGGCCTAGCGTTTTGGTCTTGTCGAGGATTTCCTCTACCCTATTCAATATACCCAGGTGTCCTCTAAGATTGCCCTTCTGGTACTTGTTGCTAACATAGAGTCCCAAAGTCTGCTTTACAGCCTCTTCCTCTATTGCTAGGTGTGAGGGAGTTAGGTCTAGAATTGCTTCCAGTCCTGTTGTCGGGGTCGTCCTCAAAGCCCCTGTAATACTTAGGCAAGCTAGCCTTTGTACTTTGTAAAGTTTGTTGATAGCGGTGCTTTGTGTGGCTTTTTCCCACCATACCGCCGCCCCGTACAGAATCATCGGTCTAACCATCTGGGTGTACGCCCAGTGGGCCATTTTAGGAGAAAGCCCCCATGATTTGCCAAGCATCTGCTTGACAGCTCAGAGAGATCGAGTTACCCCAGAGTTACCCCTAGATATTTAACATCTGTACTCAGAGACACAACTGTGCCACTAACCTTTAAATCTGGAAACTCAAGAATCCTTTTGTTGGTGAACGGGATTATGATGGTCTTTCTAGGGTTGATAGAGAGCCCCTCTGAGGTGCACTAATTTACCGTTTGATCAAGTGCCCGTTGCATGAGGTCCGCCAGGATCTTTTCATCTTTGCCCTTGATGATTACAGATATGTCATTTGCATAGCCTAACGTTTTGCATCCGTTTGCGTTGAGAGACATTACTAGGTCGTCTACTAGGAGTGACCACAGTAAAGGAGATAAGACACCTCCTTGTGGACAGCCTTTTATGGCACTAATGCTGGCCGAGGCAAGTCCGAGATCAGTCTGCGGCACAGCATTGCCTTTACCCAGTCTACTACCTTAGAGTTTACCCCCTATTCGTCAGAGCCCGGTTCATTGAAACAAAATTTGCGTTGTCGAAGGCACCCTCTATGTCCATGAAGGCGCATAAGGCGACACCCTTTACATCAATTGCCTTTTCTTTTTCGGTTGTCAAGTGATGCAGTGCCGTCACCGTGGATTTACCCTTCTGGTAGGCGAATTGCAGTTTGTGAAGCGGGTTAGCTTCAAGTACGTCAGTTCTGACGTAGCAGTCTATCAGTTTCTCCATGGTCTTTAGCATGAAAGAGGAGAGACTGATTGGTCTGTACGATTTGGGAGAGCATGGTGCCTTGTCACCGCCCTTAGGTATAAATATTACCTTTACTGCTCTCCAAGATTTTGGAATATATCCCAGCAGAAGGCTGGCCCGAAAGAACCTCTAAAGTATCTTGAGAATCTTTGGTGTATACACCATTCGGTCCTTTAAGTGTCCCTATTGGTCCTCCACTGGCTTTTGATAGGACTCTCTGAACCCTTGCAGTTGAGGGTATGTCCCTAAAGTCCTCACAGAAGTTTCTCCATGAGGATCTCTTGGATTTCCTTAACTCCCTATTATAGCTTGTTCAGGTTGTCCTGTAGTTTTGCCATTTGTTGGTCCTTTTGGCCCTATTGAATTCAGTTCTTGCTTCCCTGTGCAATTTTTTAAGTCGTGAGTTACACCAGGGGACTCTCTTGCTAGAGGCCTTAACCCTTTGTGGACAGCAGTCATTGAAGGTTGAGACTAGATCATGAGTCAGGTTATTGACCGCTCTTTCTAGCTCGTCAGTATTTGTCAGTTGGGGTCTATATCCCGATAGTTTTAACGTTAGAATGTCGGAGTATTTCGTCCAGTTAGTGGTTTTTGGGCTGCGTTAGAGCACAGCGCTCCTCACCGGGCCCTTAAGGTCAAAGAGAATATGCCTGTGATCAGACATTGAGGCCAAGTCTATGGCTCTGTCTGAGACCAGTGTTAGATCTAATACCTCCATTCTTATTGAGTTAACAAAAGTTGGTTCATTCCCCCTATTTGCTACTGATAAGTTGGTTGATATAAGATAGTTTAAGAGTGACTCACCTCTGTTGCTTATGTCTGTACTTCCCCATGCTATGTGGTGGGCATTTGCATCACATCCAACTATCAGGACCTTCCGGTGTGTTCTGCAGTATTCCACTAAGGCCCTGATAGTGTTCGTTGGAACCACTTCTGAGTCACCAGGGAAGTAAGCCGAGGCCAGTACAGCCTCTTTCTTGCCCCCTTCAATGTCCAGCTTCAGTAGTATTGCCACCGTGTCATTATCTATGAATTCTGTGAGAGGTAGAAATTTAATGTCAGTGTTAATGGTTATTGCTGCCCTAGGTTTGG
Source organism: Scaptomyza pallida (assembly GCA_018152965.1). Lineage (NCBI taxonomy): Eukaryota > Metazoa > Arthropoda > Insecta > Diptera > Drosophilidae > Scaptomyza > Scaptomyza pallida. The sequence continues at coordinate 336,535 of JAECXP010000240.1, forward strand.
CCGCCGTTCTATCATATATTACCTGTGTGTTTTTAGTATTTAGGCCTCTGATACGGCCTTTGAAGAACCAGGGCTCTTGTAGTAGCCCGATGTCCTTGGTGTTGCTAGCAAACCTTCTGCTAAGTTCCGCCGTCACCGCTTTAGCGTGATGAAGGTTTGCCTGCAAACATCTTATTTTGGCGGCCGATCAGCATCGGAGGCATTTGGAGAGCTTATCGTACTCTCTTTAATCTCCATCCCGCTGACTTGGTTGATGAGCTCCTCCTCAGTGGTGTCCTCACCCTTGACTTTTAGGTTAACTTGTCCAAGGCGGAAATTAACCCTTCCGGTCCACAGCCAGCGCTATCATTGCGTTGGAGCCCTTCTCAACTCTCCTTAAGACCCTCCAGGCTGAGGTATTAAGGCCTTTAATTTGAGCCTGAAGAAAGTTGAGTACATTGGCCGTTTCCATACCTGCGGATTTGGGGAAGTAGCCGACTGCAATTCGACCAGAGTGAAGCGCCCTCCCACGGCGTCATCTTGACCACCATCGCCTTTACCCACTCAGCTGTGTCGCAGACTGACGGCCGACTGCCATCGACATACACTTAACAGATCATTATTACAAAACATAACACACGGGTTTAACTGACTTTCAGGACGACTCACATATAATTGGACATCATCAGCGTACATATGAGCTTCACACATAGACAAAACATTTGTTAGATCATTAACATAGATTGCAAAGAGAAGAGGGCCAAGGATTGATCCTCTGCGGAACACCACGGGTTGTTGCTATGAGGTCGGAGGTGGAGTCTTGTACAACGACGGCCTGTTTTCTATTGTACAGATATGAGGACATAAGCTTAACTGCCGTGGTGGAGAAGTTGTAAAGTTTGCTTAACTTTGTTGTCAAAATTTCGTGGCTTACCGTGTCAAAAGCTTTACTAAGGCAATAAGCGTTAAGAAAGTAACTCTCGCTCTTATCCATATGGCTTCTAATGTCCTCAACAATTTTTAAAACGGCAGTTGTACAGCTTTTCTTTTTCCTAAACCCGGACTGCTTGTTACTAAGAAAGTTGTTGGTGTCCATGAATATTGAGATTTGTGTTGCGAACAATTTTTCAAAGGCTTTGGATAAAAAAGGTAATATAGCTATAGGTCTATATTCATTTTTATTTTTATCTCACATGTGGATGTGGTTATTACATCATTGAAAATGTGTGTAATGTGCCCTGGAATAAGTGGTAGTAAAATTTTTACAAACTTTGGACTAATTTCATCACTTCCAATTGCATTTGGCTTAATTTTAAGGATTGCATTAAGCACATCACATTGACTCAGACCCACAAAATTAAAACAGCTAGAACAACTATTTAACGACACAGAATTTACATACGGATTACATGTAGCTGGACGAACACTAATGTTGACAAAACTACATTTACTTCCAAGCCGTCAGTTATCACAGATTTACCCTTTCCTACTCCTACGCTCTTCAGCTCTTTCCATAGTTTTTGCGACGAATTTATTCTATTGAACTTACTACCATAAAACCTACGCTTGTTACTATTAAGCAAGTCATTAACCTTGCGCCTAGCATTCTTGAAAATTTGAAGCAATTGATCAGTTTTGTAGCGTTTCCACTTCTCATAAAGTTTGTCTATTGTAAGTTTGTATTTTATTGCACTTGTAATATCACTGCTAAACCAAGGATTTAGCTTCAGTTTGACAAATATGGTCTTAAGCGGTACATGCTTATTATACAGATATTCTATGTTTCTTTGTAGCAGGCCTAGCTGAGTGTCCACCGAGGGAAGAGAGTATATAATGTCCCAATCACACGTACTACAGTCACTGAATAACATACTTTTTTTTTTTCTACATTCTTAAAATCCCTAAATTGAATAGTTTGGTTAATAAAGTCAAGTTGTGTATTATAGGACAGAAAAATGAGATCATGTTTAGAGAATTCAGGTACTAAATATAAACCCAAACTTCGCTTTTTTAAATTATATTTTTGAAGTCTTTTGACTTTTTATCATGCAACAAACTATGATTTTCAACTAAAATAATTAGCTTATGCTTTTGATTGATTTGATTTTTGCATTTGAATAATTGAGTTTGTAAACGTTTTGCATCACAGTTTTTGATCAGCTGTTTGATTTTCTGGCTTATCAACACTTAGAACTTAGCTTAAGAAGTTGAGAATAAACGCTCACATTGAGAGCCATAAGTTAGATTGAGTCAGCTGACTCATACGTTTAGTTAAGTTGAGAGTAAACAGGCCTTAAAAGATAAACAATTAAGTTATTTTGCGCTCAAATTAATTATATGTGGGATTTTTAACTTTGCTTATCTTCCGTTTAACTACCGACCTAATATATAAAAGACTCGCCAAAGTGCTCAAAATCACGCGACGCTGTTTTATGAAATCTTTGGCGCTGCCTCTCTCTCGGATGTTGAGAGAGGCCAGCCGAACGCAATGTGCCGCTCAATTTGCAGGCGTAGCGTGGCGCTAGGAAATTACAAGGCATTGCGTCGCTTTCTACCCTTTTGCAGATCAGATATGAAATCACATAAAAAAGTGCACGCATGCTTACAAAGGGTGTTCGTAGTTTATTAACACATATAGACAAACGCGTGTCAACCCTTCCTCTACCTACATGAACGCACTCAAGCATTCTTAGATCTTGACACAAATGCACTCGTTAATACTCTTTTTGAATTTATGTGCATTCTTTAACATATTTACGGTAGCTGCGTTGACAAAGTTACTTACAAGTGTCATGGAAAAAAAAAGTTACAAAGAGTATAAATTCAAAGGCAGGACCGAGAAGAAAAATATCAAAAATCGCTTCGAAGCCTGAGTCCGACAAGTATGAAAATTCATAATTCAGGTTTCATAAATCAGCGTCGCGCGATTTTGGGCACTTTGGTGAGAATATATATATTAGGTCGGTGGTTTAACTCGACCAGCAAATTAATTTTGCGTTAAGCTAAACGAAAGTTTAACCGGACATTGAGAAATTGGCCCTAAGGCTACTTAAACTAAGTCAGTAGCGCAAAGAACAGTGGACCTGGCCACAAAATGCAAGATGGTGAGCTCTAGTAGAGAAATCCAAACAAGGAATTACCATTAACGCATTATGTAAGTAGTGCTGTTAATTTTTTATACAGAAAATGCATGTATTTCTGCATAATGGCTAAAATTCAATTTTCGATATATTCTGTGTCATTTTTTTGTTAGGCGTACTAGGCTTTAACATGTTCGTCTCTTAAGACGTCCAGTGGCTCTTATAAAATTTTCATTTTTAACATATTTTATATTTTGTAGCAATATATATTTAGTGCGAAACAGCTGATTTTACACAGTAGCATTGCTAGACTTTTCCCACAAAAAATCATAGTTAAAATGCGTGAGTAGAATTAATCATTTTGTGTTTATGCATGTATTTTTTTAAAAAAATCATGATCTGAAATCATGCTTTTTTGCAAGCATAAACGTAGTAATAATTTGATTCTCAAACAGTCACTCACTATGGCTGCGTTAAATGGCAACAACCAGTGTCTTCCCCATACAAATCAACGAGAGTGAAAGCTACAAGAGCAGAAAACAGAGCTACCAACTTATTTTTCCTCGCCTAAAGCCTAAAGCCTTGTTAAAGCTTGACGGGGGCGCGCAGGTTGAGAAAAGACCGACCGGTTGCTCTTGTTTATACTTTTGTGCTTGCCGCCATATTTATAAAAATATGATTTTGAACACGACAATTTTATTTCATATTATTGTAAAACTTTTGAAGCATGACAGAAAAAATTTCAAAAAAAAATATTGGTAAACTAGTAAGTGCCCCGCTTGCTTCGCTGCGCCAATAGTTTTTACAAAATTTTAGCAATATATATATAAAATAAAATAGCGGCCCAGTACGTGCTTCGCTACGTAATATGTATTACGTATTACGTACCTATTAAAATATTAAAAATATAAAAAATATATTTGTCCCTGAACCTTGAACGTCGGCATAATTTTTGTTGCTCCAAAAGAAGTATTGAAAGAATTTGAAAGCATGAATTGTATGCTTGAATATTCTTCAAGAAATGATTAGACGTCGGCGATTCTCCAGTGATCAAGAAATGTAATGGTTCTGGTGGCGGTTCCAAAGCTGGCAGTTTCACTTTGCCATTGGAGCAGCACATGCCAGCTGTTTCTCCTCGAAACTTCGCTGCATTGCAATGCGTACAAATAATATTCATTGCTCCAATGTCACCATGCAGGCTGTAGTCGCAGTCAGGATCGTATTGAAAGTCAACATATTCCATTTGATCGCGAAGGCGAAGCGGAACTCTGCCTTCAAGATAATTTGCACCTACTCGTGATCGCCGTGCAAGACTCTGTGCAGGTACAGTGTTAACCGATCTATTTCGTTCATTTCGCTCACGCTGCGATACATTTGCTTGCGTGCGTTCATATTCAGTGTGACTTCGTCTTCGTATTGCCATATAATTTGTTGTACGCGTTCGGCGCCCTATATTTGCTCGCCTGGCTCGAGGCATTTTTTCTTTTTCTCAGAAAAAAAAAATTCAAGAGCTCAAAACTAACGTTTTTTTAACTATATGAACACCACAAAAATATTTTTTGAAAAGTACACGCACAATAGTTATCGCAGCACGTACAAAATAAAATGACAACAGAAAAAAATATTTGTGGTGTTCACCAGATCCGTTTCATCGTTTCATGTTTCATGCTTGAAACGCTTAGCTCGTGAACAGAATTGATCGTTTCATGACGTTTCATTCTTGAAAAGTCAGCTGTTGTTTACTTAACTTTACTAAAATTTTTTGTCACTGTTGCTGTTTACTGCGCTTATACTGCCTAGATTTATAAAAAATGGCAATTGAAAGTGTTAGGGAAATAGAGGATATTGAAAGTGAAAAGAGCTCGTTGTTTAAATAAGTTTCTCAATACATGCTTTAAACATTTGAAATTTACTTTTGTTTGCGGCGGCCATCAATCATATGTGTTCACACTTTTTTGCACAAAATTATACCAACTAAAAGCCCATTCCCAGCACGCCCGGAATGGAATTTTTATGTTCAACTCTATAAAAAAAAAAACAGTTGTCAGAAATTTTCCTGCCTGTTAATTTTTATTCAATTCCCAGCAAGCATCAGCAAAGTTAATCGATAGTTCCGATAGTGGAACCAGTGTGGATTCCATAATCACCTGTTCTTAAAAATGGAATTATAAGTTTACTATTATTTGGGCAGCAAGTGAACAAGATTGAAAATGGACTTTGGAAAAAACATAAAATGCAAGTTGGGGTGTAAATCATGTTGCGAAAATCGCTTATGAAGCGTCCTTTTTCACCCCGTTTTTTTTAAATGAGTTGACCCAACGTCTACGGCGCGGCATAATGCTTTTCAGCTCATTGGCCTTTCTCCTTCTCCTTAGAACTATAAAAGCAGCTATTGCCATCATGAATTCACCGTTTTCCATTTGTTTTTATTTAATTTTTCACAATTTGTTGTCACAGTGACCGGTTTATTTTGTAAGTAATCAAGTAAGGTGACCAACAAATATTTACATTTTCCATAAAAATATTTAGAACATCTGGTCACCCTAACTTTATGTGGAACCTAACGAAAAATTAAGCACTTTTCATAAATGAAATTTTTATTTGCTGGGAATGGGCCTTAATACTGAAAAATACTGAGCATCGATAGCAAATACCGATTAAAATTCGTGCTCTTCCCATCTCTACTTTCTTGAAACATGAAACACTTTTTGAATACATAGGCTGAGGTGTTTCAAACGTTTCAAGAAATTTTGTATGTGAGTTGTTGTTGCACGACGTTTCAAATATGAAACATGAAACGATGAAACGAGCTGGTGAACACCCCAATTGTTTACTTTCAACACTAAAAAAATTTTATATTTGACAGCGAAATCCCTGTTTTCTATTTTCAAAATTTGATTCCATTTATTGAACTCATTATAAAATATGTCATAAATGAAGAACTGGTATACTGATTTGGGTCGAACTTCACACAAACCATCTACTAAATAGTCCGAACAATGCCTAAAAACTTGGTTTCAATAGGTGAGCTCGTTCTTGTGCTACAATGTCACAACGAAAACTGCCACTTATTTTTATATATATAGATAAATTAGTTAATGTTTAACAACATATTAGCAAAGTATTTTATATTCTCTTTTTCACGCCACCATTGAGGTTGAGAATCAGACGCGTGATTTTAGACCTCATTTACACGCTGAAGTTTTTTCATTAATTTTTTATTAATTCCGTTTTGAAACTTCTTTGGAATTCAGGTCGCATTTACACGCTGAAGTTTTTCAATGAAATTTTTCCTTTGTAAATGCAACTCCGGTTTTTAATCTATTATCGATATAAATATAATTATATAAATGGTCGTGCTGCTGATATTGTGTTAAGAGCAGCTCAATTAACTCGATCGACCAAAACATTTTTTCACTTTAAGGCCCAATATTCTCAATCTCCGGTTAAAGCCAATTTTCGCTTAGCTAAGCGCAAATTTAATTTAATGATCGATTAAACGATTTGGTTATTCTCATGAAGCCAAATTTGCCCTTCATCGTTTACGTAACTATCGCCTTAAGAAGGCAAAGCAAAATTGAGACCAAAAATACACGAGCTTAGGCCATTTTCATCGGTTAACTTTTTGTTTTCATGGCAACATTGAATGATTTAATGGTAGAGTTAAACGTTTTTCCCCAAATTTACCCATCATCGATAAGTAACTATCGTTAAAGCGTTGCTATATGGTTTTAAATTAGTGAACTTAATTGTTTTCGGACTTTTTCTTTTAAGATCCCACATTTGATGGCAAGCCAATTGATCTACAATCCTTGCAAGAATGATTTTGGACGTAGATTTTGTAAGCCTGAGCTGCTGTACAAATTTGGCATCTTCCAGTTCAGTGAAATGCATGGACATAAAACATTTTTTTATGTGAAGCCATTTTGATTTAATAACAAAATAAATAAACAATGCAAAGGACAGATGTTTGCCTTAACGATAGTTCTTAACGATATATCGTGACAAAAAATCAGCTTAAATTTTAAACGCGACCCAGCCATCCGGTTAGTTTGTTTTTCATTTACTCCTAACCGGACATTGAGAAACTCAAATTTAACTAAACGTCAGTTAGTTTACCTAACCGGACATTGAGAAATTGGGCCTAAATATGCTAACTCGTTAAAGCCAACTTTTTATAGTGCGATTTTGAATATCGATAGCTTGATTATTCACATGAAACACTGTGCAACTCTGTGTTTCATACTATCGGAAGAAGGCAAAGCAAAATAGAAGAAAATCACGACTTAAGGCCCATTCCCAGCAAATAAAAATTTCATTTATGAAAAGTGCTTATTATTTCGTTAGGTTCCACATAAAGTTAGGGTGATCAGATGTTCTAAATATTTTTATGGAAAATGTTAATATTTGTTGGTCACCTTACTTGATTACTTACAAAATAAATCGGTCATTGTGACAACAAATTGTGAAAAATTAAATAAAAACAAATGGAAAACGGTGAATTCATGATAGCAATAGCTGCTTTTATAGTTCTAAGGAGAAGGAGAAAGGCCAATGAGCTGAAAAGCATCATGCCGCGCCGTAGACGTTGGGTCAACTCATATTTAAGAAAAACGGGGTGAAAAAGGACGCTTCATAAGCGATTTTCGCAACATGATTTACACCCCAACGGTGTTTTATCAAAATTTTCACATGCATGAGGGGTGTTTTAATTGGATTTTTAATTTGGTAGAGCCGCATTTGGTGCCAAAAAGAAATTCAAAAAGAATTGGCTTCGTTTTTCTTCACTGCATTAATTAATGCTATTTTTTGGTCTCGGAAAAAGCTTTCAAAGCGCTTGCGTTTTATGTTTTTTCCAAAGTCCATTTTCAATCTTGTTCACTTGCTGCCCGAAATAATAGTAAACTTATAATTCCATTTTTAAGAACAGGTGATTATGGAATCCACACTGGTTCCACTATCGGAACTATCGATTAACTTTGCTGATGCTTGCTGGGAATTGAATAAAAATTAACAGGCAGGAAAATTTCTGACAACTGTTTTTTTTATATAGAGTTGAACATAAAAATTCTATTCCGGGCGTGCTGGGAATGAGCCTTTAACAAAAAATTAATTTTTGCTTGAAATTCACCCCCTTGCCTACAAACAAAAGATTCAGTAAGAAAAGTCACCAAAAAACTTCAGCGTGTAAATGGGCACTTACTTTGATACATAAGGTATCATATTATATTGGGTTTATGCAATGTCCGTCATGGTGTCTGTCCATCAGTCCGCCCGCCCGTCCGTTTGAACGCAACTTTTTTCAACACCCTTAAAGCTAGAGCTTTGCAAATTTGCAAATATCTTGGTACATACCTTCGGCAGACAAAGTGTTAAATTTGGCTGTACGACCTCAGGGGCCTGGGAAATCGATATCAAATCGATACCTCGATGTGCAAATCGGTGAAACACATATATATATATATCATTTTAGCAGCTAGTCACCAAATTTGGGGGCAAGATAGCCGATGACATTCCTCAAAAACTGCATCGAAAGTTTGAATGCCTCGCCCACCTCTTCCGCTCCCAGCCCCCCTTCAGTTATAATCGGAAACGACTGTATTTCCCACAGTTTTAAAGCTATACTCACGAGGAAGGTAGATGCTGAAGTCTTACAAATATATGCATCAAAACATTGGATGCCACGCCCCCACTGATACCGCCAACCTTCTAAATCTGAAAACTCTATATCTTTTTCAGTTTTTGGGCTGAAGTCATTAAATTTGGTAGAAACATTGTTAGTGACATCCGTAACCTATCTACATCAAAGTTTTATATGCCAAGCCCACCTTTTCCACCCACCTCGTAAAATCTGAAATTTCTATATCTTTCCCAGATTTTGCGCTAGAGTCACCAAACTTGGAAACATTGTAAGTGACATTCGTTACAAATATGCAATATTGTGTGCCACGCCCACTTATACCGCCCACCTAAATATCTTTCTCAGTTTTTGCGCTAGAGTCTCCAAACTTGATAGGGAGATAGAAGGTGCCATCCGCCACAGATATGCATCACAAATTTAAATGTCACGCCTATCCCTTCTGCCTGCCTTTTTATGCCCAAAACCCCCATACTTTACAAATACATACAAACTTACATATGTGCTTTGCTTGCTTGTTTGTGTGGTACGACGTTACGTCTGAGTTAGATAAGCAGCAAGTAAGCAAATCAACCACTATGCAAAGATGTTCAAGATTAATTATTTTCACGCAAATGGCTCGATATAAAAAACAAATACCAATTAAATGTATGTACATATGTACATATCTATACAACTATTTTGATTTATTTATACATTTGTATGCGGATTACATTTTCTAAAGTTTCTATTTGTTAGTGCGTTTTGTTTTTAAATGTACGTACATACATGTGTATGTATGTACATATGTACATGCGTGCATTTGCAACACCAACCAAAATTACAAATGTCAGTTTGAAAATTATATCAAAACAACAATGGCAATAGGTATTTGTGTGTTAAGTTTTGTTTGATAATTAACAAGTATGTAGGTAAAACCAACCCCGTAACATATTCTGGTGTACAAAACCAAGTTATGTTTTAATCAGGGACCGTAATCATTATAAGTTTTACTATAAAAATTATAAAATAATGATTATTTTTTGATTTATATTCATATTCTCACATAAGATTGATTAATTTTTGAGTTATACGTACAACTCAATCAATAATCATTATTTTTGAGCAAAAAATAAAACTCATGAAATAATGATTATTCTTTGAGTTTATAATTTTTGCTCAAAATAAAACTCAAGTTGATATTTCGTCCTTTTCTTTGGGAATAATCCCAAAAATGATATATATTCCTATTCAGTAAATCAAGACAAACCAAAACAACCCATTTTTAAAATAAACAAAAATTCCCTTAACAAATTTTGTTTTCTTTATTATTAATTAATTTTTACATATATATATATATTTAGAGGTATTAGTAGGTGAGCATTAAGTTAGTACTATTAACAGTGGTGACCAGCCAAATTCTGCTAGTGAGTTAAGAAACAACATCAGCAGCTTATTTTGTAAATGCTGCGCCAAAAGATAAGAGCTCGTGTTTCTATTGTGCTTGCAGCTGCGCTTGACCGTTTTATTGATCTATTTATAGCAGTAATGTCAAAAGTGACCACCAATACAAATAAAGTTAACTGTTATTTTTGCTCTTAAATAGCACTGAAAAAATTTGTATATACATTTGAATTTGAAGTTTAAACTTAAAGTTGTGTTCAAAGAACCATTTTGTCCACCTGTTCATATTAAATTACCGATTTTATTATTAATCTCTGCACTATGACCTGTACTCATATTGTGTTGCGCGCAAAGTAATTGCCATACAAACATTTTCGTTTAGTGCAGTCTCTTTTACAGAAAAAACAACAAAATACAGTCAAACTTTCGTAACTCGAACTTCCCTTACTCGAATTTTCTTTAACTCGAATCTAATCGAGTTGCAGTAGCGTCCAGTAGCGATAAAAATGTATGCAATGTTTCTTCCATAACTCGAAGTCTCCATAAGTCGAATTTTTTCATGGATAATGGTGATTCGAGATATGGAAGTTTGACTGTACATTGAAATTTCGTAGCCCAACAACAAAATCCGTTACATTGCTGATAAGCATTGGCAGCGAATAGCGGCAGCCGAAGAGCATGTGTACGTATACAAAACTGCTTACCTATGTCTAGGCTCTAGTCGGAAATCCCGACTAGGGCATACCCTTAACCCGATACATAACGTGTATTTTTCCCGTGATCAATACGACCAAACTTCGAACTTCGATAGCTCCGATGTTTCTTAACTGATTTTGTTCAAATTTTTTCAAATGTTCCTATAGTCTCTGATCGGCGCGTTCATACAGATGGACAGACAGACATGGCTATATCGACTCGGCTGTTGATGCTGATCAAGAATATATATTCTATATGGGGTCGGAGATACTTCCTTCTGTCTCTCACATATGTACATTTGCCAAAACCATAATACCCTATTAACCCATTTTATGGGTTAAGGGTATAAAACACTGTAGGTCTGTCTTTAGCTAAATCTCAGTCGAATTGATGCATCATTTGTTTTGATCATTCTTATCGCGGTGTTAATATGGGTCGCAAGCTGAATTGTGTTTCGCGGAAGTTTTTTACCTTTCATGAAGATATGTATATTTATATTAATATATATATAAAAATTAATAAAAAATATATTGTTTTTTGGAAAACAAAATATTTTTTTCATTTAAAATGGATTGTTTTGGTTTGTCTTGATTTACTGAATAGGAATATATATCATTTTTGGGATTATTCCCAAAGAAAAGGTGGAAATATCAACTTGAGTTTTATTTTTGAGCAAAAAATAAAACTCAAAGAATAATCATTATTTCATGAGTTTTATTTTTTTGTCAAAAATAATGATTATTGATTGAATTGTACGTATAACTCAAAATTTATCAATCTTATGTGAGTAAATCCATAAAAATTGAAAATTTTTAAATCATGCTGAAAATGCATAAACGAGCCTTAAAGATGAATATTGGTATATTTCTCGCTGTCCTAAAGATACTATAAGTGAATGATTTATTTATTCAAAAAAAAAACAAATAATCATTATTTGCAGTCCCTGGTTTTAATTGATTTGTTTTAAATCAATGATACCAACAAAAAGAAGCATTGCGAGCTCAATAACAACACTTACAACAACAACAAACGCTACTTGGGTCGTAAATCAATTGTCAAAGGCACAAAGAAGAAAAGAGAATAACGGAGACACATACACAGAGCATGTGTTTTGTTTTTGTAAACTCGCTGGCGATCGCTTGTACAGACGGCAGAAGTGGAATGGGTCATGTGTTTTGTTTTTGTTAATTCGGCCGCAATAGCTTGTGCGCAGACGGCAGTAGTGGAATGGGTCATGTGTTTTGTTTTTGTCAACTCGGTTGCGGTCAAATTCCCAGCTTTTGCGACAATGAGGCGCCAAAGTGGTGAAATGGGGTAAAGTGACAAAGTCAGGACAAATTTGTATGGGAGATACTGGAAGGAGTGGTCCAAATTAAAAATCCTTTCTTAGTGCTCACTTTCAACCTGAATGAAATATTTTGTGAAAATTTTAGCCTTCTAGCTCTTATCGTTTAGGCTGTGGGTCTCTTAACAATCAGGGCAAACTATTTTATATTGGTAAATAAGCCGGTGACGGTGAATCTCCAGAGGTGCCTTGAAAAAAAAAAATGGTTTTGCGGTGTACATTAAAACTCATTGCCGAATTATCCGAAAAAAAAAAAATTGAAATGCATTTTAAAGATGATGTATTTCTTAAAGTATCTGTTTTATCAATTTGCACATCGATTTCCCTGGCCCCCTGAAGTCGTAGAGCCCTAAAAGCTGACCGTGACGGGCGAAATCAGGTGTTGAGCAAATTGGAAGTTGTAAAGCGTTTTTATTGATTTAAAATGTAAACATGAGTTCGAATAACATTGACTATTTCACTTTAAGTAAGTTAATTGATGATGACAGTGACGATAAAATGGTTGTAAGCTCGTCAGATCCAAGTGGCGACGAAGAAGAGCTTTTAGTGGTGCAACTGTTCGATTTCCCAATAGAAAAAAGAAATTGAAAACTGTTCCAAGGTACACAGACAAAGAATTTCAGACGCATTTCCACGTTACAAGAACCATATTCCAGTATTTGTTGAAGGAGTTTACAATATCCTCCGAGTATGCTAATGTAGACACAACTAGAGCGTATTCGTCAGATATGCATGTTATGTTTTTGTGTTTTGCTGGTCATGAGGCTTGCTCATCTCGTGGTGCAGCCGATAGGTTTATTGTTGCAATCAGCACGACTAGCCTTATAATCCGGAGAGTAGCTTTTTTTTTTTTTTAAATGTTCATTATTTTACACATAGTTTAAAACCTCATTTTCACAATTTTTAAATTCAAGGGTTTTGTTTTTGCTATCGAGCACATGTGTATATCGATAATTTGAAGCAAACTGGTTCTGCTTATGGTATAAGAGAGTTTAAGTTTCAAGTTATATCTTATAGTCTTTGAGATCGGCGCGTTCATACTGACAGTCAGAGATGGTTAGATCGACCCGGCTGTTGATGCTGATCAAAAATATATATACTGTATGGGGTCGGAGATGCTTCCTTCAGTCTTTTACATACATTTTGCACAAAACCATTATACCGTTACTTACCCATTTTATGGGTTAAGGGTATAAAAAGTGACAATTGTTGCAAAAGTCGCGAATAATACAGTCGATTTTCTGCTGTTTATACTCTGATACCAAAAGTATCGTAATATATTGGGATTGTGCAATGTCCGTCATGGTGTCTGCGTCTGTCTGCAAATTTGGTTAAATATTTACTATCGCGGCACCAGCGATTTTCGGGCTGATTTTTTTTTTTCATGCTCCCTTATGACTTGGCAACATCATAGCCAGTCATATTATGTGGCTCACGCCACTGCTAAGGCACTGTTTGCTATGTTCCGGAGCAGATTACACAAACTCGCCGTTTTCAAAACGACATAATCTCACGCGATATGCGAAACATAGCAAACAGTGCCTTAGCAGTGGCGTGAGCCACTGCTTCTACGGCGTTTGAAAGTTTGGTAAATCTGTCGAACCAGGACTACAGCTTAAAATGCACTGAATGTTTATATCCGAGAAGCAGTTAAGTCTCTACGATAAATATTCGTAATATCAATATTCTTACTACTTACTCTACTGTAATATCTACTGTAATGTAATAAAGTAATATTTTTCATTATGGCGAATTTTTTATTTTTTTTATGGGGTTTTTTTTTTACCAAAAAACCTCATGCGCCTACATGAAAAACCTTTTTCTATCATTCACAGGTGATAAAAAAACTCGTAAAAAAAAATCAGCCCGATAATCGCTGGTGCCGCGATAATAAATATTTACCCAAATTTGAAAATATCTTGGTACATGCCTTTGTCAGACAAAATGTAAATTTACGGCTCTACGACTTCAGGGGGCCTGGGAAATCGATAACAAGTTGATAATCCACGATGTGCAAATCGATAAAACGTAAATATTGTTATGGTCGGCAGAGTGTAATCGATGGTTGTGGTTGTCGAACGAGGGTTGGATAGTCGTGCTGGCAACGATACTCGATTGGCACCTGCGATTAAGGGGGAATGGCTTAAGACTATAAGAAGAGGAAGGGGCATGAGAAAGCAAAAAATTGTGAGCGGGACAAGTGGCAGCAAGCAGCAGTAGGAGGTCATAAAATAAAATAGAAGTCGAGGACAAGGATCTATATATACATATATGAACGCTGGACAGTCAGGTATGAGGCAGAAAGTGATTAAAGAGTGTCCATGATAGCAGTGCTTCAACATGTTTTAACAGATCGTCCAGGCGTCCAGAACACAAAGAGTGGCCAGGACAAGAGAAGGAGACCACCGGACGAGGATCGGCCAACCCGTCTGGGTGGTCAACAAGTTTGTTGCTAATAGTTATAGTGCCCCATAAAAGTTTTAAATAAGCCGTTGCCCATTGCTTTTGCGCCAGCTGCGCGCAAGCGCTCACACACTCACCATCACACAGCCGCTGCCAGAGGCACAGTGGCTTGCGACCTTTTTGAAGAGGCGCGAATTAGCATTAAGTTATTTATTCATTTATTTTGCCCCTATTTATTTATTTATTTATTTATTATCATTTAATTTATTCTTCATTTATATTATTTATTTAATTTATTATTTATTTATTGTCTTAGTTTTTGTTTATTGTTTATATGTTTTGCGTTTAGTAGTTCATGTTTATTTTTGTTTATTTATTTATTTAATTTCATTATTCTTTTTTTATATTTATATAGCGTAAATTTAATTTAAGAAACAAAATGTATAATTTTAAATGAATAAATATAAGTTTGTATTGTTTATATAAATATGTGTGAGTAATTGTCTATGTGTGGGTGGGATGAAGATGTGGTGATGTGGGGGTAAGTTGTAGTTGTTGTGTTCTAGGGAGTCGGCAATATATTGCAAGTCCGGCTCATAGGTAGGGAGGGCGCATTGGGGGTAAATGTTTACATCTTTTTACCTTACATGTCCGAAAATTGTCCGATTCTGTGAAGATTAGCCGCTTGTCCGTTAGATGTTTGTTTTTGAATAAAAATATAAATTTTGTTACCCGGCCCACACCGTATCGAGGTCGTATCCATCCCTGGGTCACCGAATTGCTAGCTGGCTATCGATACAGTGTTGGGAGTGAAAGGCCGGTTCATAACAAATGGCGCCCAATTGAAAAAACCAAATGAAAGGATATAGGAAGGTCACAGTATATGTTTAAATTTATTGTTTTTGTTACATGTTGTGTTGGAAGGCTTGTTTGTTTTACTGTTGTCTAAAAGCTGCTAGACCGCAGCGAGGTTTAATGCCTGAGCTGAAGTGGAAGCAACTGGAAGATGGAGTAGAAGGCAGCTGACCGACCACATAGTTGCGCCACATACAGAGGCTGAGCAAATCCCAGCGTTGATCACCGAATCCTGCTGCAGCGTAGCTCAACGTTCTATAAGAAAATCATTGGCAGAATTAATTTCGTTTTTTTTTTTTGTAAATTTCAATATATATAACATTTGCGTTCCAGTGAACGATTCATGTGTCGAGGCTATGGTCCGTGCCATGTTCTTCAGGACCGGCATTGTGTTTCCTGCCAGTCCATATATCGTTCACCATGTAGTTTTCTGTTTACCGTATACGTGTTCATGTGTCGAGGCTATGGTCCGTGTCATGTCCTTCAGGACCGGCATTGTGTTTCCCGCCAGGCCATGTACCGTGTACCATGTATTTGAAATAGCCCAAACTGTGATATAGGATTAGGACAATTTTAGGATTAGGACCAATATATTTACACACAACACTTACCGTACCCGTATCATGTTCCATGTTCGTCTCACCCCGTACTTATATGTCGTGCGTTATTGTCTATAAAAGAAAGAGAGAAGTAAGTGTTATAGTGGAGAAAAAGAAAATGCGTAGCGAGAAAGAATACGTACAAGAGCAAAGGAAAGATAGGCGTAGCGCAGATTTCAATCGTAGTAGAGGGGCTGAATTAATGGCTCCTACCACTCGTTCGGCATCCCAAGCACAAGCACTACAACCCGATATCCACTCCAACGAAACGTCGCCACCAGAGGATATGGATATCTCGAAGGCAGGATCAGTAGGCGGGGATGTAGATCTCAACAGCCTAGGAGCAGTGCCAAAACGCAGCTCGTCTACGACAGCACAACAACAGCCAGCTCCATTGGACCTTGAATTCAGCTCTAACGGAGGCGCGGGAAACATTTCGGTCGGTTATGGCGACAGGAATGGCCGAGCTCCAAGACCAGAACAGGCGCGAGATGCTGGAATATATGCAGGCAATCCGGGAAAGCAGCATATATACGCAGCTGTCAGGGCCCAAAACAGCACAGACAACTTCTCGCCCACCGCCCGAACAAGACACAGCACCACCGCCTGATCATAGGGCAGCACCTCAGCGAAAGCCCCCAGCAGCGCAAGGATTTTGGGTCGACAACCGCGCCCTTGAGTCAGAGCAGCGTGAGCAAGCGGAGCACTGGGGTTTCGGAGCGCGTAGCGATGCACAGGCAAGGAGCGAACAGACCATGCGTAGGCCATACAGTATTACCGAGTCCAGACCCGAGGTGATCCTGTTGCGTCGATGGGGTCTCGTTTTCGATGCTAGTTCATCTGGAATGCCAGTCGGGGAGTTTATCTTTAGACTAGATCATTTAAGGCAGACCTACCAAGTGCCGTGGCCGTATATCCTGCGGGACTTCCATACACTGGTTGAGGGACGTGCAAAGGACTGGTACTGGATGTTCCTTAGGACGAGTGGAGCAACAGACTGGCCGAATCTGCGATACACACTGAAGCAGCGGTTCCAGACGCGCAGATCCAACTTTGAGCGCGAGCAGGAGCTTCGGGAACGGCGACAAAAGGCAGGAGAAAGCATCGACGACTACCTACAGGCTATGTTTGCTCTCCGGTCAAGGTTGGAAGTGCCGGTAAGCGATCACGACCTGATAAAGGTCGTTAAGGTTAACATCAGAGACGGCATTTCGAGGATCATATATCCTATGTGGATTACCGACCTGGAGAGACTGCGAGAAGAGTGTCATGACGCAGAGAGAATGCTGTCCTTACGTTGGTCCAGGAGTCAGACCACAGCGGAACCAGTCAGTAGGCCTAGGGACCGTTACCACGTAAACGAGGCGTTCCACGAGGAGGATGAAGCCACTGCGGAAACATCACCGGATGAGGCAGTTGAGGCAATCTACAGGCCCAGAGGCAGTAGCGGCGACAGCAACGCGCTTACATGTTGGAATTGCGCGCAGAAAGGACATACTTTCTGGGAATGCGTGACCACCGTGCGTAACATATTCTGTTACAAGTGCGGTTTAGCCGGTGTGGTATTGCCGAAATGTCCGAAATGTCGTTCGGGAAACGAGAGGCGGAACATGACGCAGGCAGAGGAGTCACGCTCAACACCATTGCCGAGAAGCCATTAAAATCCTCTCCACAATGCATGTTAGATGTAAGCACTAGAGGTAAGGACTGCATGTTAGTTAAGGATATTGTAAGAAGAACCAACAGCGAGCACTTACCGAGGCCCAAATGGTCGACACGACCGCCCTTGGAAGCGCGCCAAGCCGCGTACAAAGATGCAAGAGCCCGAATCTTTGCCGAAGTTGATGACTCAAAGCGGAACCAAAGCTTAACAGCTCCACGGAAGCGGACAAAGAACGCATTACGTCGTAGGGAACGTAAGAGCGTTTGCGAAGCACTTGGTTCGGCGCTCAAGGACAACGATCGAGCCTTCGCCGAAGTCCAAATTCAAGGTCACGCCGTTAAGGGTCTTTTAGACACTGGAGCGACCGTTAGCTTGTTAGGCACAGGAGCAGTGGATCTAATAAAGAAGCTGGGAATAGCATGGCACCCTCAGATTTCGAAAATGCGAGCCGGCGGTGGTGCGAGCTACTCTGTATTGGGTAAGATTCTTGTCCCGATACAATACAAGAACGAGACGCACAAGATGACGCTGTATGTTTGCCCCGCCCTGGTCCAGAATTTATACTTAGGCATTGATTTCTGGAAGAAGTTTCGCCTGGCACCCGAGGTGGTTGGAGTAGAGGCAGTGGAGCAGATGGACTCGGAGTTTATCACCAAGGGAGAGCCGATTGAACCGCACCGGTTGAATGCGGTACAGCAAGAGCAGCTGAAAGCGGTACAGGCGAAATTCTTAGCGTATGAGAAGCGAGGCCTAGGCAAGAATCACCTGGAACGGCATACGATCGAGATTGTCGAGGGCACAGTACCGGTCAAGGAAAGATTTTACCCAGTATCCCCAGCGGTTCAACAGCTTTTGTTTGCAGAGGTGGACGAAATGTTGAGACTCGGAGTCATCGAGCCAAGCGAGAGTCCATGGAGCAACAGGATGACGCTGGTTCGAAAACCTGGCAAAAATAGGTTGTGCTTGGACGCTCGTAAGCTTAACGACGTGACCGTGAAGGATGCTTACCCGCTGCAGAACATCGAGTCGATCTTAAGCCGCGTGGATGACACCATCTTCATAAGCAGCGTCGACCTGAAACACGCATTCTGGCAGATCGAGTTGGAGCCCAAGAGCAGAGCGTACACAGCCTTCACCATTCCTGGCCGTCCACTCTATCAATTCCGGATGATGCCGTTCGGCTTGTGTAATGCCGCTCAAAGGTTGTGTCGGTTGATGGACCGGGTGATACCACAACGTCTGCGGAATCGCGTGTTCGTGTACCTGGACGATCTACTCATTATCTCCCGCACATTTGAGGAGCACGTAGAATTGTTAGAGGAAGTAGCGGAATGTTTAAAGGAAGCAAATCTCACTATCGGTCTGCAGAAATCCAAGTTTTGCTTCAAATTTCTAAAGTACTTGGGGTACATTGTGGGTGACGGAGCTCTCCGAACGGATCCGAGCAAGGTTGAGGCGATAGTCCTGATTCCCGTCCCAAGAACCACCAAGCAGCTGAGGAGATTTTTGGGAACTGCAGGCTGGTACAGACGCTTCAGGCTTTTCAAGCCTGTCCGCGCCACTGACCGACTGCTTGAAGATCGGCAAGAACTTCGAGATGTCGGAGGAAGCAGTCGAAGCATTCCATGCACTGAAGAAGGCGCTAACATGCGCGCCCGTCCTCGTGCACCCAAATTTTCGCCGGGCGTACTTTATTTAATGTGACGCAAGCCACCTGGGAATTGGCGCAGTTCTTTTTCAGCGTGATGACGAGGGTGCAGATCGACCCATTGCGTTCCTTTCAGCGAAGCTGCGTGGGGCTCAGCTGAATTATAGCGTGACGGAGAAGGAGTGCCTGGCAGCGGTTAAGGCGATAGAGCGCATTAGGCCGTACGTGGAGCTGATGCCGTTCACAGTCATTACGGATCATTCGAGCTTGCAGTGGCTAATGTCACTCAAGGATCTGAGTGGGAGACTGGCGAGGTGGTCACTAGCGCTGCAGGCGTTTGATTTTAAAATCGAACACCGGAAAGGCAAGGACAACGTCGTAGCAGACATGCTCTCTCGACCTTTTGAGGTGGAAGAGCTCAACTTGTTTGAATTCGAGACGACAGCCTTTGAGAGCGAGGAGTACCTGGGTCGGTTGGAGTTGGTGCGAGCAGAGGCTCACCGTTTCCCTGATCTTCGGATCGAGGACGGCCTACTATTTAAGAGGTCACAGTTCGCCCGAGAAGATAGCGAGGAGTTCTTGTGGAAGCTGTGGATCCCGGAATCGCTAACAAGCACACTGATTTGGCAGGCGCACGATAGCGACCAAGGGATGCACGGAGGCATAGCCCGGACGTTGGCAAGGCTGCGCCAATTTTACTTCTGGCCGAGGATGGCAGCGCAAGTGCGGACGCATGTGCTTGATTGCGAAGTCTGCAAAGAGACTAAACACAGCACACAAATTGGCAGGCCGATGATGGGCAAGGAGGTTGTGACTGAGCGCCCCATGCAAAAGCTGTATTTAGACTCTTTGGGCAAGTACCCACGTTCGCGACAAGGCAACGCATACATCATCGTAGCGCTGGATCATTTCAGCAAGTTTGTGTGGTTGAAGGCGATACCAAAGGCAACGGCGGCAGCGGTCATCCGTTTCTTAAGAGAGGATGTGTTCCCGGCGTTTGGAGTCCCCGAAATCGTACACACCGACAACGGGAAGCAGTTCGTGTCGCAAGAGCTTGGAGCGATGCTGGAGCACCACGGTGTTAAACACTTGCGCACCGGAAACTATGCTCCGCAAGCGAACGCGTCCGAACGTGTCAACCAGTCGGTGTTGGCAGCGATTCGGGTGCATATTGGGAGAGACCAGACGGGATGGGATGAGAAGTTGCCCGAGATCGCAATGGCGTTGCGAGGTTCAGTGCATTCTGCGACCGGAACCTCCCCATACTTCGCCTTGTTCGGTCAACACATGTTGAGTCACGGCAGCGAGTATGAACTAGCCAGGAGGCGACGTAAGCGGTGCGGCGATTCAACCTCTTGAGAGGACAGAAAAACAGCAGGTATACCGTGCTCGCATTCAAGAAACTCTAACCAAGGCGTATGAGAAGGCAGCGAGGCAGTACGACCTGAAGGCACGAGACGTGCAATACACGGTTGAACAAGAGGTGTTCAGGCGGAATTTTGTGTTGAGCGACTTTGCGAAAAATCTAAATGCAAAATTCTGTCGCCGTTACACAAAATGCCGAGTAGTAAAACCAATCGGACAATGTCTATACGAGCTGGAGACGCTCCAGGGTAATCCGCTCGGGGTGTTCCACGCAAAAGATTTAAAGCAGTGACCCCCGAGCGTTGGATCTATGCCCGGCTAGCTCAGTCGGTAGAGCATAAGACGCTTAATCTCAGGGCGTGGGCGGTGGCCTACGTTGGGCATCGTGACGACACCGGGCCTCCTTTTTGCAATCCTGTCCTGGACGCTACACCGTCGGCGCGAACCGGAGTGTGGTGTTATGGTCGGCAGAGTTTAATCGATGGTTGTGGTTGTCGAACGAGGGTTGGATAGTCGTGCTGGCAACGATACTCGATTGGCACCTGCGATTAAGGGGGAATGGCTTAAGACTATAAGAAGAGGAAGGGGCATGAGAAAGCAAAAAATTGTGAGCGGGACAAGTGGCAGCAAGCAGCAGTAGGAGGTCATAAAATAAAATAGAAGTCGAGGACAAGGATCTATATATACATATATGAACGCTGGACAGTCAGGTATGAGGCAGAAAGTGATTAAAGAGTGTCCATGATAGCAGTGCTTCAACATGTTTTAACAGATCGTCCAGGCGTCCAGAACACAAAGAGTGGCCAGGACAAGAGAAGGAGACCACCGGACGAGGATCGGCCAACCCGTCTGGGTGGTCAACAAGTTTGTTGCTAATAGTTATAGTGCCCCATAAAAGTTTTAAATAAGCCGTTGCCCATTGCTTTTGCGCCAGCTGCGCGCAAGCGCTCACACACTCACCATCACACAGCCGCTGCCAGAGGCACAGTGGCTTGCGACCTTTTTGAAGAGGCGCGAATTAGCATTAAGTTATTTATTCATTTATTTTGCCCCTATTTATTTATTTATTTATTTATTATCATTTAATTTATTCTTCATTTATATTATTTATTTAATTTATTATTTATTTATTGTCTTAGTTTTTGTTTATTGTTTATATGTTTTGCGTTTAGTAGTTCATGTTTATTTTTGTTTATTTATTTATTTAATTTCATTATTCTTTTTTTATATTTATATAGCGTAAATTTAATTTAAGAAACAAAATGTATAATTTTAAATGAATAAATATAAGTTTGTATTGTTTATATAAATATGTGTGAGTAATTGTCTATGTGTGGGTGGGATGAAGATGTGGTGATGTGGGGGTAAGTTGTAGTTGTTGTGTTCTAGGGAGTCGGCAATATATTGCAAGTCCGGCTCATAGGTAGGGAGGGCGCATTGGGGGTAAATGTTTACATCTTTTTACCTTACATGTCCGAAAATTGTCCGATTCTGTGAAGATTAGCCGCTTGTCCGTTAGATGTTTGTTTTTGAATAAAAATATAAATTTTGTTACCCGGCCCACACCGTATCGAGGTCGTATCCATCCCTGGGTCACCGAATTGCTAGCTGGCTATCGATACAGTGTTGGGAGTGAAAGGCCGGTTCATAACAATATATCCCACATTTTAGCAGCTAGAGTAACCAAATTTTGGTGGCAAGATAGCTGGTAACTCTCCCTGAAAATCTGCATCAAAAGTTTGGTTGCCACGCCCACCTCTTCAACCCCCATCCACCTCCAATTATAAACAAAAATACCTGAAAACTCTACAGTTTTAAAGGTATAGCCACCAAATTAGGTGGGAAAGTAGATGCTGACGTCCGCCACAGATCTGCTTCAAATTTTGTCCATGCTCCCAACGCCTTAAAAAACGGGAATTCATGTGTCTTCACCATTTTTAATACTTTGATAAAACACATATATATCCCACATTTGAGCAGCTAGTGTTACCAAATTTGGGAGAAAGATGGCTGGTAACATTTCTCAAAAAATTGCATCATAAGTTTGAATGCCACGCCCACCTCCTCCGCCCCCAGCCCCCCTCCAATTATAAACAAAAATGCCTGTATCTTCCACCGTTTTGAAGCTAAAGCCACCAATTTTTGTAGGAAGTTAGATGCTGACATCTGACACAGATGTGCATAAAAATTTTAGATGCCACGTCCCCAAACAACGGGCCATGTCCCACCGCCCTAAAAAAAAACCGAAATGCATGTATCTGCGCCAGTTTTTAAGCTAGAGTCACCAAATTTTATGGGCATACTGTTAGTGACATCCATAACAGATCTGCATTTGTTTTGGATGTCACGCCCAGCTTTACCACCCACCTTCTAAAATCTGAAATCTCTCAGTATTTGCGCTAAAGTCACCAAATTTGGTGGGAACATTGATAGTAACATCCGTAACAGATTTGCATCATAATTTTGGATACCACGCCCACTTATACCGCCCACCTCTATATCTTTTCCAGTTTTTGCGCTAGTTTCCATACTTGGTAGGGGGTTACAGAGTGCCATCCGCCACAGATATGCATCACAAATTTGGATGACACGCCCACCCCTTCTGCCTGATATTTATACCCAAAACCCCCATATATAACTATTTGCACACAGAATCCTTAACACAGCTATGTAAGCTGGTATCAAAGTATATCGAAGTCGGTTGCGTCCGACTGCAACGTTTTTACTTGTCTAAGCTAGAAAATTAGTAGGGATGCAAAAGTCATTATCCCCTAAAGATCTGCAATAAATGGAGAGAATTGGATGCCTCGCCCACCTATAGCGCCCACCTTTTCTCAGTTTTTGCGCTAGAGTCACCAAATTTGTTAGAAATATTGTTAGTTGCATCCGGAACAGATCTGCATCAATGTTTTGAAAATGTTCTGAAAATCTGAAAACTCCATAGCTTTCTTAGTTTTTGCGCTAGAGTCACCAAACTTAGTAGGGGAATAGAATGTGCTATGCGCCGCAGAGCTGAATCACAATTCTTTCGCCTGCCTTCTTATACCAAAAATCCAAATTTATACCTGTTTGCAGATTTGAAAACAGCATCAAATTCGGTTGCGTCCGACTGCAACATTTTTAATTGTTTTTGTAGTACTTTAGTGCTTTAGTTTTTTAAGCAAAACAAACAGCTGTCAATTGCTACATTCAAAAAGTCGCCTCTGCGGCTCGCAACAATGCCCAATGCATCATAGACAAAATTATCACAGAATAGGTCAAATGCAAAAGTGGGCTCTTAATGCTCAGTAATATCTGCAATAATAGTTAACTAGCGGACTTATATTATGCATGCATCGTTGTACATGGCCAAAGGAGGTATGTCGTCTATTTTTGTTTTTGGAAATCATTAGCGTTTTTAATTTACGCGCCAGGAAACAAAACTATATATTAAAACATATGAATGTATACAAATATAGATAAAATCGAATGCGGACAACCCACAGCTGTAAGCTGTAGCCATGACAACCGCCAATTGCTGCAGGGACAACACAAGCCAAAACACCAGACTTTGCCCAAATTCGTTATCATTTTCATTCAATTAAGCCACAGCAACCAAAAAGCTAATTTAATGTACGAGGTTGGTAGTGAACAGATCAACTGCAACGGAGCAGTTATACAGTTACCGTCGCTGGAGGTGGTCAAAACAGGTGGGTGTATGAAAGATACGAGTCGTTTAAGCAAAATCGATGAATGTCAATTGCTTCCATAAGTCCCCAATATGCCAACAGACGCCAACATTGACTGGCTATTACATATTTATTTTACTCGCCGCGAGTTTGGACGTTGCCGCCGTCTTATCGAACGTGAACTAAATTGTCATTTGAATGCAGAGTATCTGTACTTTGCCAAGGTGAGCATTAATTTTTTATTTATTTACTTTTTGCGTATCGATAAATAAGGTAATGGGCTTGCATATTTGCGTAGGGCTTAATTGAGCGCGAGGATGACAATCATATTGAGGCACTGCGCAACCTACAGAAGGCTGCCCAGTTTAACTCACGTAACATCGAGACGTTTAAAGAAATCGGACGTACACTGTATGTAAATTAATTATATCGCTCTTGGATCTAACTTTTTCTCATACGCCAGCTACAAAATTGGCCGCTTCGAGCAGGCGCTGAATGTGTTCCGCAGTGCTGAGCAGCAAAGTACTCGCAAAGACCATGAAGTCTATTATTATTTAGGTGAGTTGCTTTATCGAGCATCAACCACCCAGAAGAAGATTGAACTCGCTAACCAGCAAAAGGTGGAGGCAAGATGCTACTTTGAGGTGGCTGTGCAGACGGGTAAGAAGCAGAAAAGCTATATTCGTCTAGCCGAGCTGTATCGCAAGGAAAAGGATTACCAGAAGGCCATTGAAGTTCTGGAGGCATGTTTGCAGTGAGTTCTTTCTAGCACGTAATAGAGTACATACCTGAAAGTTTTTCTCTTCTAGACTGACACCAGAAAGTGCTGATGTTTTGACTGAAATTGGTGTTTTGTATTTGAAAATCAACGAAACCCAAAAAGCCTACGATTGCCTAAAAGATGTCGCTAACATTGAATGTAACTGTGCACCGAAGGGTTTACTTGCCCTTGGCGCCATTTTGCAGGTAACCAAAGTATAAAAGTGACATAAGCTAATGACACTTACAATTCGTTATTAAAATTGATAGTCGCGTAACGACGTGGATAGCGCTTTAAGCAAGTACAGACAAATTGCAAATGAAGAGCCTGAAATTGCCGAGCTTTGGAATAACATTGGTCTCTGCTTTTTTAAGAAGCAGAAATTTATTGTGGTATGCAACTAAAATGCATTAAGGTTAAAATAAACAGATAACCCAACCGTTCATAATTTAATTACAGGCAGTTTCATCTTTGCGTAAATCTATCTGGTTATCGCCCCTCAACTATAATGCGCTCTACAATTTGAGCCTAGTATATATTGCCTGTGAGTAGGATAAATGAAAATGAAAATAAATTATTTAAAACCAAGTAAGAAGGCTGTATTCGAAATATCCCGACAAAAATATACCCTTAACCCGTTACTTAAAGCGTACAGTCATTTTTGTGTATTCACACGCATAAAGAATACGGGTGCACGCATAATGACTAATCTTCAACTTGCGTATTTAAGGTGTTTCTTAACTGATTTGATTAACTTTCAGACGTCATTATCTTATCCCTAGTCTTAACATCATTTTTACTACATTGAAATCCAAGTTTTTGTGTTATCGATTACATGTGTATAATATGCAAAAAAAAGTTGTACTGCCATGGGCTTAAGCAAATTTCAAATATATAATCTCTAGCTCCTATGGGCTCATACACACAGTCGGAAGGAACTACATACATTGAATTGGCTTCTGATGCTGATCAAGAATATTACTAAAAATAAGGGGGTTTTCATATGTATATTAAATACTTTGGCACAAAACCATTCGAGCATTATTACTCATTAAATAGGTAAAACAAAAAGTGATCAAAATTCAAGCACAAACCGGTTATAAATTCAGAATAAAATGTCTATAATAGCGTCTTTTTCTCCGCCGCTGGAGCGCCGCTATGCTAAAGACTTAAATAAGAATCTCTTTTTATACCCTTAACCCATAAAATGGGTAAATAAGGGTATAATGGTTTTGTGCAAATGTATGTAACAGACAGAAGGAAGCATCTCCGACCCTATAAAGCATATATATTCTTGATCAGCATCAACAGCCGAGTCGATCTAGTCATGTCTGTCTGTCCGTCTGTCTGTCTGTCTGTCCGTCTGTCTGTCCGTCTGTCTGTCGGTATGAACGCGCCGATCTCAGAGACTATAAGAGCTAGAGACTTCAAACTTTAAGGCGGGTTCACAATGTCAGCGTGAGATTGGAAAATGTTTTGTCCCTGTCTGACACAAACATTTTTCACATAAGTTCGCTCACTCTTTTCCAATCTCAAACCGACCTCACTTGCATCTCAGATTGGAGTGGAAAAAAGCTTTTCGAAAATTTAGTTTTAAAAGCTCTGAATAGATGGCTTTTTTCGAAATTAGTTACATGTGCTCCACAGTTTTTACCTCTATTTTACTCAATACAGAGGCAAATAATAATATAAATCACAATTTAGCATTCATTTAGTGCATATTAACGAATATATAACAATAAAATCATTGTTATATAAAAAAGCAAATCGATAATTTTTGCGCCATTTCACATATGTTAGCCGAGTTCGAAAAACAATCAGCTGATTGTTCGAATTGCATTTATGTTCACAATTCAGCTGACATTGTTAACGCGCGGGTAAAAATAAATTAAACGTTATAGCGATTCAAGATATACAATTTTACAGTAGCAGTAATACCCGGAAGACGCACTGCCTGCAGCATCAAAAAATTATATGTTAAAATTTTAGCTTGTTTGTTTTCGTCATAGATTTATAATCAAACTTTTAATACAATTTTTAATCAATTTTTAACAAAAATTTTAATAAAATTAATTCATACAGGGTTTTTCAACTAATTCAAATACATATAGATGTATTCCAAGATTAATTTCTATACATGGCTTTTATTTTGACTTTGTAAACTATTCAGTGTACGTCTTTGATTGTTAACAGTAGTTTTGACAAATCAAAACTGTCGCTGACATCGTTTAAACGCGACCTGTTAAACGTTAAACTCTCGTCAGTAAAATTTGAATGATCAAGTCCATTCAGACTTTTGGCCTAGAATGGCTTCAAAACGCTAGGTGCTCGACATAAGCTTGAGTTTGATAACCAAAAGATCTTCCAAATTTTAAAATTTCAATATCAGTTTGAGAATGAGCTGCTGGTAAAACGAACTAAATTTTCTTCGAAAAAAGCCCAGAATCGCTTAAAACAATTCGCAATTGTCAATGGCGAAAGTTGTTGTCAACTGATTAATTTATCAATAAAATGGCATCAAGGATGGAAATTTTCGGATAATTTTTATCTTTGTTTTCATCCATATTGCTTTTTTTATTTTATTATTAAGTTTGAGTTTTACACTAAAAATGTTGGCATTATTTCGCCGTATTTTTTTCGGCACGTCGCAATATCCGGTTGACATTGTGAAAAATCTCGTCGGTATAAGCGGTTTTGTCGCTAAAAGCGGAAACGTTCTAAACTGACGCCCTTTCATATATGTTTGTATGGGGACCAACCAAGGCATCGAGTTTTCGTCTAAATGTTCTTTTGGACGGACCGCTTTTCCATATTATTGTTTCAAGTTTTTTGTTTCAGAGTCGTGTATAGCCGGATTCTACTGTAAATTAACTTCGAAAAAATATGACAAATATACAGTTTAGCTTACTTTTCCGCAAGAACTGCCGGCATCTTTATTTTTTTATATGATAAAACGATTGTTTCTGTTAATGTTTTCCATGGATTTATAATAAATTTCTCATAAACTCCATGAGTAATGGGGTTTTGCAACAAACATAAAATGAACATCAGCTGTTCACAGCTAATTGACAGCCAACAGCTGATTTCAAAAATTCGAACTACTTTCACGGCGTTTGAAAGTTTAAAATGCCGTAAAAACTTTCAAACGCCGTAAAAGCAGTGGCTCACGCCACTGCTATTGGCACTGTTGGCTATGTTCCGGAGCAGATCACACAAACAAAAAAATTTTTTTTCATCGTCATGCGCCTGCATTAGAAACCTTTTTCTATCATTCACAGGTGATAAAAAACTCGTAAAAAAAAATCAGCCCGAAAATCGCTGGTGCCGCGATAGTAAATATTTACCCATTTTCGTACCTTTACTCCGCGAAAACACTCTGTGTGTGTGTATGTGTGTGTGTGTGTGTGTGTGTGTGTGTGTGTGTGTGTGTGTGTTCACCCCCCCCCCCTCTCCCTAGCGTTCTTCAAAATCACGAATATTCATAATAATTTCAAAACCCCATAACTCATGGAGTTTATGGGAAATTTTAGCCTCCCCCCATGGAATATTACTTACTATGATGCAATCAACAGCTTCATGAAAAAAAAAAAATTCCCCCACTTTTCGGAAAAGTAACCAAACTGCATTATTACCATAATTTGAAGCAAACTTGTACTGCGCATGGTAAACGAGTGTTTACGTTTCAAGTTTGAACTCTCTAGCTCTTATAGTCTCTGAGATTGGCGCGTTCATACAGACAGACGGACAGACGGACATGGCTAGAACTACTCGGCTGTTGATGCTGATCAAGAATATATAGACTTTATAGGGTCGGAGATGCTTCATTCTGTCTGTTACATACATTAAGGGTATAAAAATTAAAAATAATTATTGGTTAAATTAGAATAAGATTGACAATATTTAAAAATAACATGCACATGTGATTTAGTTAATGTAATCTGTTTAGGCAGCTCCTTTTAAAACAAGTGCCGGATCGCATCGATACATTGGTAATAAGAGGTCTTTATTTTAGCCTTTAGCATATCGACGCAGCGGCGGAGAAATAGACGCTATTTTAAATTTAGCGGCTACATTCACTTTAATACCCTGTGCACACTAATACCCTATCTACACTAACGCGCATTTTTAAAAATAATCAAAATATCGATACTAATGCAGTTTACCGTCTACATTGTACTGCATTTGCATTTTGCATTTTCAGATCAGGTGTTTATTGGAGGTTGCAGCCAATTTTTGTATTTAAATAAATAATGGAAAATTCTGAGCTTATTGGCCGTAACAATTTATTTTCAATGTTATTGAGTTTACTCTGCTTAGTGGCAAGGTGTGTTTTTGAGGTGGAAAGTAGAAGCAAAGTTTCTACGCGAAGCGTTTGGAAATTCGAAGCCCGCCAACATTCTCGTACCACAGGTCAAGAAGCATCCTTGTGGTGTCTTCGCTTCAAACGCAACGGCGGTTATTTTCCTGGGCTGTAATCAATAATAATTTAACATCACAGCAATGTTTTTTGCATAAAATTGTTAATTTAATATTTATTATTTTTAAATCAACTGTAAATATTTGTTTTTGTTTACGATCTAGAGCAGACACTATTTCGATGCTTCACTTGTAAAAAGTAAAAAGTTGCATCAGAAAAAAATGCAACTATTATTTTTAGCATATATTCGATATTGCACTCGATATTCGGTACTTTGTGAAGCATCAAAAAAGTATCCGCTCTAGATCGTAAACAAAAACAAATATTTTCAGTTGATTTAAAAATAATAAATATTAAATTAACAATTTAATGCAAAAACAAGAAGGAAGGCACTAGTCGAGAAATCCCGACTAGGACACCCCCTTAACCCGATACTTAACGCTTACAGTTACTTATGTGTATTAACTCAGTGACCAATATGACCAAACATCAAACTGCGATATCTCCGGTGTTTCTGAACCGATTTTGATCAGGATGCTTCTTGACCTGTGGTACGAGAATGTTGGCAGGCTTCGTATTTCCAAACGCTTCGCGTAGAAACTTTGCTTCTGCATTCCACCTCAAAAACGCACCTTGCCACTAAGCAGGGTAAACTCAATAACATTGAAAATAAATTGTTACGGCCAATAAGCTCAGAATTTTCCATTATTTATTTAAATACAAAAATTGGCTGCAACCTCCAATAAACACCTGATCTGAAAATGCAAAATGCAAATGCAGTACAATGTAGACGGTAAACTGCATTAGTATCGATATTTCGATTATTTTTAAAAATGCGCGTTATAGTGTATTTCCTTTATCCAGTTATGGTAAAATTTATTGGACATTTGCCAATCCAATTGAAAGTTCAGTTAATAAATCAGCTGTTTTGATCTGAGTTTGATGATTAAAAGTAAGAATAATAAGCTAAAACTTAACTTTTGAAATTTTAAAAGCCATTTTGTTGAATTTTATTGGCAAACATGCGTGGCCTGCAATCTTTTTTGCATGTAATTCAGGAACAATAAACAAATTTATATATTGCGCTAACCTTTGCACATTTCAATCACCTGTTTTAGCTATGTTAACGTAATGTTATCCGATAACAGCGATATTTCAGCGATGCTTATCGAAAAATTACGATAGCCGATTACCAGTTATTCCCAGTTACCATTGACTGAAGGTTTACTGCTGTAAATTCCTTATGGAAAAATACACGCAAAATGAACTTCAGTTACTCAAAATGGTAATAACTGAGAATAACTGGATAAAGGAAATACACTATTAGTGTAGATAGGGTATAAGTTTGTTTCAAACTATTGATACAGTTTCGATGACAAAACAATTTTGAAATTGTGAAAATGGACAATATACTTGGCTGTGCTAAAAAACTCCAGAGTTTTTGGTTCGAGCAAATTTTAAAATCTCTGAGGACAAGCCCTCCCTGTTCCGCATGTTTTGTAGATTTCATTTTTCGATATTTTTGTTCGGAGTAAATAATTAATTTTAATTGCTTTTAAGGGTAACCGCTGGACATTTGTGTGCTATTTCATAAATAAGAAAATAAAATATGCAAAGTTTTATCACTTGTAGTATTTATACAAAATAAATATTTAAAATTTTGCCGCCAAGTAACTCGTGCTGCTAGACGATTGTTAGAGATTTATATCAATACAAATTCACGAATTAAAACATTTATTATTTTCAAATGTATTTGCTTTATGCATTTAAGGTGGGTATCCAGTACGCAGCAAGAAAAAAAATTTCCCATACAAAATCGTCGTAGCAGGAATTTTTTTTTTGGCTCCGTGTGTTTTGGGTATCCAGTAACGTAGCAAAAATACTAAACTTCTTATCGATAGTAGCGATTAAATAAATAGGTACACACTGGCGCTCGGCTCAGGAAATACCAAATCATATATATTTTTGTGCCGAGAGCAACAACAAACACTTCATGAAAAATAAAAATGGAAAAAAAATCTAAAAAACGGGTGGAAAATTGTAACCACGACGGAAATTTTGGATGGATTCCATTGGATTCTGCACCATATTATTAAACTATAAGTGCATACAATTTTTTAATATGTTTTATAAAATATGTGTATTTAAATTTAAATGCTTGCGTCGTTCACAAGGCTTCCTTTCTGATGCCTTCGCTGCAAATATGGGTTGACCCACGATTTGTGCTGTCGGCGTTGACGGTTCCGATGCTCTTCTTTCTCGCTTGTTTTTGCAACATTATATGCTGCCAACAATGGAATAAGCATACTCGCATTGTTTACTTTTTTTAAATTTAATGCCTCAGTGTGACCATGTATCTCCTAAGATATTATGCAAAATGGCATATTTTTACCACACATTGGGGGACGACCATGGTCACACTGCCCACGCTTCCAAAATATATCTCAAATTCCGGCCAGGAATTTTTTGCTGTACTGGATACAGGCCTTTAAGCTAAAAATTTCCTATCTAAATTGTTATACTTATAATGCATTAGACATTTTATTTTGCTTAAACTTAGCAGAACACTGGCCCAACAACTTGGGGTTTTAAGGCCCAATTTCTCAATGTCCGGTTAAATTTTCGTTTAGCTAAACGAAAATTTAATTTTATGGTAGAGTTAAACGGTTTGGTTTTCTCAAAGCCAAAATAACCCTTCATCGGTAAGTAACTATCGCCTTAACAGCGTTGCCACATATATACTCATTGTGCCAAATACAGCGAGCTTAATTAACTTAATTGTTTACCTATTACTATGGCAAGCCAATTGATCTACAATAATTGCAAAAATGATTTGCACGTAGATTTCGTAAGCCCGAGCCGCTGTACAAATTTGGCATTATTCAGTGAAATGCATGGACATATAACACTCTTTTATGTGATGCCATTTTGCTTTAATAACAAAATAAATATACAATTCAAGAAACAGATGTTTGCCTTATCGATAATTCTTAACGATCGTGACAAAAAATCAGTATAAATTTTAAACGCGACCCAGCCTTCCGTTTAATTTGTTTTTCATTTACTCATAACCGGACATTGAAAAACTCAAAATTTGACTAAACGTCAGTTAGTTTTCCTAACCGGACATTGAGAAATTGGGCCTAAAAGCGTCTCAAACAGCGCTCTGACACACCTAAACCCATTTTCATTCGTGGCACACCCTTGATAATGAACATTGCAAAACAACGGAGATATCGCAGATTTAAGTCATTATGCAAAAGTACTGGCATATTCTTTGTATGTGTGAATTCACGAAACTGATTATACATGGGTGCCCAGCAAGCATTTTGAATCACAAGCGAGTCTTTTTCGAGTCGCCATCTGATTTTTTCTGATCAAAAAAGATACTCTCTTCGGGAGAAAACGGTTCCCGAACGCGACTCTTTTTACTGGGTCGCTTGTGACCTCATTTTCGACTAATTTTCGATTCGTATTTCGAATCAAAAGCGAGTCTTTTTCGAGTCGTATTTTTTGACAGCTTGTTAAAAAAAAACCTTTTATTATTTTTCATCAAGATTAACATTTTTATTTTATTTTAAGTTTAATTATAATATTTCTTACATTTGTGTATAACAGTACCCCTTATGTATTACAATTGTGTTAACGTTAATGTAAATGTTAGCAGTTAATGTTAGCCAGTAGTTTATGTTAGCAGTTAATATGTTAACAGTTTATGTTAATGAATGAATGCATATGCATGCCATACTTACTTACCTTTTTTTTAACCCAACGAGGGTTTGAACCGGGGACTTTCGGTTTGAGCGGCGTCTTAGACAGCACGACCATCAGGCGTCATTGACTAGCATGTTATAATTGCCCATAAGATCTATTTATGCTGCAAAGCATATTTCAATCACTGCATGTTCATTTTTTGACTTCCGTACATTTCGTGCATGGAATAATTTTTTGAGCATGCAAGCGGGTCGCTTTTGGGTCGCTTTTGTGTCGCTTTTGAGTCGCCAAGCATAATTCAATCACTGGCATGCTCAATTTTTGATTGCTTCAAATTTTCCGCGATTCATCATATTTAAGGCATACATGCGAGTCGTTTTCGAGTCGCGCTTTAATCGCATAAGCGATTAATCGTTTTTAAAGCATGAAAATGACTCGAATTAGACTCGAAATGGGGTTTCTGATCAAAACAATCTTCCAATTGCTTGCTGGGTGTGTCCTAGTCGGAATTAAACGACTAGAGCCTTCTTTCTTGTTGTTTTATGTGTTTTACATATCCTATTGTTTTTTACGTTAAATTTTTTTTATGATGTCCTAACCTGTTGTGTACGGCACAACAAAAGCAAAACAATATGCAAATGCCTTTCACACGCTGGCCGCAGCCATAAACCTGCGCAAGGATAATGTTGAGAGCTACATGTTGCTAGGCTGTAAGCGATTAAAATAATCTTTGTTCCTTTTTTTTTTGGATTGTGCCTAACTTATATTTTTTACACGCAGTGTGTTTGCGCAAACTAAACGATTTGGAGAATGCTTTCGTTTCACTGGAGAGGGCTTGCTGTATGGCAACTACACAGCAGCATGGTGATAGCCAGGTAGGGGCAATTGTTTAAATAATTTGTATACCCTCGCATCGCATGAGTTGCTTAAAAGGGTATAATGTTTGGTAAATGTATACTTTCCGTTGTATTGCCAAATATTAACCAAAAAAAAAAACACAAAGCACTATAATTCATGGTTTTTGTAAAAAATTATTGCCGAGTGCGGAAAAATTCTATATTTAACACTTTATTGTTTAAACAATAAAACAAGTTTCTAACCTGTGTAGTCACATACACTGCAGAAAGAATGAAAAGACATTGTATACGGCGTGTGTGTGTGATCGATAGTAATTGATAGTGTGATCGATGGTACCGAAGTGTGCCTGCTCCATCATAGAATAGTGATGGTGGCTGGCCATGCGTTTAAAGTTTAAAATGCATTAAAATATGGCATTTCAAACTTTTAAAGCGTGGCTCACGCCACTGCTATTGGCAATTGGCTTGATGGAGCAGGTCACTTTCGGTACTATCGATCACACTATTAATTACTATCGAATGTACGTGACTTCATTGGTAAGACGCTTGTTTTATTGTTTAAACAATTATGTCTTGTGATTTTATTTGTGATGGTTGCGACTTTACAGTTCGAGTCTGCTGAAAATGTCAGATGATGAAATGTACAATTTTTACAACTACATGGCGCAATATTGGCAGAGAAATATTGCCCTAATTGCACGAATTATGCTCGCTGAATTATTTGTTGAAATTCGAATGCCGAAGGACAATTGTTGTGACGACATCTCACCGAAAAACTTGAAAGTGCACTTTTTTTTTTTTTTGGTCAATATTTGACAAATACACACATACAGTGTCTTATGATTTTTTGATGTGGTTCTGAAACTTGTTTTATTGTTTAAACAATAAGTGTTAAATATAAATTTTTCACTCGGCAATAGATTCTCATAAAACCATGAATTTAGTGCTTTTTTTTTTTTGGTTAATATTTGGCAATACAACGAAGTATACATTTCCTAATGTTTTTGGTAAATATTTACTATCGCGGCACCAGCGATTTTCGGGCTGATTTTTTTTTACGAGTTTTTTATCACCAGTGAATGATAGAAAAAGGTTTTTCATGTAGGCGCATGACGTTTTTTTAATAAAAAAAAAAAAAAATTTTTATATTTTTTCGATTTTTTATTTTTTTAACTTTTTCACACGTCCTGCGACGTGTTATTGTTATTATTATTATTTTCATAAAAATCCATCATTGCTTTGAAAACAATGTGCGTGCGATCACTGTGAGATGGATGTGCACGACGGAAAAGGAAATGTGAAAGTGACGCAAAATGACTATAAATAAAAAATACTCCAAAAATCGAATTAGTGTGATCTGCTCCGGAACATAGCCAACAGTGCCTTAGCAGTGGCGTGAGCCACTGCTTTTATGGATTAGTAAGTTTAAAATGCCGTAAATGCCAGTTTCTAATTCGATTCGATTTAATTCGAAACTGGCATTTACGGCATTTTAAACTTACTAATGCCGTAAAAGAAGTGGCTCACGCCACTGCTAAGGCACTGTTGGCTATGTTCCGAGCAGATCACACTATCGGGCACATTTTTTTCACGCACGCACACACACCTATGCATACATACACGAATGGATTTGCAAAATTTGTGAAATTTGTAAAATCTGTAAAACGACAAAAATTTTTTTTTTTTTTCCAATGCGATGCGCCTGCATAATATGACTGGCTATGATGTTGCCAAGTCATAAGGGAGCATGAAAAAATAAAAACAGCCCGAAAATCGCTGGTGCCGCGATAGTAAATATTTACCATGTTTTTATACATTTTTAATGTAGGAGAAAGCATTACCGAGCTTTAAGCAAATTTATTCTTGGTAAGTATCAAATGGCAAGTCGGTATAGTCAAGTCCGTTCATCTACATATCTGTCCGTTGCAAAGAATACACACAAATGACTACCATATGGCGTTAAGGGTATATCCTAATCTGAATTTCTCGACTAGAGCCTTCTTACTTGTTTTAAGTAGTTTTTGGCACAAGTTCCAGCAATAAACTGGAAAAATTGACCAGATTTTGTGACAACAAAAAGTGGTGGGATTTTGAATTTAACCGACGCGAATAATGTGAATGCAAATATTTTTGGTCGATTAAAAAAGAGCTACAGAATAACCGATCGTGTGAAGGCAGCTTTAAAAATACCGGAGATATCGCAGTGGTGTGTTAACAAAAAGGACTGGTATGCAATACGAAACGGGTTCAGAGAATGTCCTAATCGGATTTTTTCGACCGCAAGTTTAAAAAAAAGTTTTTTTCTAGTTGCTTTGAATATGTTAGTAGAAAACTATAAATAATTTTTAAGATTAAATTTATTTTGTTGCTGGCTTGAAGTCCATTTAAATAAAAAGATACCTAATGTTTCTTTGAAATCAGTACCAATATATTTCGATTGCTTCTCGAACATTGTTACATATTCAATTTTAAACATTAACACAATTTTACATAACTAAATTTGTTTCTTATAATTTTTTACACCCGCTCAGTTTTACTAGAAGTTATTGGGCCATGCTCTGGCTATCGCAAAATTAAGGTATCGAGTACTCTATCTTAACATATCATACTAAAAGTTTAATGTTATTTACATTTAAATTATTTATCTCATAAAATTGTTCAATTATGTTGTTTTTAGTCATGGTTAAATAATTGTGGTGTTCAACAGATCCGTTTCATCGTTTCATGTTTCATGCATGAAACGCTTAGCTCGTGAACAGAATTTAGTGTTTCATAGCGTTTCATACTTGAAAAGTCAGCTGTTGTTTACTTTACTTTCCTTAAATTTTTGTCACTGTTACTGTTTTCTGCGCTTATACTGCCTAGATTTATAAAAAAAAGCAATTTAAAGTGTTAGGGATATAGAGGATATTGAAAGTGAGAATAGCTCTTTGTTTAAATAAGTTGTTCAATACATGCTTTTAACGTTTGAAATTTACTTTTGTTTGCGGCGGCCATCAATCATACGTGTTCACACTTTTTTGCACAAAAATACACCAAATATACAGAAAAATACTGAACATCGAAAGCAAATATCGATTAAATTTAGTGCTCTTCCCATTTTTAGTTTCATGAAACATTTAAGACTTTTTGTATACATAGGCTGAGGTGTTGTTGCAGGACTCATGAAACATGCAACATGAAACGATAAAACGAGCTGTTGAACAACTCAAATATTAATAAGCGATTCGTCGAATTTTGCATTAACCGGTGTACATTGGTAACCCTAGCCAATTCGCAATTTGTTGGGCAGGCAAAAATGCAATAGTATGTATGCTCAGAAACAAAGGTATTAAAATTTTAATGAATAACAAATTTTATTTCTAATTTTATTTATACTTTAAGATCAGCAAATCGAAAAAAGAATTTGTTTTCGTCCGTTTTAATTATAATTTGTTTGATATTTGTAGTTTACTTTTCAATGCGCAAGCTCGTTTGCCGCCGGTCCGCAAAAGTCTTGCGTTCTGCGAAAACCGGAGCACAAGTTTTTGCGTTTTTGCGTCAAATCGAGAAATTTTGCGTTATGATAAACGGAGCACGGCCCGTTAGCTACTTTTCAATTATTTGTATGTGTTCAAAATTGTGAGTGTCGGTTTTGTAGTTAAGTCGCTTGTTGTGTGCACTTCGTTAATTTTGTGTAGCATTTCGAGCGCAACCCGTTTGTTGTAATCGAAATATATTGGTACTGATTTTAATAAAACAACTGCATTGATCACTGGACTTTGATCGAGGCACATGACACAATAAGAGTCAAAGGACACAAAGCCAACTACTACATTTATTTTATTTTAATTTCATGAAAGTCTTCGGCTATTGTTATTTAAAAAAAAAAATTTTATTTTTTTATTTCTTATAATTAATGCTCTGTGGACATCTATGCCCAGCAATGTAGTAAACGCCATCCCTTAGTGTACCTAAACTTTGCACTTTTCTGCTATGAGATCGGACGACTAGCCCTGGCAACAGAGCAATACAATCGATTTTTGAGCCATGCCCAGGACCTGCTGCTACCTACTGAAGTAAGTATTGTGTTCTATTAACGAGACCAATTTCTACTTTCCACGTGACACATATAAAAGACCAACTTATCGTGCGACGTTGGTTTTCTGCTTATATTTCCAACAACAATATACCCTTCCGAAAAAAAATAATTTTCAAATTATCTTAAGCTATAGTCCTATTAAGTCACAACATGTTTTCTAGAAGTTTGTTTTTGGCCTCTGTATAGCTAAGTGGTGAAATTTTTTAATTCGCAGCTCTTCATACAAGCACTGACGGCACGCGTTGAGCATACCGTTCAGGGTATCTTGTATTCCTCATTATTCAACTAGAGAACTCTAACTTTATTTTCATACTCTGATGTTAAATTTATGAGAAATATATTGGTTTTGTGCAATGTTCGTCATGGTTTTGTGCAAAATGTCTTGGTCCATGGCGACGTGTCATTGTGGAGGCAGTGTGACCCTGGGGTGCCTGAGAAATCGAGAAAAGTTTGAATGATAGCGCACCGTTTCCACCTAGCCTCACCTCCAATTATGAAAACAGTGCCAGTGTCTTCCACAGTTTTAAAGGCTTATCCATCAAATTTTGTAAAAAGGTCTGCACCAAAACTTTACATGCCGTGCAGCACCGCCTTTTTAAAAAGGGATTAAATGTTTCTTTGACAGTATTGAAGCCATAAATCATCAGCATACAATATTGGGTGTCACGTCCACCTTTACCTCACATATCCCTTAATTCAAATCTCAATATATTTTCCAGTTTTTTTGCTAGAGCCACCAAATTTGGTAGGGGAATATAAGGTGACATCCACCACAGATCTATATCGAATTTGGATGTAATGCTTACATATTCTGCCTGCCTTTTAATACCGAAAATTTTGTTTTGCAGTTTAAATTTCAAGCCACCAAATTGAAGTCGCTACTGTGCATTTCGACAAACATCCGAAGCAATCTGGAAGATGAAGAAGATTCAGCTCAGGCTGATGCAATTCGTGGCGTGGAACCCATACATATGGCAGATATGCAGGAAGTTCTGCCACTTGAAGTAAATGCCGTTGTCAGCGAGAGCTAAGCAACAGCAGAACCGGCTAATAAACTTACATTAACGATTTATTCAAGTTTAAGTTTTCCTAAACAGTCTCGTTTTTGAACTGGACAGCATTGCACTCCTGGGTCATTTGAAACCATATTAAAATTGTAAATGGAAATTAAGGTTGGTCAAACAGCGCTTTGTCGTTTTTAATCACCCTCTTGATTTATTGGGTCCGTCACTAGAAAAATCTAAAGTTTTCTTTAATAGCTTAAAAACATTATGTGAATCTTTTTTGCTAATTTTATTTTTTGAATCTCTTAAAATAAGCAAACCAACAAAAGGTTACCATGTCTTAAAAATATTATTTAACTAACTGTTTGTTGTTGGACATCGCTGGGCTAGTGGAGCAAGTAAAGGCTATTGGCTTTTAGTTTTAGTTATGTTCTCTTAACTTTAAAGTGCCTGCGAAATGCATTCAATCCAGGTATACTCCCAAATACATTAATTCTTTTGCTTTTGAAAGTGATGTATTTTTTAGCGTGGGTGGTGGACAATCTTGCCTGTTAAGAGTTATTTTTGCATGTTTACATTTTTGTTTGTTTACTTTAATTCGATAGCCAGATAGCAAGTTTATCACGCTAACCAGATGACGAGCGAGTTTCGATGTGCTTGCAGTGTCGGCCCAAGTAAACTTCCCTGAGGGACGCCAGCTTCAATACAGTGTAAGTTGAATATTGCAGTGTTGCAGTTTACTGCAAACTTCCTGTCGAAGAGGTACGACTTTAACAGTTTATGTGTGTTTGCTGGGAGTGTTGATTTGATCCTTTACATCAGCCGTTCCAACCAGACTCTGTTAAGCACCTGTGATCCTTTCGAAAATATCGCAGTACTGTATTTTCGATTTTCAAACTCGCCTCGTATCTGAAATTCTACGATTGTCCTGCTCAATAGTTCCGTGTCAAGTCGGGAGACGTGACAGAGCCTGTTGTTTGCTTTTATAATTGTATTTTACAGCTACTTTTCTTGTGGAGTCACGAGACGAGATCCCCAGTTAGTGTTCTTGGCATTAGTCGTGAGATGCTCTCTGTAGTGTTGCGCAGTATCGAGAGCGCCTCCGCGACAAAAATATCAGTCACTGCGCAAAAGCGACGCGCGCAGCGCACTTGGCTCGGGTGGCGGCGTTGTCCAACACTGTGACGGCCAAAGAAATGATTTGGCAGATTCTATTTCGCGCCGCGACACGCAGAAGTACGAATTTTTTGGCAGCAGCCTCAGCAGCAGCAGCAACAACAACAACACGCAGGAACAGCAGCATCGACAACCACCGCTATAACAACGGTTACAGCAGCGATCCCAGCAGCCCCAGCAACAACAACAACACCAACGGAAACTGCAGCCTCAACAGCAACAACAAAAAGATCACGTAGTAGCAGCAGCATCGATAACTGCCCTACTGTCACCAGTGGTGAAGGTATAAGAGACACTCCTCCTTCCCCTCTTTCAGGAACACTTCCCTCCGGCTGAACACCAACATGGCTTCCGAGCAGGTAGGAGTACAACTTCTGCCCTCTGTGAGCTGACATCCCAAGTAGCAATGGGTACCATTGCCGTGGCCTTGGATTTGTCGAAAGCCTTCGACACGGTCCAACATTCCAGGCTGCTGCAAGATGTCAGCAACACCAGTACGCCCCCTACACTAGTGCGTTGGCTCGCCAACTACCTGGCGGACAGGCGGGCGTACGTGGAATTCAGAGGTGCCAGATCTGGTATGCGACGTTGCAAGCAATTGGTGCCCCAAGGGGGGGTGCTATCCCCACTCCTCTTCAACTTGTACGTCGCAGGCATCCCCCAACCGCCACCAGAAATCAGTCTTATCTCTTACGCAGATGACTGCACAATCGCTACCACCGGCAGGGACATTAGCGTTTTAGAGCATAGACTGAACTCCTACCTCCCCACTATACGACAGTTCCTGGGGGACCGTAATCTCGAACTCTCGACGCCGAAATCCATGGCATGCCTCTTCACCACATGGACTAAGGAAGTGACTAGGAAAATCGATATCCAGTTAGGTGGCCAGAGAGTACCAACCGTAAAAAATACCAAAATCTTGGGGGTCACTTTCGATAGTCTATTTGTGTTTTCGAAGCATGCCGAACAACTGGCCAGGAACGTGAGCAAGAGACTACGGATTCTCAGAGCTCTGGCGGGTAGCACCTGGGGCAAAGACAAGGAGACACTCCTCATCACTTACAAAGCGATGGGGCGGTCTCTCCTTGATTACGCTGCTCCAGTCTGGTCCCCCAGCATCAGTGACACCCAACGGAGAAATCTCCAGACGGTGCAGAATGCAGCCCTCCGAGCCATCACGGGCTGCCACTCCATGTCATCGGAGAGCCACCTCCACATTGAGGAGGAAATTCTGCCCGTTCGGGATCACTGCTTGCTGCTTAGCCGACAACACTTGGTCAAATCCCTTTCGCCCGAGCACCCCAACCATCTCAGCTCAGGGCTGGCCATGTCGGCTAGAACCAGACCTATCCGCTTCGACTACAGAGCCGAACTGCCGTACCTCAGAAATCTCTTACCCTTCGATACCAGCACAAGTGAGGCATTGAAACAGGTCCACACTGCCACCGTAGCAGCTTCACTCGAAGCGCTAGCTCCTAGCGTAGTTCTAGGAGGCAGACCCCCACCCATCAGCCCTGCCGAGCGGCAACTGCCGAGAGCAACTAGGTGCACATTGGCACAACTACGTTCGGGTTACTCAGCCTACCTAACCTCGTACCTTGCGAGGATTAACCCGGACGTAGACCCCTGTTGCGAGGCTTGTCGCTCGGCACCGCACACGACCCAGCACCTCTTCGAGTGCGAGGCGCGACCCACGGCTCTCACTCCACATGCACTATGGAGCAATCCAGTCGAGGTGGCTCGCTTCCTTGATATGGACCTGAGTAGTGATTAATGTCTCTTTTTTCCTTTCTTTCCCTTCCCAAACCAACAACATGGATGCGACTATCTGCGGTAGGAAAGAGGACGGTTACAACAACAACAACGACAGGCTTCGCGGCCCCACCTACAATAGCGATGTCCACGACAACAGCAACAGGAGCCACGATTACCAACAACGAATGCAGCTCATCCTAGCAGCAACAGCAACAGCCACGACGGCGGCAATAGCGGGAGCGTCATTAGCGGCACCGTCAACAACAGTGGCCAGCGGTGCATAGTGCAAATAATACAAAAAGGTCCAAGTGCGAGTGAACGGCAAATTACAACCTCCACACACGCGTGCCTTACCAGACGCCCACTCACACACATACACACAACATCGTGTGGTGGGCGGTTATACAGAATACCCACCACAGCATGCCATAGGTTGTCTGGAGAGGCGACAAAATGGCTCTAAGGCAGACTCCAGTAATGCCTTAGGTAGGACCTCTGGATCGTCGTCATTAAGTTGGCAGTTCCAGTTAAA
The DNA here is from genome assembly GCA_018152965.1 of Scaptomyza pallida. NCBI lineage: Eukaryota > Metazoa > Arthropoda > Insecta > Diptera > Drosophilidae > Scaptomyza > Scaptomyza pallida. The sequence continues at coordinate 379,156 of JAECXP010000240.1, forward strand.
TGTAACATCCCTGATTAACGCGGATCTGGCTCTGAACGCCCTACCCCATGAAAGCGGGTGTCAACCCTAGCGTGGCCTCACTGCCTGCATAGGCAACCACGAGATTATTACGCGACGGAACAATGACCAGAAGCAACGGACCAATAGTTGGGTTATGAGTTAGTAGCTATACCCCTACATGACAATAAAGCAAAGGCCGTGATACGAATGCATCAAGCTTCCCAGACGTCGCCAATCTTCGGAAAGGCCATCGTACATAAGAGGAAGCAAAATCCGGCTACGCCGCCACCAAGAGGAGCAAGGGAGTGACGACACAGATCTCGACCTGCACTCAAGCAACGGAGGAATCGGATCCGAAAAGTGCAACGAAGGCTCCCCCACGCAAAGAGGGGAATCACGTGAAATGGACTACAATGAAAAGGAAGGAGAAAAAAAGTGTGTCAACCAAGCAAGAGAAGCATAGTGGAAAGACGCAGACCAGACGCCATAGTCAGAGCGGCTAAGGGAGTGGCAGGCTTCTCTGAATTACTGCATGGAGCTCGGGCGCAGTGGTCAGGTCCAAGCAATGCCGAAAATGTGGTCAAAACGACCACAAAATACGGCATAGCCTCAGTGTATACTGTGCAGTGATAATAAATCTTGAGATGACCTTACGGCTGGCAGTGGAAAATGTCCCGAATTTAGAAGAGCTTTCGCACAAAGAAGATAAAAGCTAAACAGGTTAATCTTAACTACTGTGAGGCCACACAGTCCCTTCTGTTGCAGTCGGCTAGAGAGAAGGTTAGGTTAGGTTAGAGCGGTAGTGAGAGGAAAAGACCCCCCACTCACGTAGGCCAGAGTTGGCCCGTTGTGGTGCCGCGTTTGGACTGCGTCCAAAAACCGTCTACCCAGACGCAGAGTGTGTAACACCGCTTTCGAGGGCGTGGTCCCAGCCCGAGGCTCTTATAAAAGACAGGATATTTTTTGGGCTTATATCCGCTAGTTGGGAGAGGTCCGTTAAGAAAAAGGAGCCGAGGTGGCGATTTCTGGTCTTGCAGAGTGCCGGACAGTCGCAGAAAAGGTGGGAAACCGTTTCCTCCTCCTCCTCGTCTCGACAGCTTCTGCAGAAATCATTGAAAGGGGCTAGAAGTCTCGCTGCGTGAGTCCCTACTAGCCAATGTCCCGTAATTGCCCTTATTACAGCAGCACAGCCTAATCTGTTTAAGTTGATTAGGCCTGAAGAACGCTTTCTACAGCGCGTTGGCCAGGTTTGCCTAGCAATCCTAGCCGTTGCATTATTGAGTTGCCACCTTTTATTAGCTTCAAGTTCAAAATGTGAAAGAACTCTTAGCTTGCAGCTGGCCATGGGAATACTCATGCCCTCCTTGTCTGTGAGGAGAGGCAAAGTAGTTCCATGCCTTGCCAGCTCGTCCGCCTTTCAATTGCCCTCGATGCCCTCATGTCCGGGCACCCAAATTAGGTAGAGCTCGAACTGCTCAGCCATCTCTTGAAGAGATTTGCGGCAGTTTGTGACGGATATCGAGTTTGATGATATCGAATGTAGGGCTTTGATAGCCGCCTGGCTATCAGAGATGATGCATATGTTTTCTGCTGAGCACTCTTTTTCAGCGAGGCATAGAAGCGCCTCCTGTATTGCAGTGATTTCGGCTTGGAAGACACTACAATGATCAGGGAGGCTAAAAGACTTACTAATGGATAGCTCTTCGCAAAAGACGCCTCCCCCAACTCGGTCGTCTAGCTTAGAGCCATCCGTGAATATTCTGATAGAGCTTGTTGGCCCTGGAGTGCCTAAGCACCAGTTTTCCCTTGGGGGGATAATTACTTTAAAAGTAGTTAGGGATAAGTTGGTTTCCCACAAGGATATTGGAGTGACCGCAGGTCATTTCGGGCCACTGTTTTCTTTCCCTCATGCGTAAGGCGGAGAGAGTTGCTACTAACTTCCCCATTTGGTCGATTGGTAGAAGTTGTTGAATGTTGTCTAGAGTCTCAGTTGGGGTCGTTCTGAGAGCTCCTGTTGTTGTCAGTCCTGCGGCGCGCTGCACTTTGCCGAGCTTATGGACTGTTGTTTTCTTTGACAGTGCTGGCCACCATACTGATACTCCGTACAGCAGGATAGGCCTTACGATAGCTGTGTACAGCCACAGCGATATGCGGGGTGCCATTCCCCATTTCAGTCCAATAGACTTTTTGCAGGTATATAGAGCGACCGAGGTTTTCTTAACACGTTCCTGTGTGTTGAGATTCCAGTCTAGTTTACTATCTAAAGTGAGCCCTAAGTATTTGGCTGATTTGCTAAAAGCAAGTTCCGTTTAGTGTTGGAGGTTTGAGTGGAGGAATCCTATATTTCCTAGTGAATAGGACTAAATCAGTTTTAGCTGGGTTTAGTCCGAGCCCCTTTGACGTGGTCCAGGTGGACAGGGTTCGAAGTGCAGTGGACATACATTCGCACAGTGTTTGGGGGTATTTTCCCGAAAAAAGCAATAGCGACATCGTCTGCATAGGCGATCACCCTGCCGCCCCTACCCTCCATGGAGCGCAGCAGACTGTTGACTGCCACATTCCATAGGAGAGGGGAGAGGACACCTCCTTGTGGGGTGTCTCTACTTACGAACCTGGAGATAGACGAGGACCCCAAAGTGGATCTGACGATTCTTCGTTTGAGAAGTTGATCAATCAGATCCACGATGCGATGCTCGACCCCCAAATTCGATAGCGCCTCGGTGATCGCCTCTGGTACAACGTTATTAAACGCACCCTCTATGTCTAGGAAGGCTATGAGACAGTACTCTCTTTGGTAGAGAGCCTTTTCAACTGTAGAGACAACAGCGTGAAGAGCTGTCTCGGTTGATTTACCTTTCTGGTAAGCATGTTGTGCTTGAGAGAAATGATCTGTCTTGATCGAGTTCCTAATGTGGAAGCCCATAACTCTTTCTAGCGTTTTAAGTAGAAAGGATGTCAGGCTAATGGGGCGGAAATCCTTCGGGGTCGTATGTGAGGCTTTACCCGCTTTTGGAATGAAGACGACTTTGGATTCCAGCCATGTCTTGGGATTTAGGCCTGTCGCTACGATATCTTTAAAGATTTTATGAAGCCAGTAAACGGCAGTTGCCCCTGCTTGCTGCAATTGCTGGTGATTTGAAGGGCGAGAAACTTTGTATAGCCCATGTGATGATGTCTTTGGAGAGAAAATCGGTTGCTAAGTGCCCTTGAAATTCTCTGGCTAAGACAAGTGGTGACTCGACTGAGCAACCGGGAAAGTGGGTTTCCATAAGAAGTTCTAGAGACTCCGAACTGGTCGTTGTCCACGGCATTAGTAGTGTTTTCAATTGAGGAGCAGAAGTTTTTCCACGAAAGGCGTTTAGCCTGTCTAAGTGTCTTTTTAAAAGTTGCAAGGCTGGCTTTGCAGAGAACCCAAGATTGGTCGTTTCCACTTTGCTTTGCATAATTGAAGAGCTTACGTGATGTCCTACGAAGCTCACCTATTTCCGGGGACCACCATGGTGGTTTTGTTTTCCCTCTTGGTTTACTCAGGGGACATGACATGTTGAGGGCGGACATGCATGCCTCCGTGAATTTCTGAGTGAGCATCTCTGTAAGCTCGGGGGATGGGAGTCCCGAAGGAGGCTGTTCGGGAATTAGTCTCCCAATTTGGGCTTTGAAAACGGTCCAGTTTGTCCGTTTGTAATTTCTGCACCGTTTTGGCTTTGGTGTGTCAAGGGAGAAGGCTATATCTATATACCTATGGTCAGAGAACGAATGTTCATCAAGCACCCTCCATCTAATAAGTCTTTGATGGAGGGACGCCGTTGCAAGCGTCATGTCTAAGACTTCTTGCCTATTTCTAGTAATAAAGGTGGGGTCATTACCTATATTGCAGATGTTGAGGTTGGTGGACAGGATATAGTTAAATAGTGACTCACCCCGTTCGTTTATGTCAGTGCTGCCCCACTGATGGTGATGAGCGTTGGCATCGCATCCTATGATGAGCTTCGTGTGGGTCGCCTCGCAGTCGGCGATCAGGCTTCGCAGGAGCGTGTGTGGTAGGGGGCCTTGTTGGTCGTGTGCCATATAGCTTGAGCTTAGCTTGACACAGCCCGACTTCAGCTCCAGGCAGGCAGCAGTGTTGTCGCCATTGCTGTAGTTAGAGAGCAGAAAAATATCTAGGTGTTTTTTTTTGCCATAATGCAGGTGCGAACTTTACCTTCGTTGCGGGCTACAAGTAGCTTGTAGTCCTTCGTCCCCAGACCAGAAACCCTGCCACCACAGACCCAGGGTTCCTGGATGAGGACTATATCTGCTCCGCATTGGCTTATGCGAGCGGCTGCAGCCGCCTTACAGTGGTGGAGGTTGATCTGCAGAAGTCGTAATGACATCTTCAGATTTCTCCACCACTGTACGCTCCGCCTCATCGTCGCTGTCGGTGTCGAGGCAGATTCTGTTGGCCAGGTCGTTAGCCAGCTCGGAGCCCTCCGAATGGTACCCAGTAGGGATGTCGACCTCCCTTTTCACGGGTGTCGAAACCCCGCCCGTGGCTTGGGCTGGTGTGCCATGGTCCGCGGCATTGGTGGTGGCAGCCTCCTCTGCAGCCGGCTCCGCCTCGTCGGTCAAAGAACTGGCCGCATCCGACCGGTACACCCTTATTACTACAGGTTTGAGCCCGTAGTAGGCTGCACCATTGGATTTGGCCAGCTCTTTGGCCGATTCGTCATTTATGACCAGGACCACTTGTCTTGTGGTCCCCTCCGTCGCTTCCACCTTGGCCACCCTCCAGTCTTTGGTTGGCAGGGCAGGGTTGCAAATCTGGAAAAGCTTGAGAATCCTTTCGGGATCCTCAGGCTTAGCAGAGACCCAGACACTGGCGCGGGGGCCGCCTCTAATTTCGCGCCAGGGTAGATCTCCCCCAGCATGGCGACAGCTTGCTTATATATGGCGGCAGACGCCATTTTTTCACAAGCTATCGCTTTTATGCAACCCTGATGCCAACCGGCGTCAGAGCAGCGTTGTGGTGGACCTTTCGACTTCAACATTAAGTCCAGGAGCTTCTCTTGAAGCTCGCACTCAATGGCCCCCCACCTATGCCGAGGGATATGGCACTCACTGTCTAGGACCCCAATAAGAACCTTCTCCCTGGCGGCTTCGGCGAAGGACCGGGTGAGTGGCTGTGGACGAGGGTGAGGCCGGATCCGCTTGGCTTGCGGAACCGTCTCTTCTGCGGAGCGTTGCCGTTTCTGCTTGGCTTTGCCAGAAACGGACGCAATAGCCGGCTTAAAATCCGGAAGGATGGTTTTTGCCCACTCCACAAGCTGGGCACTATCCGGGGAAGCTGGTTGGGCCGTAAGGTCTTGCTGAAGAATTTCAGCAGCCCGTTGCCGATCCTTGAAGGATGGCTTGCCATTTGGAGGGTTGGCTGACCCCGAGGCAGTCGCCACAGTCGCGGACCCGGGAACCGGTGCCGCAGCCTTAGGTTGCGGTGGCTGATCTCCAGGAGCCGTTACCGGTCGACGCCCAGGGTAGAAGGACGACTGTCTTTGTCGCCTCCAGCTTGCCCCCTTAGCAACCTTTCGCGTGCCTGCTGGCGTACCAGACTTAGAAACGGAGGTGCTCGCACCTGAAGTAGAAATGGCCGTTGCTACTTTCTTGTCGTCTGCTGGCTTACCAGACGTATTTGAGGTGTTGCCACCCGAAGAGGGATTGTCATCTCCCACCGAGGTTTTGAGTGTCTCGGACACTGATTTTAAATTTTTTGAGTTGGAGTTCATAATTTGGTCCCACGACTAGACGGTCCCCGTGTATCGCGGGAAGCCTGATTTAAACTGGAGGTCGGCAGGTATCCAGAGTTCGCAAAGTAGAGACCGAGCAACCCCTCGGCCGCGAGTCCCTCGGCACAATGCTGTTCCACCTTGGACTGGGGTAATTTTATAGAGTGTTCTTCTCTCGCCCGACTACAATTCGTCAGCACCCTTGGCAGAGACATGACCGTGCCAAGGGCCTGCTTCCAGCCGCCCTCACGAGGAGAGTATACTCGAGAAACAAACTCCAGGGGTTTCTGCCTTCTGGAGAAGTTCCTTGCACCGGACGTTACTCTGATGAACGACAGGAAAACGGTAACTTACCGGAAAGCTGGTAGTGGCTCCATTATTGACCTCACCCTTATGAGCTGCTCGTTAGGAAGGAGGGTTAAATAGAGGGCAAGCGAAAAACTCACCTTCAGTGACCAGCAGGTCTACTGCGGAGGCTCTGCAAAAAAGCCATATAAGATTATAGGACCGAAGTGCCTTGACGAGCAATGCTTTGTGGATCTGCCTGGCTAATCGGAATGGAAAAGTGGCGCCGCAGAAAATATGGCAAAACAGTTGGAAAGAAACCTAGCTGATGCGTGCGACGCATCCATGCCAAGGCGGAAACCAAGCAGGCGTGGATCTCCTAGCTGCTGGTGGAACGTGAAGATCAACCTGCTACGGAAGAAGTGTCTACGAGCAAAAATAATGTCTCTGAGAGCAAGAGATTGGCCGGATTTTTGTAAGAGAGATAAATATTTTCCGTTGGCAAAACATGACAAGGCTGGTTCGTATCCGCTAGTTGGGAGAGGTCCGATAAGAAAAAAGAGCCGAGGTGTCGGTTTCTGGTCTTGCAGAGTGCCGGACAGTCGCAGAAAAGATGGGAAACCGTTTTCTCCTCTTCCTCGTCACGAGAACTTCTGCAGAATTCATTGAAAGGAGCAAAAAGTCTCGATGCATGAGTGCCTGCTAGCCTGTGTCCCGTAATGGCCCTGATTATGGCAGCACAGCCTAATCTGTTAAGGTTTATTAGGCCAGAAGAGCCTTTTTTACAGCGCATTCGCCAGGTTTGCCTAGCAATTCTGCCCGCTGTGGTAGGGAGTTGCCACCTTAGCTTGCAGCTGGCAATGGAAATACCCATGCCTTCCTTATCTATGAGGAGAGGCATAGGTTAGGTCAGGTTAGAGCGGTTACCAAAGAGGGATACCCCTTCAGCGCACTTAGGCCGCATTCGGCCTGTTGTGATACCGCGAAAGAGAGACTTGGATGTACCTTGTTACATCTTTGGGTCTTTTGCTCGCAAGCTCGGATAGATCTTCGAAGAAAAAGTCACCAAGGATTCTTTGCTTAGTTTTGCGTTTTGACATATGCATGAAGGTGAAGAACTGTTTCTTCTTTCTCCACATCTCGACCACTTCTGCAAAAGTCATTGTGTGGGACCAGTAATCTGGCCGCATGTGCCCCCACAAGCCAGATCCCAGTCATCACTCTGGTAACGATAGAGCACCTTTTCCGGCTTAGAAGGCAAAGCTCATTTGATCCTTTCTGCCATCTGGTTGGCCTGGTTTGATGAGCAATACGCGAGTTGTGAGTGGAGCCCTGCCATACTCTATTGGCCTCCGTTTTGAAGAAATCTCTTAATCTGAGTTTACAAGATGCCAATGCTCTCTTTATCTGAAGGGAGTTCCATGGTAGTTCCTAATCTGCCCAATTGATCAGCGATGCAGTTGCCTTCTATGTCCCTATTTCCTGGTACCCATACTAGGCATACGTTAAACTGCTCTGCCATCTCGCATAGAGATTTGCGACAGTTATGAACAGCCTTAGAGTTCGATGTATTCGATCTTATTGCTGCCTGGCTGTCTGTGAAAATGTAGATTTTACATTGCACCTATGTGGAATGCAGCTTAGCGATTCCTGAATTGCTAGCACTTCAGCCTGGAAGACGCTGCAGTGGTCAGGGAGTCGGAAAGCCTTGCGTAGGTCAAATTTGGCGCAGAAGATGGCCTCCTACTTTGCTGTCCAACTTCGAGCCGTCTGTGAAGATTTCTACGGCTTCCGCAGGTCTTGCGGGCAAGCCCTCTTCTCAGTTCTCTTTCGTTGGAATAAGGGTGGTAAAGGGAGTGTCTAATTACACCTGTGGGATCTGATAATCCGTGTTATCTTTTATGAGTGTATTGTCTTTCAAGACATTTGAATGCGCAAAACACTGGCCCATGCACTGTTTGCCTTCTCTTATTCGAAGCGCTGACAGCTGCTATTTTCCGTCCCATCATTTCGACAGGTAGGATATGCAGTATGGCGTCAAGAGCGTTACCCGGGGTCGTACGTAAAGCTCCTGTTATGCAGAGTGCAGCAGTACGCTGCATCTTTCCTAATTTCTTGGTGACTGTTTTCTTGTCAAGTGCAGGCCACCAGACAGAAACACCATAGAATAGAATCGGTCTCACTACCGCAGTATAGCCAATGGACAATTTGTGGAGTCATGCCCCACTTAAGTCCGATTGACTTCCTACAGGCGGATAGAGCAACATTTGCCTTCTTTCTACGATCTTCAGTATTGAAGTTCCTGTCTAATTTCTTGTATAGAATTAGACCTAGGTATTTTGCTGAGTCACTAAGGGACAACTCGATCCCATATAAAATTGGTGGTTGTAGAGTCGGAATTTTATATTTCCTTGTAAACAGATACAGTTCCGTCTTTGCAGGATTAACTCCTATCCCAGATCTTTCCGCCCAGCTGGAAAACCTTACACGGGCTTCCGTCATTCGTCAGTCGCTGCCCCTAGTGTGGTCTATACGATCCTGCATTGGAGCAACTGATCGATTAGGTGCACTGTTAGAGAGTCAACTCCCAAATCTGTCAGCGAGTCGGTGATAGTTTTAGGAGTGACGTTGTTGAAAGCTCCCTAAATATCTAGGAAAGCCACTAACGTGTAGTTCTTCCTATGTAAAGACGTTTCAACGTATGCAGTTAGTGCATGCAGTGCGGTCTCAGTAGACTTGCCCTTAGAATAGGCATGCTGAACTGGTGAGAAAAGCGATGTGGGAATAGTGCTCCTCAGGTGAAGACAGAGCAGCCTCTCTATCGATTTCAGGAGAAAAGACGAGAGACTGAAAGGTCGAAGGGCTTTCCGGCTTTTGGGATGAATACTACTTTCGATACCTGCCATGGCCCTGGGATTGTACCACTTTTTAAAACCTTGAAGAATATATCTTTTAGCCAGTTGATGCCTGTTTTCCCCGCGGATTGTAATTGAACAGGAATGATGTTATCCGTTCCTGGCGATTTGTAGGGTTTGAAGCTCTTGATTGCCTACTTGATATTGCTATCGCTGAGCAGTTGCAAGAGCTTCAGTGACTCCCCGCTAAAGTGCAGATCACAAGGTTTTGGCGCTCTACTTCCCCCCGGAAAATGTGTTTACAGGAGTAAGGTCAATGATTCTTCACTGGATGATGTCCACGCACCGTTTTGCATTCCTAATGAACCCTAGAGTCTAAGGAGTTTTACTTAGCAGTTACCTTAATCTGGTTGCTTTAGAAATGCTTTCTTTCTCCGAGCAGAAAGTCCTCCAAGAAGTTCGCTTTGCCTTGCGGAGTCTCTCTTTGAAAACGGGGAGCCCTGCCTTATAATCAGCCCATGACTGTTCGTCATTTTGAGCCTTTGCTTTATAAAAGAGTTTTCTGGCTGCCGCCCACAACTCTCCGATTTGAGCAGTCCACCAATTGGGTTTCATTTTCCTTTTTGGTCTGCTAACGGGATAAGATGCATACTCGGCGGTATCTGGCCCTTAAGGCGGAGTTTTAGAAAGCAATTTTCGCAATGAAATAGCGTAAGTCTTCCAATCAGTTCTTTTTAAGTTTCTGAACTGGGTAGGTAAGGGACTTCGGATTTTTAGTATGGTTTCAATATACCTTTGATCTGAGAAAGAGTGCTCTTCTAGCCCCCTCCAAGGGATAATTTGATCCCATAAAGAGGCAGAGGCATGAGTGAGATTTAAAACTTCCCTGCGGTTTCTGACAGTAAAGGTGGGGTCCTTATAATTATTACATAAAAGCATATTAGTATTGAGAAGGTAGTCAAAAATCAACTCATTCCTTACATTGGTGTCAGTGCTTCCCCACTGATGATGATGGGCATTTGCGTCGCAGCCCACTATTTGCACGAAGCCTCCCAGCTCGCAATCGGCGATCAGCTGGCGAAGCGTCGGATGCGGAGGGTCGCCCTGATGGTCGTGTGCGAAGTAGCTAGAGACTAGCCGTATTGATTCCTTCTCCCGCTCCAGACACGCTGCAGTGTTGTCTACGTAATTTTTTTTTGGAAGCAAAAATATATTTAAATGTCTTTTTGCGAGTATGCAGGTTCTATATCTACCTTCAGTTCCAGCTACTAGTAACTTATGTTCTTGCGTCCTCAGTCTAGAAACTCTGCCACCACACACCCAAGGTTCCTGTAAAAGGACTATATCCACTGTACCCCTCTCCAAGTACAGTAGAAGAGCAGCAGATGCTGCCTTACTGTGGTGGAGATTCATTTGAGGAAGGACATCCGTAAAATAACAGCGATTTCGGCGTCTTCGTCATCCTCGACCTCAAAATCTCCCCCGCTGTGGCCTTTCCGGGAGAGATCCCGAGCAAGCTCCGATGTTTCGGAGGCATAGCCAAGTAGTTCCTCCTCATCTTGGAGCGATTCTGTTTCTAAATTAGGGGGCATATCCTCGTCGTGGTCGATCTCCTGACCTGGCTCTTGCTCGACTGACCCATTTGCCTTGTCCGCGCAGTACACCTTGACAGCCACGGTTTTAAAGCCGTACTGTAAAGTGCCGCACTCAGTGAGTTGCTCGTCAGCCTAGTCGTTCAGCACCATGAATATTGACGCCGGGGTCCATCCGTCTTTTCAAATTTTGCCACCCGCCAGTCACCTGACGGCATCTTTGGGTAAAAAAAATTGGAAGACCTGAAGGATCTCGGCTGGATAGTCAGGTTTAGCCGACACCCCACTCATGGAGAGAGTGCCAAACCTTGCCAGCTCATCTGCCTTAAAATGGCCCTAGATGCCCTCGATTATTACCCGGTACCCAAATTAGGTAAAGCTCGAACTGCTCAGACATCTCTTGCAGAGATTTGCGGCAGCTTGTGACGGATATCGAGTTTGATGATATCGAGTGTAGGGCTTATATTCACCTGGCTATCAGAGTATATGCATATGCATAAAAGTTCCTCCTGTATTACAGTGATTTCGGCTTGAAAGACACTGCAATGATCAGAGAGGCTAAAAGATTTATTGATAGATAGCTCTTCGCAAAAGACGCCTTCTCCAACCTAGTCGTTAGTTCGGACCACTGATTTGCATCTCTCATACGTAGGGCAGAGAGAGTTGCTACTAACTTCCCCATTTGGTCAACTGCTAGAAGATTTACGATATTGTCGAGAGTCTCAGTTGTGGTCGTTCTAAGGGCTTCCGTTGTTGTCAGTCCTGCGGCAGGTTGCGCTTTTCGGAGCTTATGAGCCCTAGTTATTTTGCTTATTTACTAAAAAAAGTTCCGTTAAGGGTAAGAGGTCCGAGTGAAGAAACCTTGTATTTCCTAGTAAAGAGGACTAAATCCGATTTAGCTGGGTTTAGTCCGAGACCCTTTGATGTGGTCCAGCTGGACAGGGTTCGAAGTGCGGTGGTCATGCATTCGCACAGTGTTTGGGGTATTTACCAGAGAAAACAATAGCGACATCGTCTGCATAGGCAATCACTCGACTGCCCCTGCCTCTACAGAGCGCAGCAGACTATTGACTGCCACATTCCAGAGGAGAGGGGGAAAACACCGCCTTGCGGGGTGCCTCTATTTACGAACCTGGAGATTGTCGAGGACCCCAAAAGTGGCTCTGACGATTTTTCGCTTTAGAAGTTGATCAATCAGATCCACAATGCGACGCTCAACCCCCAGTTCCGATAACGCCTCGGTGCTCGCCTCTCAGACAACGGTGTTAAAAGCGCCCTCTATATTTAGAAAGGCTATTTATTTATTTATTTCAGTTTTTTTAGGTACAAGGTTCTGTTTTGATTCTCATTTATTTAGGTTCCCGGTTCGGGTTCGGGTTCCAGTTTATACAGGTTCTGTACCGGTTCCGTACCGCTACACATTTTTTTATATGTTTATAATATACACTAGAAAAGCCAAATTGTATTTTTTTTATAATTTATTTTTTTTTTATAAGAAAATTTTTTTGGAAAATTAAATTAAATTTATTTTTATTATCTTTTACATATAAAGTTTAAACACATTTAGCTATTATGTACTATCATAATTGCTGATAATGTTTTAGAGTCCAATCTATTTCTTGTAGGAGACATAATAAACTTTACACCTGAAAAAAGGCGTTTAACGCTCACTTGAGTAGCTGTTACCCCAAGAACAATTTTTGAGATTTCGAAAAGTTCTGGGTAGGTACTGCTTTTATGTTGCCACCATTGTAGCACATTTTCCTTACTTTGAGCGAGTTTTTTATTTAAAAATATTTTTATAGATTCTAATAAACTATTTTGTGATATTAATGAATTGTTGGAATCTTCTTTTTTTTCCAAACAAATTTATATACATATCTATTTCAACTCCGCTTTCAGAAAAAGTAGTGTCAGAGCTGCTTTCGTTTGATTGAACAGAAGACTTAATTCTATAGTTTATATCTGTCAATAAATTTATGAAAAGTCTTTTTTCTCATGCGTTAACATCACATTATATCTTGGATCAAGAAATATTCCACACGGAAACGCATTATTTTTAAAAAGACTTGTTTCTCGTTATTCCATTTCAGAATACAAAACTTTTGATAGTTCTGACGTATTCTTTTGGACTTGAAGCTTACAACTTAACCATGTGGCATAAAAATCTCCCAAAATTAATGTTTCGGATTGAAATTTCGTAGTTGCTATTTCAGCTGGTTCGAGAACTTTAAAATATCTTTAATATTGTCCCAGACTGTTAATTCTAAAAAGAAATCTGTGTTCGCAGCTGCAAAATCTGAACAAAACTCTTGAACTTTTTCCTCAACTAAATATGCCAACATTCTGTACATAGAGCTCCAACGAGTAGGACAGTCAATTGGCGGCTTTCTGATCTCAGGCTCTGGCGCTAAGAATAGATTCGATAAACTGCTCGTGTTTTAACGCAGCAGTAACTGCCAACTGAAGCGTGTGAGCTGCACAACGCACTCCTGAAAGGACAAAATATTGTATTTCCATAAATATATTGAATATATTGCGTATAGTTTAACTTACCTATACATTTGCTGTCGATGTTTAAATCATGTATAACGGCCAAATCATCGTCCTCGTCGATGTCATCGAATGTCTCCTCAAGCTCTCCCAACAGCTCAACCATTTTCAACATGTTTCGTCCATTGTCTAAATAAGGGTCTTCAGGTTTTGAGCTGTATGAGTTACGAATATTTCCTCTGTTGCCAGTGTGCGTGGTAAAATCTTTCCATTAGTTACAAGCTGAATATTAACGCCTGGAAAAACAAAAAGGTTTTCAATAAAAAATATTTAATAGGACAAATATTAATTTTATAACAAATATAACTAACCAATAAATGAACGATTTATATGAGTCACGCCGTCAACTTTTAATGAAATCAATTTGCCATCAAATTCTTTCTTCATAAGCTCAATTACTTGCTCAGACTTTAAAAGAACATCATCGCGCACTGCTTGTGGATTAAGAAAATTTTCGCACTCCATGCCACTTAAAATTGGGTCAACTATTTTCCGAAATCCCACGTCGCTCATCATGGGAAAAGGCCTTCCATCTACAGTGCACAATAGAACGGCTGCATCTTTTAAATCTTGCTTAGTTATTGAAACGCGAACCGACGGCTGGAATATATGCACGATTTCTTGGCAATCTAAAGCTTTTTCATGCTTTTTTTCTGGTTGAGTTTTATTTTCAATACTAATTTTAGCAAAAACGTCACTATGGAATCTGGAAATATGTTATTTTAGGTTTGTCACGTGATCACCCTAAAAAAATTAAATGAGATTATTGTTTCACGTAGTTAAGCCTTTCTTATTTTCATGTATGCATTTATGTTTGTATGTGTATACATTCATATGTATTTAATTGCATTTAGCGTATATGTATTTATGTGAACGGCCACTGTTTCTTATACATAAATATGTAACTACATACATACACGAAAAACATTCATAATAAATTTTCATTCTAACTTACCTTAAATTTTAGTCCACATTGGTTAATTTTGCACTGACTACCCTGTAGAACTGAGCACTAGTTCGTGGGTGGTGCAATCGCTAGTTCCCAACAGACCACCTCTACTTACTCTCCAAACCCTAAGCAATGCGTTTGTTCATTTCCACTTTTGTATGAAATGTCCGCTTACATGGTCTATCGACACCACATCGTTTACCCCGTACTAGTGATATGGGTACCCATAATAGGGGTGGTTACATGGGTACCCATGATAGGGGTAGTGAAAAGGGTACCCATGATAGGGGTAGTGAAAAGGGTACCCATGATAGAAGTAGTGAAAAGGGTACCCATGATAGAAGTAGTGAAAAGGATACCCATGATAGAAGTAGTGAAAAGGGTACCCATGATAGAAGTAGTGAAAAGGGTACCCAGGGTAGGGGTAGTGAAAAGGGTACCCAGGGTAGGGGTAGTGAAAGGCCCAGAATTAACCAGTAAAAAGATTCGGTATTAATTTAATTTTTGTTATTTTTTTATTGAACAAAATGATAAATCTTAAAAATCATAAACGTTGTTGTTGTTTTCTTCGTTTTGGGCGTTTGCTTTTTTACAGGTTGAATTTTTAAAATATCTTTTTTTTTGTAGCTGCAAAGCCTTTCTTAAAAACTCCTCCGCCAAGCATGGCTCGTCAACCAACTTTATTGCGTCTGGAAAAAAAGAAGTGAAATCAAATTAGTCAGTTTTAAGCGAATAATAATTTGAATTAATTTCTTTGAATTTAATTTGAAGTGGAATTAAATTGACTAATATTAAACTTCTATTGCAATTAATATGTATTACTTACCAAGCAAAACTCGATAAAAGTTGCTTTCGTTTTTCAATGCAGCTTTGCCTTGAACGCCATCAACATTATAGGCTAGTACCACTGCGTTATTATTATTATTTCATTACTACAACTAATCGGAGTAAAAACTTTTTTTATCTGATTTCTAATTCCAATATGTAAATAGAAACCACCATCGATACGTGCAATTTCTGCTTGTTTTGGAGAAGAGTATTTATAAAATGGGGCAACATCTATATTATTTTTTTTTAATAATCGAACTAAATCAATGGCACAGTCACGGGTCGGCCTATGCTTTATAAACCACATCTTTAAGTCTTCATTAATATTGTTGTTGTCTATGGTACTCTCTTTATTTATTTTTCTATGAGCGTTATTAATTTTTTCTGTTTCCTCAAACATTTGCAATTCCACTTCACTTTCATCTATAACAACTTCGTTTCCCGCTCCCAGCTCATTTTCTTGAAGCCTTACTGAGTTTAATTTGTCTATATACTTTTTTTTCTGTTGTTGTTTTAGCCGTCTTTTATGTCGTTCACTATACATTTTGTAAAATTATTGTTAGTATTGAATTGTTGTTACAATAGTTTTTAGGTTACTTTATTTTAAATAAATCGCAGCACTTGCCTAACGCTGCAGTCAAGTCCAATGCTCTCAATATAATGATTAGCCGGCGAACGCAGCAGCGTTTGGTCACAGAGAAAGAACAACAAGCAAAACGAAAAGAAACGGTACTAGCCTAACAATTGTTTTTGTAAATTTGTAAACAAACAGCAACACAAAGCATAATCGAAGTTTTTTTTTCTCTCGGTATTCATTCGCTTTTGTGTGCATACATTTTTTTTTGCTCTAGGTGGTTCGACGTTCGACTACCATAGGGTTAGTCGAGGAAGTACCCATGCTCTAGGTGGTTCGACGTTCGACTACCATAGGGTTAGTCGAGGAAGTACCCATGCTCTAGGTGGTTCGACGTTCGACTACCATAGGGTTAGTCGAGGAAGTACCCATGCTCTAGGTGGTTCGACGTTCGACTACCATAGGGTTAGTCGAGGAAGTACCCATGCTCTAGGTGGTTCGACGTTCGACTACCATAGGGTTAGTCGAGGAACTACCCATGCTCTAGGTGGTTCGACGTTCGACTACCATAGGGTTAGTCTAGGAAGTACCCATGCACTAGGTGGTTCGATCATCGCTTACCATAGGGTTAGCCGAGGAAGTACCCTTGTACTCAGTAGTTCGACGTTCGCTTACCATAGGGTCTGCCGAGGAAAGTACCCATGTACGAACTAGTTGGGTAGGTAGTTCAGCATGGTCTATCGCCACCTCTAGAACTGCAGGGTATAATTTGTTAATAATATTCTATGTTTTGGACGCGGCATTTTTAATATAAATTTGCGTGTGCTTTCATCTCATGTAAATTTGTAAGTGACATACTGAACTGCACCGCGCATTGCCATAAGTCGCAAGATCGTCTCTCTCACAAATACTAACAACCAAGAACCGTTATGTTGGTTGTTTCGCTCATTCCTCTTTTCTTTATTCATACACTGGTCGGCATAAGTTTTTTGTGAAAAAAGATTATGCTTATATTTTGATATAGCTTTTTTTTAGCTGCATTAGTTGCATACATATTTCAATTGATATGGTTTTAAGTTTGAAAACTATATGAAAAACAGAAACAGAAAATAAATACACAAAAAAAAACTATACTCAGAAATTACCGATGTATGTATGAAAGCGTACAGTCCGTACTAGTGTTTTTTTTACTTCATTCGCACGCAACGCGGTAAAAATCAGTTGCTAGCTACTAAGGCAAATAAAAAACAAGTAAAAACGTTGCAGTCGGACGCAACCGACTGCGATATACTTTGATACCAGTTTACATAGCTGTGTTAAGGATTCTGAGTGCAAATAGTAATATATTAGGGTTTTGGGTATAAAAATCAGGCAGAAAGGGTAGGCATGACATTTATCTGTTGAGGATGGCACTTTCTATCCCCCTACCAAGTTTGGAGAGTCTAGCGCAAAAACCGACAAAGATATAGAAGTGGGAGGTATAAGTGGGCGTGGCATTCAAAACTTGATGCAGATCTGTTACGGATGTCACTAACAATGTTCATACCAAATTTGAAGAGCCTAGCTCGAAAAGTGAGAGAGATAAAGCGGTGGGCGGTATAAGTGGGCGTGGCATCCAGGTATGCACACCTGTTACGGATGTCACTACCAATGTTCATACCAAATTTGGTGACTCTAGCTTAAAAACTGGCGAAGATACATGCCTTAAGGTTTTTTTTTAGGGCGGTGGGGTATGTCCCGTTGTTTGGGGGCGTGGCATCCAATGTTTTGATGCATATATGTGTAAGATGTCAGCATCTACCTTCATGTCAATTTTGGTGGCTATAGCTTCAAAATTGTAGAAGATACAGGCATTTTTGTTTAAGGGGGGCTGGGGGCGGAATAGGTGGGCGTGGCATCCAAACTTTTGATGCAGTTTTTTGGGGAATGTCACCAGCTATGGCCCCCAAATTTGGTGATTCTAGCTGCTCAAATGTGGGATTTATAAGTGTTTTATCAATTCGCACATCGAGGTGTATCGACTTGTTATCGAGTTCCCAGGCCCCCTGAGGTCGTAGAGCCCTAAATTTAACACTTTGTCTGACGAAGACATGTACCAAGATATTTGCAAAGTTGCAAGACTCTAGCTTTAAGGGTGTCGGAAAAAGTTGCGTTCATAGAGACAGACGGACGGACAGACACCATGACGGACATTGCACTAACCCAATATACTATGATACCTTTGGTATCAAGGTATAAAAATTCAGAGCCGAAACTGTACCGGTACAACGTTTTGGTTCTGGTATTTTTACCGGTACCAAATTATATTGGTTTCAGGTTCCGGGTTTTAGAACCTTTAAGAATATCAGTTCCGGTACAGGTATCGGTTCCTCATTTGAATTGGTTCTTAGCGGTTCCGGGTTCTGGTTCTGGTTCGGTTTGACAGCCTGGTTTTAGTACATCTTTCCTTTGTCCTTTGAGTTCTGGAGTCCGCCACGGGGGCTTGTGTCTCTTCTTCTCTTTGGATGGCTTACACGTCTTATGATAGGCCGTCAATAGATTTTTATTGAGTGTCTCCAGGGACTTCTCTAATTTATCAGGTGAGGCTATCTTAGGCGGTCGAGAAAGGTTTCTTTCAACCTCTTTTTCAAACTGCTCCCAGTCTGTGTTACGCGGGTTCCTGTACACTTTCTTTTGCACTATTCTTTCAAAGTTAACTCGGAATTGAATGTACCTGTGGTCTGAGAAGGAGTGTCTGCTAAGGACTCTACAATCCTTAACCACGGTATTCGTTACCGACGCGAGGGTTAAATCTAAGACGTTGGAGGAGGTAGGACCAACGAGCATTGAATCTAAAGAGGTTGCAATTGCCAAGAGCTTTCAAAAGAGCTTTTTCGTCTCAGGGTAGCGCTCTGGGACATTGGTTTTGATTTGCTTTGCTCTGTATACCACAAGAATGCCCTTTGTTTTTTACATGCTTAATACAAATACCTTTCTAGTCTGCGATCGGACACAGGCTTCGTGGTTCAGTGGTAGAGTGCTCGCCTGCAACGCGGGCGTCCCGGGTTCAACTCCCGGTCGATGCAAAATTTTTTTCATATGGAATTGAAAATATCAAAAGCAGAAACTAACATAAGAAAAAGAGAGGGAACCTAAGCGGCAAACATATTGCTGTTCACTTTCAACGGGACTTTCTTGTTGAAGAGGGGGACGCTGTAAAAATGCACAAGTGTTCCTATGCGTGTGCATTGTTTCATTTTTTGTATACAAAAAGAAAAGAAAAAATATCAAAAACCTCGGCAAAGCTGGCCAAACAAGAAATATTTTTATATTATCAAATCATTATCATCAAAAATTTAAATTAAAATATATATAGTATAATTATATTTAAAATTATTAATAATATGTATGTACACATACATTTACATGTTTATGAAATTCTAATGTAATTTATAAGTTGTTCATAATTTGCCAAAATCACAATAGAGCCTTTCTTAATATATTAAATATTATATTATATTTTAATTGTTGTCTTATTATTTTTAATTTTCTAAACTTCATCATAAATTGTCAAAGTTGAGGCAGGCCAACTAATGGTGAAACAATTGCCACTAATACAATCAAATATGATGTGTATGCATACGTACACACACATGCAAATGCAGAGCACAGAAAATAAGAAATACAAAAAATATCAACAAGAATAGCAAAGCATTTAAAGATCTTTACATTAATTTTCTGAATACTCTTTCAGAATTAATATGCATGCGTGAACATCTGTATGGTGATTGCGTTGACAACATTGTTTGCTAGTGTCATCGAACAAAATAAGAAAGAGTATGCATAGGAAAATGCAAAACTGAAATTTGGACAAAGCTAGGCCAGCAACAAATGAAAAAAATGCACTCGCATACGAACACTAATGCATTTTTACAGCGCCCCCGCTCCAACAAAAAAGTCCCGTTATGGTTCAATCACTTTTTCTTGTCTAGGAAAAAATACATAAATATTTGCATCGACCGGGAGTTGAACCCGGGACGCCCGCGTTGCAGGCGAGCACTAGAAAGGTATTTGTATAAAGCATGTAAAAAACAAAGGGCATTCTTGTGGTATACAGAGCAAAGCAAATCAAAACCAATGACTGAAAATGCTACCCTGAGACGAAAGAGCTTTCGGCAATTGCAACCTCTTTAGATTCAATGCTCGTTGGTAGGACCCACATATGTTGGTTCTTCCCCCTCGTTCGCAATCTTAAGATTAGTTTGAATGATAAAATCAAGCAGTGACTCACCTCTATCGTTGATATCTCTGCTTCCCCATACAGTATGGTGTGCGTTGGCATCTGCTCCGATGGTGAGGGACTGCTTCTTCGCCTCGATCTTCATCACCAGTCGACTTGGCTCTTGAGGGGGTGCGGTGGTGTCATGCGCCATGTAGCATGATGCCATCAGGATAGGCTCATCTATGCCACCTTCTAGCGCTACCACCGTGAGATCGTCAGTACTGTAATTAGACAATAAGTAAGCATAGATACCCTTTCTTACTAGGATCGCGGTCCTTGCTCTATTCACTGTTGTTGAACAGAATGCGTTGTAGTTCGGGTGTCTTAGACCAGAAACCTTGTTTCCCGAAGCTATCCAAGGTTCCTGGATAAGTGCGACGTCGACGGGCCCTGTCTCCAGGGTTAGCAGGAGCTCCGCCGAAGCCAACTTACTCTTATGTAAGTTGACCTGGATGACCCTCAGCTCCATTAGCGGCTGTGGTGTCCTCCACGGATGCGACTTCCACTACGGTGATGTCTGCATCCTCATCGTCCTCTATCTCCAGGCTCTTATTGATCTGAATGACCATTTGCTGGCCCTTGGTATCGGGTTCCGCTACATGAATCACTTTCCAATCAATCGTTGGCACGTCCCGATTCTGCCACTTCAATAGCTGCAGCGCCTGGTCCGCTGGGACGACCCTTGGGAAGCACCTTTGCCTTTGGCACGGACGAATGCAAGTACTGTCCACAACCTCCAGCTTGGCACCTTCCCACGGAGCGTTCAATGCAGCCACGGCGCCGGTGTGGTCATCCTTGCAGCTTAGGATCTTGACGCCTGAGAGCAAGCCCGCTCCATCAAATGACTTGGGAAGCGAGTCCGGTTCGCCCATCCGACTTAGAAGCGCATTGAACAGCAGCGCCTCCATCTTCGTCCACTGATCGGGCTTCATTTTGCCATTTGGGTCGCTCCAGTCGATGAGCGCGACGACTCAAGTTTGCACTAAAATGCAACTCTGCAATATCCAACAAACACAGTATTGAAGCTGGCGTCCCTCAGGAAAGCTTACTTGGGCCGACACTCTACGTTCTCTAAACAGCAGACATACCTACATGCAAAGGGCAGACAACAACAACCTTTGCTAACGAGTAGCTATTCTTAGGCCATCCAGATGCAAACTGCAAGCAACATCTTAACTCGCTCGTCATCTGGTTAGCGTGGAAAACTTGCTATCTGACTTTCGAATTCAAGGAACAAATAAAAATGCAAACATGCAAAAATAACTCTTAACAGGCAAGATTGTCCACCACCCACAATGAACAATACCCCACTTCCAAAAGCAAAAGAAATAATGTATTTGGGAGTATACCTGGACTGAAGGCTTACATGGCGCAGGCACATTAAAGTTAAGAGAACACAACTAAAACTAAAAGCCAATAGCCTCCACTTGCTTATCAACTGTACAATTTTGTTTTCAAACCAATCTGTACCTATGAAAGCCAGCTATTGAGTAATGCGTGCAGCAGTTACATCGACAAAGAGCCCAGTCAAAGATCCTGAGAACTATCACCGTGGTTCGTTCGCATCGAAAACATTCAAAACGACGTGAAAGTCCAGCCAGTTAGGAATGTTATTGCGGAATACAAAAATAAAGTACTTGAGCAAGCTCTCAGTGCACCCCAAATAACTCGTGCAGTCGATCCCGTTTTCGTCGTAATGACTGGGTAAAACAGTGATGAGTTGAGGTACGTGGTCACCAACTAATAGTCCAAAAAAAAACAAACAGTAAGTTAAGAGTATATTTATCAGATTTGTAACATTTTTGTTTGTTTCCTTATTAACCCTTTCCTAAAGGTTCAAAAAATAAAACTAGAAAAGTTTAAAAAAATAAATATTTATCTTTCAACGCTTAGGAAGTACTTGTTTGTAACAATCTGTGTCGTATATACGAGAGCCTGCTGCCGGAGTATCAATTGTGGGACACTATGGACACTATGGGCAAGGAAGCTGGGACCCTACCGTGACACCAAGGAACGCCAGACTAGCCAAAAATCAAGACAGGCGACGAACCCATAAATCGGTAAGAGTGTCGCAGTTTCAGTGCTTTCCTGGAAAAATAAATTGTCCGGCTTGGGAACCTATCGAGAGTGTCTCACATATAATGGAAGGACCGCACATACAAGCAATCTTCAGGGCCAGGTGACGTACGTCTTACTTGCGCCAAAGTAAGGAGCGAGCATAAATGACTGCTCTTTTAACTAGGTTTTATAAACATTGTATTATTATATGATAGCGCGTTGTTTATAATCTTATTTATAATATTAATATTAATTAAAGAGCGGGAACTGGATCCGGGACAGAAATCAGGTGCTCGCAGCAATTGCAAAAGCTACATTTTACAGAGCAAAAATGCACGGCCAGGCAGTCTTTGGGAAACTATTATAAACTATTAAAAAAAAGATAAAGTGCAAGAGTTTTAAATTTGAAAACGAACGGTGATCCTTGATCCCGTTTTGCAACACCGACGTGCCGAACTGTATTAAAAACGTTGTTCGAGCACTTTCTGCATGTTTTTGGGACTGTCCGGCATTACCCGGAAATTAACGGAAGCAGCAAAGCGCATTCCGAGTGTTTTTTTGGTGGGTTGTGGTAGACCTGCGCCTGAGCCGGTGTGCGCGCTTGAGCCACAGCAGCCCTCTTTAAAGAAATGTTCCGGAAAATTTCTCTTTGAGTCTCGGCATTTTATACGTTTATTGTAAAAATACTGGACTAGACTGCATTTCTTCTCACGCCCCAGAAAAGTTTTTAATAATTGTAATCCGGCTGTACGTAACAAGTGAAATTTACACAGCTAATTTGGTATATTTTCTTTAATATCAAACCATTTTCTCAACTGTGTGCCTTTACAGTCCAGAGCTCAGAAAAAGCTTTACTCATTCCTTTAAAAATAGATTTTAAAAATTCATTTATTTAATTTTCCCAATAGCACAACGCCACTTTTTTCAAATCCGACTTCGCAGAGTCGTCCATTTTGGTTTTATTTATAACTTTTTCCAGGCATTTAATGCTACACACATGTGGTGGTGACGCGGGTGAGGCGCATTATCTCGCTGCTTCCAAAATGCTGCTTAAAAAACAATGATCCGAATGTGGTACGAAACTGTTTGGACATAAGACCGTACAGAACAAAGCCAACAGACGCATTTATTAACGCCAGCAGATCCATTAGCTCCCCAAAAGGTGGATAACAATGAGCAAAGAAGCACTTTTCCAGCATGCCAGACAATAGACCCAGCAATCCCTGTGGGAACTCTGTGACGAGAAACAGCACCAGAACAGCAACTAGAAGCAGCGTCGTCCGATCGTTGCGCCGATCACAGCGAGGCGGCCTAAACCCAAATAAAAAATTTTATGAAACTACAACACTTTGATATATTTACATTTATATTAATTAAATTCGTAATTTTTATAAAAATTTTCTTTAATGCTGAGTACAGCTCTAATCTTTGAGTGTTGATAAAATTTAACAAAAGCATAAACCATTTAAGATGGTATTAAAATTTGTGTTTGGGATTTTGCTTGCAAAAACAAGAAATTGGGGTTCTTGGTTTAAAAATACAGATGTCGCACAGTGGGGCCTCTGCCGGAAAAGCGTTGCATAAATCATTTTTTTCATGAACGCGTTTGGCAAAAGTAAAACATGTAATCGACAGAGAATACTTCAAAAATAATGGATCCAAAATATTTTTGAAATCGGTTAAAAATTATGGCTGCTGGAGCTTATCAAAGTTGAGAAATATTTCGTGAGTACGAATAAATGACAATTTTTACCAAAATTCGCCACTTTCAAAGTGAATATTGGGCGATATAATCAACCGATCTTCGATCTATTTTTTTTATATGAAAAGTATGTTCAATGTTAGTATTTTGTATTAAAAAGTTTGAATATAACTGAAATACTTATTAAACTAGAAACGTTTAAAAAATACACTAAATTTTCCTTATTTTTGAACTTTAGTGGAATAGAACTCACAGGGATAAGACGGGATAAGTGTGGGACCACTTGCATGTGATAGATTAATGATATACCTTTCATATGTTTTTGGTCGCAATGTGCGGAAATGTGCGGAAATCGAGATAAATCCAAAAAACTAGGTGTACCTCGCGTTAAAAACACGCGGCAGGTATAAGGTAGAAGAAGAGCGCATGCAAATTTGGCTGTAGCGGGTGTGTTGTTTATTTATAACATTGCTATTTGTTGCATTATAAGTACTACCTGACTATATGTACCCCCTTTAATAAATGTTGAGTTTATAATTACCGGCTTGAAAAGGGTGTGAAAGGCAGGTAAATATATGTTTATGGCTTCTGTTGTTCCCTTACGCCTGAGGAGTGAAACTTCTGAACTCTGGAAAAATCTTCGACCATCATCGATTCATTATTGTCGCCCTATTTTCTTAAAATATGCGAAGGAGTCCTCTGAGTTGATTAAATCAACTGTAAGCGACATACAGAATCAAATTAGCCAACTGATACCTACTGTTTTTCAAACCAAAAGCGGAAAAACAATCACGATAAACTTTCAATTTTTCCTGACAATGATTGATGGAAAAGTCTTAAATGAAATTACAAACACCTCCTCAACTTCAAGGTGTCCTATTTGTAAAAAAACTCAAAAGGACTTTCACAATTTAGACGACTCAACGAGTGACGAGAACTGCTACGAATATGGAATTTCTCCTTTGCATTGCAGAATAAAGTGTATGGAATTTATTCTGAAGCTTGCCTACACACTTCCTCGGCCAGGAGAAACAGCAACGGATAATACACCTCGTGAGGATATACAGAGTAGAAAAGAAATTATACAAGCTGAGTTCTCTCGGAAGTTGGGATTGAAAGTTGACTGCCCAAAGCATGGATACGGAAATACGAATGATGGAAATACTTCAAGGCGATTTTTTGAAAATGATAAAATGACATCTTTGATAACAGGTGTTAATCATGAGATCATTAAAAGGTTGGCCTTTATCCTAAATGTTATAAACTGCAAGGAAATGATAAATGGTGCAAAATTTGGCGAATACACATCGCAAACAGCTCAACTTTTGACTGATTTGTATCCTCAGAAAAAACTTACTCCCACGGTACATAGGATTTTGGCTCATGGAAAGGACTTAATAGAGTATCAATGCTTACCAATTGGAGAGCTTTCTGAAGAAGCACAGGAATGTAAAAACAAGGACTACAAAAGGTTCAGATACACAAATACGTGTAAAATTTATCGGGCTCGACAAAATGAAGACCTTTTTAACATGCTGGCAGCCTCATCGGATCCACTTCTTGCATCGCTTAGACATGTGCGATCACGAAAGGATTTGGAAGGAAGCAACTATAGTTCCGAAATGTTAAGTTTATTAGATATGAACATTAATGTTGATGATCATTTTGTTGAAAATCAGTCATCAATAGCAAATATTCCAAATTAACCTCAAAAAATCGGCAAAAATACCAATTTAAAGATTATGTATTTTAGTTTGAAAATCGAATTAAAACAACTAAAAATGTTAAATAGTTATTGAAATCATTAAAAATGTTCAGTTATAATTGAAAAACAAAACTTTTTATTTGAATTTTACAGGCAAAATATGCTCAAAAATATTTCTTGACTTTGACCTTGAATATTTAAGCAGCACGGATACCTAGAACTCTCAACGAACACTCATTTTGAAGCTTGAGAAGTTTTCTATCAAATGCTTTTAAAATTTTTGAAATCGCTTCATTAGTTTAGAAGTTATGATGATATGTAAAATGAGCAAAGGCCCCACTGTGTGTCGTTTGCGGTAAATAAGTATGATAATAAGTCTGGGGCGTGCGGCGTAGCTTGGGGACGTGACATCACCATGTACTTTCCTAGCAAACTTGAAGCCTAAGCCTTAAAACTGAAACAGACATTTATGTTATACCCTTAACCAATGAAATGGGTAAGAAGGGTATAATAGTTTCGTGAAAATGTATAAAACAGGCAGATGAAAGCGTCTCCGACCCCTTAAAGTATATAGATTCTTGATCAGCACCATCAGCCGTCTCGATAAAGCTTAATGTGTCCGTTCATCCGTCCGTCTGTATGTTTGAACGTCTGAGTTTCAGAGACTATAAAAGCTGGACAATTTAAATTTGGATGTTAAGCCCGATACAAACATGGGATTGGTAGGAAACAAGTATGAAGGCTCTAATCGAGAAATCCCGATTGTGTGTATAACTGCACCTTCTTCATTATTTTATGCAAAGTTTCTAGCCTCATTTTCAAAATTTCAAAATGCAAGATTTTTTTGTTATCTATAATTTAAAACAAATTTGTTTTGCTGGTGGTTTGGGGGTGTTCAAATTCCAAATATTGGAGCGTCCATACAGACTGACGGACATGGCTATTTCACTAAGCTGTTGATGCTTATCAAGAATTTATGGGTCCGAGATGCTTCCTTTTGTTTGTTACACTTGCACAAAACCATTATTCCATTTTTATCCATTATATACGTAAAGGGTATAAAAAGCTTCAAATACAAAATTGTAAAATTATTTCGTCAATCTGTAGATATTGTAGAAAAATATTTAAAATTTGTATCACAATCGATTAAAAACACAAAAACATAATGAAGCTTGGAGTATCTGTAAAAGTCTCTATGTATGATGTCGAGACTATCCTGCAAGTCCAAGTTTATTTGATAATAGACTTGTAAAGAAACAATTTGTCGAGTTGAGATTAACACTTTGAAAAAGAATCGCACTTACCGTCTGGATTTAAGCTGTATAGCATAATTCGTGTGATTGTCAAAGTCCTTGAGCTTTAGACGACGACGAGAGGCCTCGCACAAGACGTGCATGAGAACGAGACTGATGGCAGTCAAAATGCAGCAGGGCAACAGTTTAATAGTCACGGAATGTATCCAAAAGTTAAATCTACAGGGAAAACATTACTTTTAGGCCCAATTTATCAATGTTCGGTTAAAATTATATTAGAAAATGTAAAAACGTTGCAGTCGGACGCAACCGACTGCGATATACTTTGATACCAGTTTACATAGCTGTGTTAAGGATTCTGTGTGCAATTGGTAATATATGGGGGTTTTGGGTAAAAATATTAGCAGAAGAGGTATGCGCGACAACCATAACTGTGGCGGATGGCACCTTCTATTCCCCTACCAAGTTTGGAAACTCTAGCTCAAAAACGTACAAAGGTAGAAAGGTGGGCGGTATAAGTGGACGTGGCAACCAAAATTTCACTAGCAATATGCCCAACAATTTGGTGACTTTAGCTAAAAAACTGGCGAAGCTACATGCATTTCAGTTTTTTTAAGGGCGGTGGAGAATGACCCGTTGTTTGGGGGCGTGGCATAAAAATGATGCATATCAATTTTGATGGCTATAGGTTCAAAACTGTAGAAGATACAGCCTTTTTTGTTTATAATTGGAGGGGGCTGGGGGCAGAAGAGGTGGGCGTGGCATCTAAACTTTTGATGCAGTTTTGTGGGGAATGGCGTCGGCTTTCTTGCCTTCAAATTTGGTGACTCGTGCTGCTAAAATGTGGGATATATATATGTGAAATATTGATTTTCACATCGAGGTGTATCGACTTGTTATCGATTTCCCAGGCCCCCTGAGGTCGTAGAGCCCTAAATTTAACACTTTGTCTGACGAAGACATGTACCAAGATATTTGCAAAGTTGCAAGGCTCTAGCTTTAAGGGTTTCGAAAAAAGTTGCGTTCATACAGACGGACGGACGGACGGACAGACGTACAGACACCATGACGGACATTGCACAAACCCAATATACTATGATAGCATTGGTATCAAAGTATAAAAACAAATATTTGCAAATGTGTTTGCTCATTGATTTCTAATACCCCGAATCCATTAAGCTGCATTTGTCATAAACAGCATGTTGGGAAAGTGGGCGATTCCAATACACATCCAATTCAAAGTTGAATCTTAAACTCTCCTAAACCATAAGCAGATCAAGTCTGCTTTAAATTCTCGATAATATTTCTGGTTTTCGAGATACACTTGTGATCGATAACAAAAAATTCTTGAATTTCAAAGTTGTGAAAACAAGGTTACAAATTATTGATAAAATAATAAACATTCGAAATAAACATTTAAAATGGCACTGCTTAAACCAAGAATCGATTAACAATTTGTTAGAATCGGTTAAAGCTCTGTTCAGTGCTCTGTAATGTAAACTTTTAAATCTCCCAATGGGCCCGATTCTTACCAACTGGGAAAAAAACTACCAACGGGGAAAATTAAAACATGATTCCCATTCTGGAAACTCGATTCAAACTCAAAATATGCAGCATATCCGAGTTCCAGTTGCATACATGCATATTTCGTGCAATGGAATCGGGGTATTATATACCGATTCCATTAATCAGAATTTGTCATTAACAGTAAGTCGGGAATGTAGGCGATTCCACTACACAACCAATTGGTTTCAGCATAATTCTTTAACAGGGTCTGGTACGTTTGCATGGATTTTTACGCAATTTTTTTAGCACTGCTCAAACCAATATCGATTAACAATTTGTTAATATCGCTTCTGTTAAGTCTCTGTTTTGTTAACATTTACATTTTCCCCGTTGTTATCCTTTTTTCCCAGTTGGTAGAAAACGGATCATACCAACGGGGAAAATTTAAACATGATTCCTATTACTCAATATATGCAGCATATCCGAGTTCCAGTTGCATACATGCATATTTCTTGCAATGGAATCGGGGTATTACATGGGCATTCTTGTCGTGTTGAAGAACGTTTTGTAAGGGCGCTTGCAAATTGCAAGTTTATTTTTAGGGGTCTGGTGTTCAACACCGCAGATCAAAATTTTTAAACATTTTTTATACTTTGATACCAAAGGTATCATAGTATATTGGGTTTGTGCAATGTCCGTCATGGTGTCTGTCCGTCCGTCCGTCCGTCCGTCCGTCCGTCTGTCCGTATGAACGCAACTTTTTTCGACACCCTTAAAGCTAGAGCCTTGCAACTTTGCAAATATCTTGGCACATGTCTTCGTCAGACAAAGTGTTAAATTTGGGGCTCTACGACCTCAGGGGGCCTGAGAAATCGATAACAAATCGATACACCTCGATGTGCAAATCGATCAAATACAAATATATCCCACATTTTAGCAGCTAGAGTCACCAAATTTTATGGCAAGATAGCTGGTGACATTCCCCAAAAAACTGCATCAAAAGTTTGGATGCCACGCCCACCTATTTCGCCCCTATTTTATGCTTTTTTAAGTATTTTCTAAATAAAATGTTACATAATAAATCAATGTTATCAGTAAGCATTTATTTGCGGACAAAAAAACGGATACAGCCAATTATCAAAATTAGCCAAGGTCAGACCCGAATTTGTGTGTTTGCATGTACACATGTATGTATCATGGTGAAATAACATAAGGTGGTCTCGTCGGCAACAGACATCCACTTATTGTATGCTTGCAATAAGTGCGAGTGAAAGAAACATAGTTAATAGTGTCGTATTGAGTGTGAGTGAGGCGGCAATGTGTTTGTTGATTAACCCTTCGCATACGTGCACTGAAATAAGTGGATACTTTGTAAAACTTCGGCTCCGACGAGACCACCTTATGTTATTTCACCATGGTATGTATATGCTCTATCGAGATTATACGAAGCGCATACACGTACACACACATGCAAATGCAGGCCAAAGGCAAAAGAGAATGTTTAAAGTGTTGACAAATTTACTTAAAATGTCCCAACAAGGAGTGAAACAACCAAATGTATACCTATCTCTCTCTCTCTCTCTCTGCGCAAAGTAAGAATCAAATGTCTAAAATTGACAAACTCAAGTTTTGTCACAATTAGTCTTTGTCTTTCTCATCTCGCTTTTTGCAGTCAAACATCTAACATCAATGATGTTACGCATAAGCTTGCCATGCCAAATTGTCTCAAAGTATTCCAACATCCTCAGGAAATGTTTCTATTCCAAGTGTTTTACTTTACTAAGTTTCGATATTTTTCGACTCCACCACTAAAAAATTGACATTCGCAACGCAATGTCGACGTAAATTAATGGCAAATGCGGGGTAAGTCTCTTGAAAATTTTAACGTTATTTTTTTTTAACGTTATTTTTTATTGTTTAATTTAGTTAAAAAAAAAAACACATCAATGCGGATAAAGTGGACGCCCAAAAAGGAGGCCGTGTTGGTTGACCTCTGGAGAACGGAGAACATTAATGATTTGCGTGGTATCAGAAAAAATGCACATGTGTACCAGGAGATTGCAGTGAAAATGCAGGTGCTGGGCAACTCCATAAGTTGGTCCTATGTAGGAACAAAAGTGGACAGCCTGACAAGAAAATACAAGTATAATGCATGGAAGTTTTTATTATTAACAAAAATATTAACGCACAGGAGCGGTCGTTCCAGTCGACAAGAGACAATATTATTTTGATCGACCCCCAAGAAATGGTTGCTCAGAAGGAGACGGCGACGCCTGCTAAGCGTCGCAGAAATCAGCAGAAGGAAGTTTATTGACAATTCCTTTTTATTGATATATATATTATTTTTTTTATTTATCAAAATACAACGAGAAATATACACACACTTGCTTGTCACTTTTACAATAAATGAAGATGACAGTTGATGTTAGATGTTGCAATGTGAACACGAGTTTCACATCTTCTCATCGTTCCTATTCATGTGCTCTAGTGTGAATAGGCTACAAGGCCCGGTTTCTCAATATGCAGTTAACCATTCAGTCAACTTACGCTAAATTATCGAAGTTAGGGCTCAGCGACCTCAGGGAGCCTGGGAAATCGATAACAAGTCGATACACCTCGATGTGCAAATCGATAAAACACATATATATCCTACATTTTAGCAGCTAGAGTCAGTTTGGGGAAAGATAGCCGATGGAATTTCCCAAAAAACTGCACCAAAAGTTTGGATGCCATGCTCACCTCTTCTGCCCCCAGCCCCCCTCAAATTTAAACAAAAATGCCTGTATCTCTTACAGTTTTGAAGCTATAGACACCAAAATTGCCATGAAGGTAGATGCTGACGTCTGACACAGATATGCATCAAAACTTTGAAAGCCACGCCCACAAAAAACGGAACATGCACCACCGCCCAAATAAAAACCGCAACTCATGTATCTTCACCCGTTTTTAAGCTAGAGTCGCTAGA